>CM062626.1:7311699-7366699 GCA_025617555.3 Puccinia polysora | reverse complement strand
CTACCACTCTTTGCCCCCTTTTTTGACCTTACTGGTCTGATCATTCTTCTTGATCATCCTTCTGGAACCAGTCATGACTGACTGAGAGGTTTCTTTAAGCTTGAAAAATGGAGTGTTAAACTTCCCTTTATTTCTATAAATTTGAATTCCACCACACTTTTCTTGATTCTCTTGAGAAGTGTTGGGTTATTATTGTTTTAATCTGTTATTGCTTTGCTTCTAGAGCTTTGTAAAAAAAATTGCTTTGTTTTTATAGCCACCCAAATTTATCTTTTAACCTTCAAGCACTTGATTTCAGAGAGTTGGGCAGGTTCATTGAGAACCTGGAGGTTGGTTGGGGTTGAGTTGATCTTTCCTAATCTTCTTCTGAAAACCGGAGTCATTAGCTTGTGGGTGTTGTTACTTACAACTGCACTGTGCTATTGAACTCTGAAAAAAACTTTGGCTTGCTTGTTCAAGTTTTTTCCTGCACCATCTTTTCTCATATATTGTTGTTTCCATCACTACCAAATACTATCAAACTCATCCATTCCATTGATTCCTCATACATAAGGTTCTAAACCTTCATTCTGGTTACATTCAAATATTTTTTTAACACTCAGGAGGGCAGCCTAAACAGCACCTTTCCCCTCCACAGAACTTCCTGTGGCTCAGCACTGTTTGGAGTCTTACATTTGGTCCCCCGGGCCAGGATCTAACCAGCAACCTTGGGATTTACAGTCCCAGTACGTTTGGAATCAACTTTGAAATCCAATCCTTTTTTTTCTCTGTTTCTCTTTTCTCAGATCTGATCAGTGTAGGAAACTTATCTGAGAAGTGATTTCTTCCAATTGTGCACCACTTGGGCAAGATTCTTGTGGTTTTTTTTTTGGAAAACCCTACTCTTGCAACACTTGGGAGCCACTTTGGAAATCTGCTCTTTGGATCCTCTAGGAGCTCTTTTATTTGAAATGGCATATACCCGTACTCCCACCACCCCTGCTTGACCTAGGGTGGTCAAGATAAAACCTCAGAACAAGAACTTAGGGTTCAATGGGGTAAATGTTGAATGGTTCTTGGACTGTTACAAAATGGCTGCTGAAGTGGATGGGGCAAGTGAAAAAAATATGGCCTATCCTTTACAATTCTTTGTCTCCTCTGATGAATTCATGGAAGTAATCAAGTCATTTGATGGATTCAATTCCATAACTGGACACTTCTAAGGGATGAAATCTTGGCATATTGGGGGGAAAAGATGTAGCTTGATTTACTTTGCAGGACCTTTAAAATCTTTTTGCTCAATGGATCTCCAATGGTGGTGTCTCTTCAGCCTCTGAATATCATTCTGTTAGAACATCATGGGATCCAATCCAAAATTATCTTATCCAAAACAATCACATTGATATAGTTGAAAAAGTTCAAGTGCAATTTTTCCAATCTTTTTTCCTAGCAGTGCAGGAAAGGATTAGGGATGAATTGGTCAAGTCTGGATCAATGATCACCACCAGGGATAATCAATTCAAGCTCCCTGTTTTCCTTGTCCTTAGGAGTACTGTGAATGAAGTTATGAAAGTTCAAACTGCTTTAACTTTCAAAAAACCTAGAACCACTGAACCAGTCCATGCTCCTTATTTCAAAGAATCAAAAAAAATTATGAATAAGATGGAGGCAGATTGCAGGCCAAAAGAAAATCCTCAGTCCAACCAGGAATCTCTTAATATAGAAAAAATCACCAAAATACTCTGAGCTTTTGAGAACAAAATAGATCAAAAGATTTCTTATCTTTCTACTCCTTAAACCTCTACTTCTGTCCCTAAATCCACTCTGGTCTGCTACTACTGTCATAGGGAAGTTCATGGAACCAGACAATGCCCTGAGCTCCAGAAGGATAAAGACAAAAAGTTGGTGGAGCAGAAGGGGAAAAATTTCTTTCTTCCTAATGGTGCTTTGATCCCCTTTGACTCATCTTGCCCCATTCATCATGTGGTGGCCTCTTATCAGCCACCAGCTACTATGAAGACATCTTTTGATTATTTTGATTTCCAATCTTCTTGTGATACCCTTCAACCTTGGTATCCTCCAGTCTTTCTAAGGCGTATCAATCTGATCCAGCTAGGGAACAAAATGAGGAACCTAAACCTCATAATGCTCCTTCCTTTCCAACTTCAATTCTTCAGAACCAGATTAAACTTTGTAAGACTCTAAAATGTGCTAGGCCATGGCAGTTCCATGGAGGGGAAAGGTGCTGTTTAGGCTGCCCTCCTGAGCGTTACAAAAATATTTAAATGTAACCAAGATCAAGGTCCAGAAATTTTAAGTGAGGAATCAAGTAGTAAGGATAAAGTTTGATAATATTTGGTAGCAATGGAAAAGCACTATCTGAGGCAAGATTATGTGGGAGATGTTTGAACAAAAGAATTTTAAAGTTTTTTTTAAAGTTAAAAAGAACAAAGCTGTTGTATGTAACAACACCTACAAGATAATAACTCTGGTTTTCAGCAGAAGATTGGGGATGATCAACTCAAACCCCAACCAACCTCCAGGCTCTCAATGAAAACGCCCAACTCTCTGCAATCAAGCGCTTGAAGGGTACCAGATAAGTGAGGGTGGCCATACAAGACAAAGCACAATGTTTTGAGAAGCTTCAAAAGCAAACAGAAAACTGATCTGAATAGGTATAACCTCAACACTTCTCAACAAACTCAAGAGTAGGCTGGCATATTGCAACTTTGAAAAATAACAGAGGTATAACACTCCAGGTTTTAATATTAATAAAACCTCTTCAATCAAACGTGATTGGCTCCGGAAAGATGACCAAGAAAGGATTAAGACCAGTATGGTCAGAGGAAGGGATCAAAGAGTGGTGTAACACACTCTAGAATTCCAACAGACAGAATTCTCTTCAACCAGCAAGGCCATTGGTTGGTGATAATGATCAGGCCTCAGAGGGGCAAAGACTCAGGATAAAATGGATCAGGGGGCAATCAAAGATATACCCAGGATAATGATTATAAATTATGATGATAACAGGCGGGACATATGCACACACTCCCATGGATGATTCAGAAAACATTAGGGGAGAGCCCCACCTTTTATGGGCCATGGGTCCCTATAGACTATGTACAAGTGATAACACACAAAGAGCAGAAAAAAAAACACAATTTTAATTTTTTTTTTTAAAAAAAAAAAAACAGACATGAAAAAAACAGAAGAGAAACTTGATGAGAAAGAACAAACCAAAAAAAAAATTGAAATCAAAAAATCTTGGGTGAGGAGAAATGGAACGGCACCCCAGCCTGTGACAATAATGGGCATGGGCAGGAAACCCGCGGGTGGAGAACTAAGCGGACAGGCTGACGGGCCCTGGAAATTGCTGGCCGCGGACGCTTGCGCCAGAGCGGCCGGAGGGGATGATGATTGGAGCAGGTGGAGCGGATGGGCTAGAGGGGATGGATTGATAGTCAGATGACCAACCAATGCGGAGATGAGAATGCAAGACTGGTCATGGGAACAACTGATTGGGTCAGGGGATAGAGGTTGTTCCCATGACCAATCTTGCACGGATGATCAGAGGAGCATGGGAAGGAGGCAAGATGAACCAGATGGGTAAGATCATGGGACGGGCGCTGGAGACAGCCAAGGGGTTTGTGGAAGCAGGGGGGTGATGATTGGTCCTTCCCGTGATTGACCTTGCGCAAGTGACCAGATTGGTTGATGGGGGCAGAGGTGGTGATTTTACACGTGATTGTTGACTGGGGACCTTGCCCTTCTGGCTGATGTTGACAGATGTTGGGCGCGGGTTGACATCTTTGAGCAATTGTAGCAGCAGACATATTTGACAAACGGTTGCCTGAATTGTTTGGGACAAGGAGGGGTTTTGAGTGTCAAGGAGACCTTGATTGGGGTACTTTGTGTGTATGGAAGCACCAAGATGGGATGCTGACAAGGGATTAACCAGCAGGGAAGGATGAGAGCTAGGCAAAGGCCCAAGAGCTGATTTCCAAAACAAAGGGGCAATGGGGAATGATTGGGAGTGAGAATTCCCATTCCGGTCAATGTTGGGGGTGATGCAGGTGCGGGCAAGGTTTACGCCGCGCCAAGCTGGTGTCAGAGGTGGACAAGATTGAGCCAAGCAGGGCTTCACCCGCTCATTTTGCAAAACAAAGGACAGAGGCAATGAGGACAAGGATTGAACACAAGACCTGGGGAGTTGGAAACCCCAGGGACTCATCCCTAAACCGCTGGGAAATGGGGAAGCTGGAGGATCTGGAGGCTGAAGGCATCTGGTTCAGGAAAAGGAATTCAATGTTTTTTTTTTTTTTTTTTTTTGATGATGATATTGGATTTCTGAGAGATTAAAATAGAAGAAAAGACATAAAGAGGGCTGAGAGACACAAGAATCAGTTGAGAAGTGGAAAAGGGTCTAAGAAAGAAAGAAGACAAGAAGAAGAGTGATGAGAAACAGACATCAAGTTGAAAGATTCTTAGCACGTTGATCTGAGAGAATATTGGTGAGAGCTTGAGCGGAGGTGAAGTTCAATTGGTCAAAAGAGTAGACAGGTTCAGATCTTGAAAAGAAAATGGGTCAACATAAGTAGTGAGAGTGGATATTGCAGTTGTTGAAAGATATGGCGAACAGTCTTACCAGACAGAATCTTTGATGAGTTAGGTTGTAGTGAGTTGAGAAGGAAGATTGGGAATGTAAGCATGATATCAAGAAAGAAAAGATTAAGAGTGAAGAGTTGAGGACCAAAAGAAATAGTACTCATTCAAAGAGGTCATGAAGGATCAATAGAGGTCTCGAAGAATCTAGGATGGCGCGGAGCCTTTCGGGTGAGCTTAGAGTCTATAACATGTACGTGAAAGCGCAGTGAGTTTGAGAGGGAGCGCGCTTGAGTTTAGAGGTTGGGTGACATCTAAGAGACTGTGAAAGATGGGAAAAGAAAGAAGAAAAAGAAGTGGAAAGAAATAGAAATAGAAATAGAAGAAGACCAAAAGCAAAAAAAGAAAGAAAGAGAATAAAACAGAATAAAAGAAGTAGAGAGACAGAGAGAATGTCTTTAACATTCAACACCCCCCATGACTGGTATGACTGGAGCCAGATGAGTGAAAGCTGGATTGATTAAATGAATCAGTTTTGTAATCAAGGATGCATTAAGGGCCTTTGTAAGACCGTCGGCTTTCATGTCGGAGGATGAGATTAATTCAACCACTAAGTTTCCCAATTTCAGTTCCTCACGTAAGCCTTTGGTCTTGATATTGATATGACAATTTTTTGAATGGCAGCCAAACTTTTTTAATTTGTCGTTGAGTCCTTTGTTGTCCACAAAATGCAGGCTGGGTTTGATGTTCTTTTTCCAAAGTTCTGAAACTAGACTTTTCATCCAGATGGTTTTGAGAAACGAATCCACCAAGGGATTAAGCTTGGCTTTGGTAGTGGAATGAGTTACGTTTTGTTGACGGTAGCTGCTCCAAGATAAAAGGGAACCAAAAATAATGGACAAGTGGCCGGATTGAGAACGTCTTGTGTCAAGATTGTGGCCCCATGAGGCGTTGCTGTAGCATTTAATTTGAGTGTTAGTATCCAAGATCCTAAGAGTGAGTTTAAGATTTTTTGTAGCCTTGAGGTACTTCCAGCATTGCTTAACTTCTTGCCAGTGTCAAATACCTGGTTTTTTGCAGAAACAAGCTAAACTGGAGACTGCAAAGCTCAAGTCGGGACGAGTGAGACATGCTATGTAGTTCATTAGAAAAACTGAAGAGCAATAATTAATATTAAGAGATTTGAACTCTTCATGTTTGTCATCAGAGGCAGGAGTGAGGTTGAAATTTGTGGATAGTGGAATCATAGAAGGCTTGCAATCGGTCAGCTCCAACTCTTCAAGTCCTTGTTTGATATGATTTGGTTGGGATAAGATAATTTAATCTTTGGTTCATTCGTACTTCATCCCTAGAATAGTATTAGGCTCATGATGACTGGAGTTGGGAAATCTTGACAGAAAATTAGAGAGAAAATTCTCTCCGGATCCCACTAAAATAAGATTGTCAACGTGAAAGAAGAGAACCAAATTGGCTTGAGAATGAATGTAGAGACAAGGGTCAGAGATAGACTCATGAAATCCTTGCTCACGAATCCATGACGTAAGAGTGGAAAACCAGTTCACCGGTGATTGATTGAGACCATAAAGAGATTTTTCTAGAATGAGAAACTTTGCTTCCCGTTTGCAGCCTTTTGGTTGTTTGATAATGACTTTGTCTGAGAGGGGAGCATGTAAGAAAGCACTTTTAACATTAAAGAGATTTTTTTAGAATGAGAAACTTTGCTTCGCATTTGCAGCCTTTTGGTCGTTTGATAATGACTTTGTCTGAGAGGGGAGCATGTAAGAAAGCACTTTTAACATTGATTTGGGTGATAGGAAGGGAGTGATAGAGACCAAAAAGAAGGGCCATTCAAAGATAAGCCCCTTTTCCCGTGGGCAAGAACATGTCTTGGTAATTGAGTCCGTAAATTTGATCAAAACCTTGGACACAGAGAGGGCTTTTAAAAATCAGAGGATCGCCATGACAATTGTCTTTCAATCAATACACCCATGTTGTGCTTAACGGGTTTGTGGGCTTCGGACCTGCGTAATCATCCCAAACCTCGAGTCTTTTGATTCCATCAAGTTTGGAATCCATGGATAAATCCCATTTGGGAGCGTCAGGGCACTTCTTTGCCTGTTCGGACATCTTGGGAACAAAGTAGTGGTGGTATCCAAACTGCTGAGGAGGATTCAGACTTGATCAATCTCTAAGCAAGTACTGGGGAATGAGTTGGGTTTTGAGAGAGTGAGATGAATCTGAGGATGAATCGGAGAAGTTTTCATGAATTGTAGGAGAAAAAGGACTAGATTTGTTTTTGGGAGAAGAATCCAAGTTGATAGAGTTGTTAGAATTGATCGGGAAGGAGTTGATTTTTGAGAGAGGAAAATTGTTGTCAAAATGAATCTTTAAATTTTCTTCAGAAGAAGATTGAGAGTCTGGACAAGATGACTGGGAAAAGGTTTTGGATTTGATGAATTTTACATGTTTGGAAGAGATAATTGATTGATCAGGTTTAAGAATTTGATAAGAGAGAAAGGCAGGGTTGTAACCCACAAGGGTGCCCACAAGACCCCGGTCCTTGAACTTTTTGCCTTGGGAGATTTTGGTGTCAAGGTAAGCAACTTTGGAGCCAATTGGATGAAAATACGTTTGAGGAAGCACTTTGTTAGGGAAGAGTTGATAAGGAGAGAGAGAGGAAGGAGTCTTTGGAATTTGGTTGAGAGCTAAGCAAGCAGCTTTTGCGATTTTGGCCCACAGATTGATTGGAAGACCTGAGCTGCAAAGAATGGCTCTAATTGATTCAGTAAGAGTGCAATTAGCTTGTTCTACTTTCCCGTTGTGTTCGTGATGATATGGTTTGGAGATGAGATGTTGAATAGAATTGGAAAGGAAGAAATCTTTAAGTTCAGACAAGGTAAATTCTCCTCCACCATCCGTGCAGATGGTGGCAGGAAAACAACCTCTATTCTGTTTCTCAAATTTAAGTTTTATTATCAGTTTTTGACAGGTGTTTGACTTGTGTTGAAGCGGAATAGCAGAAATATAACCGGAAAAGTTGTCCACGACTGTCATGATATAGTTCATATCATTTCTAGCTGATGGGTTGATTGGTCCAATTAGATCAATGTGAATTTGTTGAAATGGTTTAGAAGAAGGAGTTGACGTGTTTTTGAATGAACATTTGGTTAATTTGGAGAAGACGCAGTCTTTGCATTGGAAATTAGAGAGAAGATTGGAACAGATTTTGGGAAACAAATTATTGAGACGGACAGAGTTAGCATGTCTGAATGCTTGGTGAAGAAACTTGATTTGATCATTTGTCAATTCCTTCTTGGTTAAATAGCAGAACTTTAAGTTATGGCCTATACTTGAGGGTTGATTTAGCACAAGCAGATTTCCTTGAATGAAACCAGAGAAAGCAAGGTGAGCCGATTTGGTAAAAAGAAAGAATTGATTTCGCGCAGAGGAAAGATAGCATTCTTTTGACTTAATGAGTTCACCGGGGCTTATTAACTTTACCACTAAATGGGGAACAAAGAAACAATTGGAGAGAACAACATCAGAGTTTTTCCATTTCAGTCGGACATCTCCTCTTCCTTTGATAGGCAATTGAGCTCCTTCTTTGACGGTGTTAATTGATTTGTCTCCAGGACTATTAGTAAGGGAAATGAAGAAATCCGGAGAATTGAACATGTGGCACAATGCGCCGGAGTCAAGGATAATAAAATTATTGGAATTAGCCTCTTCAATCCAAGCTGTGAGCAGCGCGTGATAGTGAGCAACCTCTTTATTCTTTGGATTCAAGTTAGATTGAGCTTGCCATTTAGCCTGAGCTTCTTTCCACCACGCGGGAGCAAGATGCTCGTGCTTGTGCCAGCATTTATCTTTAGTATGATCTGGAGAGAGAGGGTTGTGGAATCCGTGGGTGCAACAAAATTCTCTCGGGATGGGTTTTTTTTGATTATTGGAAGTGATTAGCGCATTACTTGAAATTTGGACATCTTTAGACTTGGCCCGGGATTCATTGTCAAGTTGCGTGAGGTGATTTAGAACTAATTCCACCATAACACTCTTATCCAAATGCATAATTTGCTGTCTGAGGGAATGAAGAGAGGGTGGAAATTTGAATAGGAGATGATAGGCAAGAATATTTTCCGGTAAGTCAATTCCCACATTGACCATCTTTTTCATTGAGGTTTTGGAATTGGTGATGAAAGATTTGATGGAGTCCGATTTGAATTGCTGATAGAGGAATTTGTTGAATACACAAGCGCGGTTGGCAGTTTGAGACGACACAAATCTTTCTTTTATAGTTCGCAAGAGAAGCTTTGAAGAGTTTATGTTTGAGGAGTTTACTACGTTGTTGTGGGTAATTGAATTGATTCTTGATAAAAGAATAACTCAAATTTCCATATTGTCTATAGGGCTAAGAATTTTTGAATTGTTTTCCAGGGCTTCCTTCACGCCCTTGAGTTCTAGGAGGATGGAAATCTTGTCTTTCCAAATTGAGTAATTCTCTTTGGAGAGTATTGTCACAGCTTTGAGGGCGGCTTTAAGTATTATTTGGCAAAAGCCGTTGTTACTTGATCCCTCCATTGGTTTGGTTAGGTTTGTCGGATTTGTTCTTTGTATTTTAACCATATTGGATTTTTGATAGATTAAAATAGAAGAAAAGACATAAAGAGGGCTGAGAGACACAAGAATCAGTTGAGAAGTGGAAAAGGGTCTAAGAAAGAAAGAAGACAAGAAGAAGAGTGATGAGAAACAGACATCAAGTTGAAAGATTCTTAGCACGTTGATCTGAGAGAATATTGGTGAGAGCTTGAGCGGAGGTGAAGCTCAATTGGTCAAAAGAGTAGACAGGTTCAGATCTTGAAAAGAAAATGGGTCAACATAAGTAGTGAGAGTGGAGATTGCAGTTGTTGAAAGATATGGCAAACAGTCTTACCAGACAGAATCTTTGATGAGGTAGGTCGTAGTGAGTTGAGAAGGAAGATCGGGAATGGAAGCATGATATCAAGAAAGAAAAGATTAAGAGTGAAGAGTTGAGGACCAAAAGAAAGAGTACTCATTCAAAGAGGTCATGAAGGATCAATAGAGGTCTTGGAGAATCTAGGATGGCGCAGAGCCTTTTGGGTGAGCTTAGAGTCTATAACATGTACGTGAAAGCGCAGTGAGTTTGAGAGGGAGCGCGCTTGAGTTTAGAGGTTGGGTGACATCTAAGAGACTGTGAAAGATGGGAAAAGAAAGAAGAAAAAGAAGTGGAAAGAAATAGAAATAGAAATAGAAGAAGACTGAAAGCAAAAAAAGAAAGAAAGAGAATAAAACAGAATAAAAGAAGTAGAGAGACAGAGAGAATGTCTTTAACATTCAACAGATGAAAGATAGCTAAAAAAAATCATAAAAATTCTAGATTTTTGGGACTGGTACTGAGGTGTCAAGATTTGGTCAACACAACATTGATCCTCACCTGAGCCTCCTTCCTCTAATTTAGAAGCCATTTAGGTGGAGAAGGAGCCACTCATGTAAAGTTTTCAAGATCACTCTGATCCTCCTTCTGCATCTAAATTGCCTCAACCTTCTGATCCTGATCCTGCTTCACCTGAACTTCCTCCCTCCACCCAGCCCAAATTTTGGTTTGAGAGGAGAATTTCAAAGGACCACCTCAATTTTGTGGAAGGGGTATTAAAGAAAATTCCAGATCTTAAAATTCTGGATCTATCTGTAGCTGAATTGCTGTTGTTTTCTCCATCTGTTGCTGAAGGAACAAAGAAATGGGTCTCTTGTTGATGTGTGTAGATTGGTCCTGAAGAATTGAAGGTTTCCTCTGGTACTCTGATGGAGGACTCTGGTGGAAAAGGTCCCTCCCCAGATTCCAACCTTTATTCCTGTCCCCTTGGTTTTCTTCCCTGTTATCTTGGTGACTCAGCTTAAAATGTTTCACTCCTTGTTGATTTTGGATTCTATGGCCTGCAAACTCAAACTCAGTCCTAGGGTCAGCTTCAATTCTGCAGTTTATGGGATAGGGAATCAATCTTTTGAATTGGTTGGTATTGCTGAATATTTCATAGTTAGGATTGGTCAAAATATTGTTGGAACTTGTCACTTTTGGATTACTTGTTTGGAAGGTCCTATGATCTTTGGACAACCATTCTTAATGGATTTTGGTGCTACCCTGATGTTTTCTGATCAAGTTGGGGAGAGAATTCTCCTTCCTGATTCTGATGGTAGAAAGATCAAATTCCATCTCTGTTCTTTGGATTCTGGTTTTTGGGAAATAGATTTCCCTGTTCATACTCCTAAGTTGGTTTTTAAGGGGAAGCAAAAAGATAATTCCAATTCCCCTCATTTTTTAGCAGAATGGTTGATCCTAATGATAGTTTTAGTTATTCTCAGCCTCAGACTTCAACTAAAGGGTCAAATCTCATCTCTGAGGCTTATCTTTCATTTTTCTCATCATTTTTTGTCTAATCTGGAATATATTAAAAATCAAAAACATTTCAAAATAAAAAATTCCAAAAAAATTTCTTCTCTCTCTGGGTCTTTCAATTCTTCTTTTCCTTGTACTCTTAAGCCTGATCAATCTTCTCTCAGTTCTGGTTTGAATCTCTGAAATGAGTATAAACCAGATCCTGACCTTGATTCTATTCTTGGTGGTTTTTGTATGGGGAAGTATGGGTTTCAATGGAGGCAATTGGGGGTAGAAGTAAGTCCTCCAAATTGTGCACCGCTAGGGAAACCTTCTTCTTTAATTTTTCAAAACCCTACCTAGTGCCAAAAATGTGAGCAAAGTATTATCTCCTTGTTCTCCCTTTATGTAAAAGGCACCATTTTAGGAAATTGCAGAACATCAAACGCAGAAAATGTTGGAACTTGGTCTTAGTTTTCATAGTCAAGTCTCACTGGTAAACTCTTGGAGAAAACAAGGACTCCTCTCTTTTTCAACTAAGTATAAGCCAGTTGCAAAGAAGGTCCAACCAGTCAACTAGCCTATGCCTCTCAACCTCAATCCTCCTCTCATGCATCCTCCCTTATCCTGTTATTCTTACGGTGGATTATCATGTTCTCTTACTGGTCCCTTTTTTCCTAATGGTTGTTTCAACAAAGAATGTCTGAAAGTGGTCAACTTTGGTGTGGATGGATGGCTTCTTCCTGATGAGTTAAATTTGATTAAAAATGTCTTATCTCTAAGGGTAAAATCTATTTCTTTCTGTGAAGAGGAGAGAGGTCTCTTGAAAGAATCCTACAGACTTCCTTATATCATCCCTGTAGTTGAACATGATCTTTGGAAAAATAAAAATATACCAATCCCTGCTGCTAAAGTGACCAAATTTATCAAGTTGGTCTGCAAACAAGTTTTTACTGGTCTGTATGAACAGTCAACTTCCAGTTATTCCAGCCCTTTCTTCTGTGTCCTCAAGCTTAATGGTAAACTTAGAATAGTTCATGATCTTCAACCTCTTAAAAAAGGTACTATTAAAGACTCTGGTATCCCTCCTGCCACTGAAGAATTTTTTGAATCTTTCTCTGGGAGAGCTTGCTATGGTCTAGGGGAAATTATGGGTGGTTATGACAAACAATCCTTACATCCTATCTCTCACCCTCTCACTACTTTCAATACTTCTCTTGGTCAATTCCAACTTACTTGATTTACTCAAGGTGCCACTAACTCAGTTGCAGTCTATCAGGCTCAGATTATGTGGATCCTCTAGGATGAAATCCCTGATCATGCTGGTATCTTTATTTCCAATGGCAGAATTAAAGGTCAAGTTTCTGACTATGATAATGAGCTCTTACCTTTGCATTCAGGAATTTGTTGATTCATTTGGGAATATGCTACTACTTTGGAAAGGATCCTGTTTCAAATCAAGGATTCTGACCTTACTGTCTCTGGATCCAAATTGGCTGCTTGTGTCCCGGCTCTAGAAATTGTTGGTCATGTGGTCTGCAAGGAAGGAAGAAGGATGGCACCAGCCAAAGTCAACAAGATCATCTCTTGTCCCACTCCAATCAATCCTACTGAATTTAGAGGCTTTCTAGGTGTTGTAACTTATGTTCAAATCTTTATCCCATCTTTATCCAAAATCTGTGCAACCTTGCATCTTCTAACCTGGAAAGATACTGAATGGATTTGGAACCAAGATTTCAAACACTTGTTTCAGTTTCTCAAAATGATTTTTGGTGAAAGCATAGTTTTAAAAAGGATCTCTTATGGACCTGGAGCTGGCAAGATCAAGCTGGCTGTTGATCTTAGTTATCAATCTGTTGGGGCTATCCTTACTCAGGAAGATGAAAATGGTTGGGACCATCCTGCTCTTCATGAATCTTTTTTTATTTTCAGATGTAGAATCAAAATACTCTCAACCAAAACTGGAGCTTGGTGGTGTGTCTCAAATGCTGAAGAAGCTCCAAAACGTCCTCTGGGGTCAACATTTTGAATTACAAGTTGATTCTCAATCCATCATCAAAATGATCAATGCCCCCAGCCTCCCTAATTCTACTATGACTTTTTGGGTGGCCTTTATTGAGCTTTTCTATTTTGATATTTTTCACAGGCCTGGAAAATCGTTCACCATGCCTGACCGTTTATCTCAATGTCCTCTTGGAGATGACAAATCTGATTTTGGAATGGATTTTGATGAAGAAGAACCCTTAATCCATCTTTTCTTCTCCTTCTTCTCTCAAGATTATTCTGGCTTTCAACAAGGGCTCTGGCTTAAATTAGAGCAGTACCTTTTAAATTTTCAAAGAACTCCTGATCTCTGTGCTAAATAATTTTTATCTCTTAAAAGGTAGTCCTCTTACTTCTTTGTACAAGCATTCAGGCTTATGAAAAGAGGAAATGCTTGTACTCTTATTGTTGTTACTATCCCTTCTAAACAATATTCCATCCTTCAAAGTCTTCATGAAGGTCTTGGTCATCATGGGGAAACCAAAACTTATCAACAATTATACAAACAATTCTGGTAGCCATGTCTGAAGCAATCTGTCTCCCAATGGTGCAAGAGTTTTGAAGTTTGTCAAAAAATTGATCTTAGGCATCCAGCTGAAATTTTTTATCCTACTGGGGAGTCCACTCTCTTTGGGAGGATTGCTATGGATGTGGTTCATATCAAGACAGGTGGTGCTAAGTACCTCATTGTGGCTAGAGATGATTTTTCTGGATGGGTTGAAGCAAGATTTCTTAAGAATATCAGCTCTGAATCAGTGGCTGCTTTCCTCTATGATACCTGGAAAATGTGTTACATCTTGGCATGATCTTACTCTACTGATGGTGGCACTTAATTTGGTGGAAAACTTGCTGAAATGATCCAATCCCTTCCTGGAAAACATAGAGTTACTACTCCATATTATCCTGAAGGCCAAGGCATGGTGGAACAAGTCCATACTCCTTTGAAGGCTGCACTTGTTAAACTGGCTGGCAAGAGCTGCAATAATTGTTGAAAATTCCTTCCTCTTGTTCTCTTCTCTGATCAAATTTCAACCAAACGGACCACAGGTTACTCACGTTATGAAATGATCTTTGATCAAAGAGCAGTTCTTCCTTTGGATCTGGAAATGGAATCTTTCTTGGGTATCTCTTGTGATCAGGTGTCTTCTACCACTGATCTATTTGTTGCTAGATCCGAGCAACTGGAGCAAAGTGAAGATTTTTGTGATGAAGCTTATCAGAAGATGATGTAATCAAGAGAAAAATGGGTCCAGTATTGGGAAGACAAGCACTTCAATCAAATAAGGGATCCCTTAAATCCTGGTGATCTAGTTTTAGCTTATAATCAATCCTTGGAAAACCAGTGGGGAAACCTTTTCTCAAACCGCTGGAACGGTCCTGATTGGGTGGTTTACCAAGTTAGAGGTTGATCTTATGTTTTGGGAGAGCTAGATATTACTCATTTGGCCACAAGGTTCTCTGCTGATCAAGTCAAGAAGTTTAATTGTTGTGCAGGCAACTTATCTCAGAATTAATTCCTCCCAATTGTGCACCACCAGGGCATTTGCTGCATTTTTGTTGTGAAACTCTACTGTATGCCACATATGTGAGCACCTGGGACGCCTTCTTCATTTTATCTCTGCCACTTCTAGGGCTATTTTGGATGGATCAATATATTTTTCAACTCTTCAATCACTCTCAAGATCAAGAAATGGCCATTCTTCTGTTTCAACTTCTTTGGATTCCTCCTTTTCTTAATATCTTCAAATTCAAGATGCAGACTAAGGAAAGTCTGGAAGTTGGGGAGAGATTTGGTGACCAATTTTGGAAACCTCAGGAAAAGGGAATTTTTTTTTTAAAATTTTTTTTACATTCTTTCATCCAACTTCAATCATCAAAAAAAAAAAAAAAAACTTTTTTTCTGCTTTCATTTTTAGTCATCCCTTGTAAGTAGTCTATAGGGCCCCTTGCCCATAAAAGGAGGTTCTCTCCTCTTCCTTTTTTTTCCCATCATCCATCTTATCATTGATGATCCATGATCCATCATCATCATCTAAGTAATAAATCTGTGGGGCCCTTCCCCTTTATCTGAGCACCCTTATCCTGGGTATATCTTTTGATTGCCCCTTGATCTTTGAGCCTCCATACTCAAATATTTTTATCCATCCTATGTGACCTTATTCATTATCACCAACCAATAGCCTTGCTGGTTGAAGAAGAATTCATTTGATTAAATTCTTGAGTGTGTTAAACCACTCTTTGCCCCCTTTTTCAACCATACTGGTCTGATCATTCTTCTTGATCATCCTCCTGGAACCACTCATGATTGACTTAGAGGTTTCTTTAAGCTTGAAAAATGGAGTGTTAAACTTCCCTTTATTTCTATAAATTTGAATTCCGCCACACTATTCTTGAGTCCCTTGAGAAGTGTTGAGTTATTCTTGTTAAAATCTGTTATTGCTTTGCTTCTAGAGCTTCATAAAACAAATTGCTTTATTTATACAGCCACCCACAGTTATTTGGTACCCTTCAAGATCTTGATTGCGGAGAGTTGGGAAGGTTCATTGAGAACCTGGAGTTTTGTTGGGATTGAGTTGATCTTTCCTAATCTTCTGCTGAAAAACTGAGTTATGAGCTTGTGGGCATTGTTACTTACAACTGCCTTGTGCTATTGAACTCTGAACAAAAATTTGGCTTGTTTGTTCAAGTCTTTTCCTGCACCATCTTGTATCAGATTGTGTTTTTTTCCATTTCTACCAAATACTATCAAACTCATCCATTCCATTGATTCCTCATCCATAAGTTTCTGGACCTTGATTCTGGTTAAATTTAAATATTTTTGTAACACTCAGGAGGGCAGCCTAAACAGCACCTTTCCCCTCCACAGAACTGCCTGCAGCTAAGCACCATTTGGAGTCTTACACCATCTCAGTTCCTTCTATTCTATCCCTTTTGTCTTTTTCCTCCCATTCTAATCTACTTCTCTCTTTTTATCTACTTCTCTCTTTGTTTTGCCGCCCTTGCTCCCTTTTTTCTCCAATTCTTAACTTGGATCATTCTTCACCTTGCACCTTTGTCTCCACCTGATCAATCTTGAGCTTCTTTGGCAGTCCAAAATATGGTGGTGGTGGTGGTGGCATATTAGTAGTGTACCTCAAAAACCTTGGCAAAACTAAGAGGGAAATATTTCCATTAATTAGCTCTACTTCCATTTATTGAAGTTTTATCCAACCTTTCTCACCTGTGTTACACACTCCAAGGAACTCAATCTCTGGTACTGGTGGAATGTGGTAGGTAAATCTTGGCACATATCTATGACTTTTACCCTCACTTGATGAAGCCTTGGGGGTATCAAAAGTTGACTTGCTATTTAAATTGAATGAAAAGGCCAACTTACAAAGGCAGCATTTCTTTCACTTGCCCCAAATTACACAAGAAACAGTTCTTGGTATACAGAAATAATTGCAGCAAACACATTTGTTGAAACAGAAAGAAGAGGATGACAAAATAGTTAATTTAATTAATTGATGAGTGAGATGTATAAGGGTATACAGTAGGGTAAAAAATTTTGGAATCAATGGGGATCCATCAGGATGCTTGCAGGATCTTATGGCTTGATACCCAGGCAACTGTTATTCTCCAAAGTAAGGGGTCATTGTCTTCATGACTTCTTCAACATATCCCTTTCCTCAGTATCATCTACCTCAGTCTAGAAGAATGAAGCAAACAAAGCACAATATCAATGGTGCACTCTTCTTGCTACCTCTGGCTTGCATAAAATGACCTCCCAATCTTGGTGACTCAGTCTATACTTGCAATCATTGTAGTTAACCCCTATCATATCAACCGTTCATGCAAGATTTGCTCTTCTACCCTTGGGTATCTCAACCCCTTGGACTTCCATTCTCAGTCACAAAATTAAACTAGTTTGCACACATGCCTAGATAGCCACATCAACTTTATAGTTCCACCAATGGACTAGCTCCCTTCCCCACATGAATACCTACACTCCTATGCATTGTCTTCACATTTCATTCCTTCCATGTCTCATACATTAAGCCTATGTAATTGCACATTCTATTTTCTCACACCTATTCTATGATCTTGGATACAATTTTACAGTTAATTTCATTTTCCCATTCTGTTACTGTCATTCATTGAATTATTGCTCTCTAGCTGTAGATGACTTTCCATCAGGTTGTATCTAGGCTTCATTAGATTACCTTATAAGGACTTCACTGTCTGCCTGAAGATTGTTCCCTCAGTTGGTCAATTTCATACATTCTTGCATCTTGCTGAGGTCAAACTATCACATTTGATTTTGCCTTGGTTTCCTTCCATTGGAAAAATTCCTACCTCTTGCTGTTTTTTTAACCATTGAACCATCTATTTTCACTTTGCAGTTAGCCTTGCTATCTTGCACTCCTCACACTCAGCTTCTCTCCTTTGCGCTCACAATTGTCTAAGATTTCCCTATAGTTTATGGTGTGGTTGTGTGACAGATTCTTTGAGGAAAAAAAATTTAGCTAAAATCATGCCTTTTTTTTTCAAAAAAAAAAAAATGTTTTTAGTAAACCTCAGGGAATGAATTTATCTCAGAACTTCATTTTTTTTTTTTCAATCATCTTCAAAGTTTTCCTTCAAGAATCTTAAATTCAAATTTTCATCAATTCTTTCTGGGTTCTTATGAATTATTTTCTTATTCTTGATTCTCCTTTCAAAGCTGATGAAGAGAAGCTTAAAATGGATCTTTAATAATTCTTTTAACTTTTAATTTTCTAAACAGCCCAAAAATTCCTTCAAAGAAGCCCCTATTGTATTTTTAATTCACCATTTATCACTAATCAATATTTTTTTCCATTAATTTTTAATGTTCAAATGCTTCCCCTTTTTTTGTAGTCTTGGAGGGTGGAAGGTCACAAACACCTATGCCCCTCCAGAGTTGTTAAAGGAGAGGGCCCAAAACTCTTTCACCCTCAAAGGTTTGTGAAGAACTTGAAATCAATAATATTCTGAAAAATTTACCCAGGTTCAATTGTTTCAGAAACCTTAATTTCATTGAAGACATTCAGTCATGACTTTCTTTGAAAGATTTCAGGTTACCATACCTTCATTGGGTTTGGAAACTCCCCCAAAGTCATGGATTTATACAAAGAAAATGTGGTTATATCCTTTTTTTTCTTATTCATTCATGATATTCCACCACCCCCCCCCCCCCTCCTTTTGTGTTACTATCAGTTGCCAGAAAAAATGTGGACAGCCCTTGGCAAAAACTGGAAGCATGCGGTTAAAATCTGTTTCACAATATTTCCTGTGACAGTTTGCCTGAATCAGGCTTCCTGTCTGGGTTTTTCTCAAACTGGTCAGGAGGCTGGGCTACTGCTTTGGATGCATCAACCAACCCATCAACTCAAATTAAGATTGATGAAATTTCCATAAGTATATATAAGTATATAAATATATTGAAAAAAAAACTAATACTTAATCTCTTCTTTCTGTTTCTCTCTGTCTGAGACCAACAAGAAGAAGACGTCATTTTTGTGAACATAATTTAAATATGTGATCCTTACTTGATCAAGATTGACTAAATCCATTAAAAAAGATGAGACAAAAATAAAAATAAATAAAAAAAGATGAGTTGATGAACTACTCTTCTTTTTTAAAAAAAATTGCATTTTAAAAGAAGAAGAAGAAGAAGGTTGATGAGATTGTTTGATCAATCAATCATCTGACTCCTCAAGGAACTCTCAGATTCACACTATCACTCAATCCACCCCACTGATCTTCCAGGTTCTCAACTTTCATCCTCCTCCACCACCACCACCACCTAGATGGTCTCTCTCAGTCTCTTATGCTCCAATCCAATCCAATCTGCCCACCCAAAATTAACCGGGCTTGAGGTTTGGATGATTGAAAGGTCTTGAGATGGACAATTGAAAGGTCAAGATCCTAAGTAAGAACCACTCACAAGACAAGAGATGCACAAGTGATTGAGGAAGTGGAGGGGGGGGGGGGCAAAATAAATAAATAGATAGATGGCTAGATTATGAAGCTTGATGTATTATAACGTTTTTTGGGGCCTCTTTTGTCATTAGATTCTACTTCAAAAAATTTTTTCTGCCAAAATTAAAATGTGGACAAATTATTGTTAAAAATTGGACAGGCAAAAGAAAAAGCCAGACAGCTCATTCTGAATGACTGACCGGTTTAAATTAAATTGAGGACAAAAATTCTTAACAAGAGGATAAAATCCATGAAAGATGTGCACAGTTTTCTGGCAACCGATAGTAATTAAAAATCTGTCTTTTTCTATCAATCTGGTAGGTGTGAATATACCTTGAGCCATGACAAAATACTGAGTTGATTTGTAACTGGTCAGGAATCATTTCCAATTTAAAATATTTTTGATCAAAAATAACCCCATTCTTAATGTAATGATCTTGATTGATTTTTGGGTGTGTTAGTTTTTTTTTTTTTTTTGCCTGTTTGATACAAATATAGAGTTAAGCCATCCAATCCTGATATTATTCAACCTTATTAAGTCAGTATATACCATATCTAGATAGCATGTCTAAATTTTGTATTTTTTAAAAAAAAAGAAAAATGTAAATATTGAAAGTGAAATTTTTTTTTAAAAAAAGGGAGGGGGGGGCTCATTTTGAAATCTGTCGAATTTTTAAATAAATTTGACTCAATTCAGGATTTAAGCATGGGCTGATCTCTAAGCCTGTCCGCTCTTGATGAGATTTTCCTCAACAGTTACGTGGATGATTTCTCTTGTCACACTCGTCAGTCTTTTCCCAAAAATCAAGAAAACAGACCAATGGTTTTTTTTTTTAATCATGGGAATCAATCTGTGATACCAAGCACGAATCTGGATTTGTTGGTTATATATATATATATTTTTGATCACGCTCGATCTCTCTCAATCGATTTTTAATCTTGGAATGTAGCGTATCAGCGGGAGATGTTCGCAGGTCACTTGTTCGACTATGCCCCCGGTGACCACCAGTTGGGAGTCTAGGTAGGGATCGGGAGATGGGGGTCCGGCCCCCTGAGGCTGAGGGATGAAGGCTGCTTGGTCCAACGCTCGCTTGCTGTGAGTGGTTCCCGGAGATAGTCAGTCTCGTCAGTCACCAAATCCAAGCTCATCCGAACCACAGCGATCGAGCTGACCCCAAGCCAGACCAGCAGCTACATGGCACCATGCGTTCTGTGTATGAGCTCGACGGCCGAGAAGAGACCGAAGGGAGCAAGACGAGCGATCCTCAAGAGGCCCAAGACCGGTCAAGCGATCTGTCGAGAATGCTTCTATCTGATCTTCGAAACCGAGATTCATCATACCATCCTAGGACTCGGCCATCAGGAGAGACGTAGGCTCGAAGAGAAGAGACTCAAGCAAATCAAAAGTTTAAAGCTCGACGAGGATCCCGAGAGAGAGGATGGTCATCACGTCCGAGCGGATGATGGTGCGATGATGTTCAGACCAGGAGAAAGAGTCGCCATTGCCGCAAGTGGTGGCAAAGGTACCGACGATCATCATTCTATTCTTACTACCATCATCCCACCGATCGTCTCGTTGCTTGTGCTCATCTCTTTCTCTCTCTCTCTCTCTCTTCCTCAACCTCACCTCTTCTCATTCAGACTCAACCGTATTGGCTCATGTGATGACGACTCTAAACCAGAGGTACAACTATGGATTGGATCTCTATCTACTCTCAATAGACGAAGGCATCAAAGGTTATCGAGACGATTCTCTAGAGGTCAGCCCTTCGCCTCCATCGTGAGATGCCCTTCGATCCATCCTCACGTTTCAAATGGCTATCCACTTCACGCTGTGCTCCGACTCCGTTCTAACATCATCGAATCGATTCCCTCACCCTTACAAATGCTCTCAAACCCACCCTTTTAGACCGTCAAGAGGAACTCTACCCAATACCAGCTCCCATTGAAAGTGCTCTCTTACGATGAGTTGTACCAAGGTTGGACGATGGATAAAGTAGTGAGAAACGTCGGAAGGAAGAGTAACTGTAAGTTCCATCGATTCACCCGCTCTTCTCCTTGTCCGCAAATCTCGTAGTACTCTCAAAAAACACAAAACATCAAACTTTGCGGATCTACGGCCTGACCAGTTTCTCAAGCAGTTTGATTTGTTTTCACTTTTTTGGGGAAAAAAACATAAAAATGAAAAAAAAATAAAATAAAATAAAATAAAACTGGGTCGACTTTAGGTACTTTTTGTGGGGTTTTCCGGCGGCAGGCTTTGGACAAGGGTGCCGATTTATTGCAAGTCGATCACATCGTCACCGGTCACAATGCTGATGATGTGGCCGAGACGGTGCTCATGAATGGTCGGTTGAACTTGAATACCTTTTGGTCCGGGCTCTTTTTTTGACCTGTGAAAAAACTTATTGATCAACTTACCATCTTTTGGGTAGTCTTACGTGGGGACATAGCTCGGTTGGAAAGATGTACCGAAATAACGACCGGAGGTCTCACATCAGGTTCCTCAGGAATTCCCGTCAAAAGAAGCAAACCCTTCAAATATGCCTATGAGAAAGAGATCGTTATGTATGCCTGTCAGTCCATCCAGCTCACGATGTGTATCCGTTCAAGATCTCAATCGTAGCATCTAAGCTATACCCTTGGTTGCTGAATATACCCTTTAATCGTTTTGGGTCTGATGATTAGATTTCAAGAAACTAGATTACTTTTCGACCGAATGCACATATTCACCTGAAGCCTATCGAGGACACGCTAGGGCCTTGGTGAAAGACTTGGAAAGGTTGAGACCGTCTGCGATCTTGGATATAATCTACAGTGGCGAATCGATGGCCAGCGCCGTCAAGAGTAATGTCAAACGACCAACTCAACGTAATCATCACCCCTTTTGACTTCATCACTCGTCTCAGTCTTGAAGGCTGAGCAGATCCTGACGACTTCCATTTGATGTTTTAAACACAAACTTTAGAATCCTGCTTGAGGTGTGGTTCGTTAGCTAGTCAACTACTATGTCAAGCCTGTGCATTAATCGACGGTTTGAACTCGGGTCAAGCGCAATCGAGGTCCAACACGCACACTTGTGGTGCCGGATAATCGTTAAATACCATTTCTCAAACCCTAACCGAGTCTCATCGGCCAAGCTTGGTTGATTTTGACCGAGATTCCGTCGAGTTACTTCTGACATCTTACCACTTGGTAATATACTCCACTCATTTCATTTGTAGCCACCTGGAAAACCTTCCTTTGGCCACCTCTGCTTACCCAATCATGTACCACGCGGTCCCTTTTGTTTCCTTTTTTTCGTTTTGTTTTTTTTTACAAAAGGATAAAAAACTAACATTTGCCCCGATTTCCGTCTTCTGATTTGTTTTTGGTGGACTTGTTGAGGGCTCAAACCCCACTCCTAAAATATGTGCCAGAAAATTTCCTGGAGCCTTTGAAGCTTGAACCACAGCTGTCATACGATTCTTGACAACTGTCAGTCAAGCTGTCAGGTACTTGATTACTCTCTCAGAGGGGCTCTTCTACCCCAGTTGCAATAAAACCTTCTCACACTAGTTGTCAAGACTTTTTTAGGGAGTGAGTGCAACCCTTGCCAGACCTGTTGATGTCACACAACCACCCCATGTACTAAAGGGTAATCTTAGATGATTATGAGTGCAAATGAGGAGACTGAGTGCAAGGGATAAGTGTGAGATAGCAAGGCTAACTGCAAAGTACAAACTGGAGGTCTGATGGCTCAACATACAGCAAGGGGATGAAGTGTTCTGATGGAAGGGAACCAAGGCAAGCCCAATGTGATGACTTGTCTTAGCAAAATGCAAGAATGTATTAAATTAACTAACTGGGCAGAAAATCTTCAGGCAGGTGGTGTGACCTTTATAAGGTAATCCAATGGTGACTAGATACAGCCTGATGGATGGTCAACTACAGCTAGGAAGCAATAACACAATGAATGATAGGAACAGAATGGGAAAATGAAATAAACAGTACATTTGTTTCCAAGTTTGTAGGATAGGTGCAAGAAAATAGATCATGAGAGTACAGAGGTGTGATGGATGAGACATGGAAGGAATGACATGTGAGGACAATGCAAATGAATGGATATAGTTAAACAGGGAAGGGAGCTAGTCTGTTGGAAAACTATACAGTTGATATGTCTATCTAGGCATGGGTGAAAACTAGTGTAATTGCATGACCAAGAACAGAAGTCTGAGGGCTGATGATACCCAGGGGTAGAAGAGAAAAGCTTGAATGGATGCTTGACTGGGTTAGAGTTAACTCCAAAGATTTTCAAGTATATACTCAGTGGCTGAGATTGGAAGGTTTTTATGCAAGCCAGAGGTAGTAAGCCAAAGTCACCATTGATTTTGTGCTTTGTTTGTGTCATGCTTATGAACTGAGTTAGATGGTATTGAGGAAACAGATATATCAAAATGGTGAAGACAATGACCCTTAACCTTGGAGCCTGACCTGAAAGTTCCATGGGTATAAAGCCGCAAGCTCCTGAAAGCGTTGTAAGACTCCAAACGGTGCTAAGCCGTGGCAGTTCTGTGGAGGGGAAAGGTGCTGTTTAGGCTGCCCTCCTAGGAGTTACAATAATATTTAAATGTAACCGGAATCAAGGTCCAGAACCTTATGGATGAGAAATCAAAGTAAGGGAAGAGGATAAGAGTTGTCGGTAGCGATGGAAACAACACTATCTGAGGCAAGATGGTGCAGGTAAAGACTTGAACAAATAAGTCAAGGTTTGTTCAGAGTTCAATAGAACAAGGCAGTTGTAAGTAACAACGCCCACAAGCTAATAACTCTGGTTGTCAGCAGCTGATTAGGAAAGATCAACTCAATCCCAACCAACCTCCAGGTTCTCAATGAACCTGCCCAACTCTCCGCAATCAAGCGCTTGAAGGGTACCAGATAACTGTGGGAGGCTGAACAAAACAAAAGCAATTTGTTTATGAAGCTCTAGAAGCAAATCAATAATGAATTCGAGCAAGAATATCCCAACACTTCTCAAGGGACTCAAGAATAGCGTGGTGAAATTCAACCTTAAAGAAGAAGGGAGGTATAACACTCCAGGTTTTAAGCTTAATAAAACCCCTTCAATCAAACGTGATTGGCTCCAGAAAGATGATCAAGGAGAGATCAAGACCAGTATGGTCGGAAAAAGGGATCAGAGTGGTATAACACACCCAAGAATTCAGACAGGAATTCTTCTTCAACCAGCAAGGCTATTGGTTGGTGATAAGGATCAAGGTCACAAGGGACAGAGTTTGAGTATGGAGGCTCAAAGGATCAAGGGGCAATCATGGATATACCCGGATAAATTGCTCAGATAAGTGGGGAAGGATGCCCACGGATAAGTTGATTATGATGATGGGGGAAACAGATGAGATGAGATGATGATGGTCTCATGGATCCTGGTCCAAAAGGCAGGGGAGAGCCCCTCCTTTTATAGAAATGAGGCCCTGTATACTATGTACAAGAGATACTACAAATAGGTGCGGGAAAATGAAAACATAAAAAAAAAATGACATGAGGGGAAAAAAAAAAAAAAAAGAAATGTTGCCCGCGTCAAGAATGACTGCGGGCAACCAGATGGACACCCGCGACAGCGGTCGCGGGTGTCGACAACGGCTGTCGTTGCCCGATCGGCGGCGACAGCGGGGTAAAGGTTCCGACGGCCGCGAGCAGTTGCTTGCGGTCGTCGGTCGGATCAGATGATGGGCGAGGAGGGCGTGAGTGATGATGAGCAAGTGACTCGGGCCCCGTCAACATTTGACGATGATGATGATGATGGTGATGGGCTCAAAGATGATAGACCAAAGGATTGGAGGGTAGATACTGTCCGGATAGATCGAGTGGAGAGGGACGTCGATGACTGTCGAGGGGGATTGATGAGGGAGGTGATCGTTGTTGGCGAACGGGTTGGGAATGATGGAGTCGATGATCTCCTTGTTGGTTGATGATTGATGACGACTGGTGGGAGTGGGGAGATCAAATCAATGGTTGACAACCGTTGCGACAAGCGACGGCGTTGGTTGGATGAGAGGATCGGGAAGGATCGAAGGGATTGTCAAAGGTGGTTCGACGATTGCTTGCGTCGCCAAAAGTCAGGGCCGCGAGCGCGACAAGTAGGAGTTGAACATAGGAGGTGGGATTGAAGCGGAGAGACAGGCAAGAGGCCTGTCCTAGACCGCTAGGATAGGGAGAAGTTGAGAAATGGGGGGAAATGAAGGTACCCATAGGGGTACAACTGAAATCCGATTTTTTTTTTCGTGGTGTCCCGGATTGGTCACCACATCTCTCCCCAACTTACAGACTATCCCTAGTCTGCATCTAAAATTTGAAGGGTTTAAAAAAAAAGCAGGGAACAAAGAAATTGAAGCAAAGATTGGCCATTTCTTGATCTTGAGAGCAATTGAAGAGTTGAGGAAAATATCTTGATTCTTCCAAATGAGCCCTAGAAGCGGCAGGAATAGAACAAGAAGGGCGTCCCAGGTGCTCACATATGTGGCATACAGTAGATTTTTACAACAAAAACGCAGCAAATGACCCTGGTGGTGCACAATTGGGAGGACTTACTTCTGAGATAAGTTGCCCCCACAACAATGAAACTTCTTGACTTGATCAGCAGAGAACCTTCTGGCCAAACGAGTACCATCCAGCTCCTCCAAAACATAAGATCCACCTCTAACTTGATGAACCACTCAATAAGGGCCGTTCCAACGATTAGAGAAAAGCTTGCCCCACTGGGTCTCCAAAGATCAATTATAAGCTAAAACTAGGTCACCAGGGTTCAAGGGCTCCCTGATTTGATTGGAGTGCTTGTCCTCCCAATACTGGACGGATTTTGCTCTGGACTCCATCATCTTTTGATAAGCTTCATCACGAACGTCTTCACTTTGCTCCAGTTGCTTGGATCTAGCAACTAACAGATCAGTAGTTGAGGACACCTCTTCCCAAGAGATACCCAAGAAAGATTCCATTTCCAGATCCAAAGGAAGGACTGCTCTTTGACCAAAGATGATTTCATAAGGTGAGTAGCCAGTAGTTCTTTTGGTTGAGATTCGATCAGAGAAGAGAACAAGAGGAAGGAATTTGCGACAATTCTTGCCACTTTCACCAGCCAGTTTAACAAGTGCAGCCTTCAAAGGGGCATGGCCTCGTTCCACCATGCCTTGGCCTTCAGGATAATAAGGAGTAGTAACTCTATGTTGTCCAGGAAGGGATTGGATCATTTCAGCAAGCTTGCCCCCAAATTCAGAGCCACCATCAGTAGAGTAAGATCAAGCCAGGCCATAACGCATTGTCCAGGTCTCGTAGAGGAAAGCTGCCACTGATTCAGAGCTAAGGTTCTTAAGAAATTTTGGTTCAACCCATCCGGAAAAATT
Source organism: Puccinia polysora (assembly GCA_025617555.3). Lineage (NCBI taxonomy): Eukaryota > Fungi > Basidiomycota > Pucciniomycetes > Pucciniales > Pucciniaceae > Puccinia > Puccinia polysora. The sequence goes on along the minus strand of CM062626.1, from coordinate 7,340,308 downwards.
ATCTCTAGCCACAACGAGGTACTTAGCACCACCTGCCTTAATATGAACCACATCCATAGCAATCCTTCCAAAGACAGTGGACTCCCCAGTAGGATAACAAATTTCAGCTGGGCGCCTAAGATCACGTTTCTGACAAACTTCACAACTCTTGCACCATTGGGAGACGGATTTCTTCAAAGATGGCCACCAGAATGGTTCGGATAATTGTTGATAAGTTTTGGTTTCCCCACGATGACCAAGGCCTTCATGGAGACTTTCAAGGATAGAATCTTGTTTAGAGGGAATAGTAACAACAATAAGAGCACAAGGATTGCCTCTCTTCATAAGTCTAGAGCCTTGAACAAAAAAATTAGAATACTTTTGTTTAAGAGATCGAAATTCCTTAGCAGAGAGATCAGGAGGTTTTTGAAGAGTTGAAAGGTACTGCTCTAATTTAAGCCAGAAGCCTTGTTGAAAGCCAGAATAATTTTGAGAAGAAAAAGAGAAAATAGGCTGGATTAAAGGTTCCTCTTCATTGAAATCGGTTCCAACATCAGATTTGTTGTCCCCAAGAGGTCGTCAAGATAAACCGTCAGGCATGGTGAAAGATTTCCCCGGCCTGTGAACAATATCAAAAGAGAAAAGCTGGATAAAGGCCACCCAACGAGTCATAGGAGCATTGGGAAGACTGGGAGCGTTGATCATTTCAATGATGGATCGAGCATCAACTTGCAATTCGAAATGTTGGCCCCAGAGAACGGTTTGAAGTTTCTTCATCATTTGAGCCACACCACAGAGTTCCAGTTTGGGCTGGGAGTATCTAGATTCTACATCTGAAAACAAAAAAGATTCATAAAGAGCAGGACGGTCCCAACCATTTTCATCTTCCTGCGTAAGGACGGCCCCAACAGATTGATAACTAGAATCAACAGCCAGCTTGATCTTGCCAGCTCCAGGTCCATAAGAGATCTTTTTCAAAACTATGTCTTTACCAACTATCCTTTTGAGTAGCTGGAAAGCACATTCACAATCTTGGGTCCAAATCCATTCAGCATCTTTTCTGGTTAGATGACGCAAGGGTGCACAGATTTTGGATAAAGATGGGATAAAGATTCTAACATAAGTGACAACACCTAGAAAGCCCCTAACTTCAGTTGGATTGATTGGGGTAGGCCAAGAGATGATCTTGTTGACTTTGGCTGGTGCCATCCTTCTTCCTTCCTTGCAGACCACATGACCAACAATTTCCAGAGCAGGGACACAAGCCGCCAGTTTGGATCCAGAGACAGTAAGGCCAGATTCCTCAATTTGAAACAGAATCCTCTCCAAGGTAGTAGCATATTCCCAGATAAAACGACAAATTCCTGAATGCCAAGGTAAGAGCTCATTATCATAGTCAGATACTGGACCTTTAATTCCTCCATCGTCAATAAAGATACCAGCATGATCAGGGATTTCATCCTGGAGGATCCACATCATCTGAGCCTGATAGACTGCAACCAAGTTGGTGGCTCCTTGAGGCAATCGAGTAAGTTGAAATCAACCAAGAGGAGTATTGAAAGTAGTGAGAGGACAAGAAATAGGATGTAAGGATTGTTCGTCATAGCCACCCATAATATCCCCTAGACCATAGCAAGCTCTCCCCACGAAGGATTCAACAAATTTTTCAGTAGCAGGAGGGATACCAGAGTCTTTAATAGTAACTTTATTAAGAGGTTGAAGATCATGAACTATTCTAAGTTTACCATTACTCTTGAGGACACAGAAGATGGGGCTGGAGTAACTAGAAGTTGACTGTTCATACAGGCCAGTTCGAACTTGTTCCCGGACCAACTTGATGAATTTGTCAACTTTAGCAGCAGGGATAGGGATCTTTTTCTTTTGCCAAGGATCATGTTCAACTACAGGGATGATATAAGGGAGGCCATAGGATTCCCGCAAGAGACCTCTCTCTTCTTCACAGAAAGCAATAGATTTTTCCCTTAGAGATAAGACATTTTTGATTAAATTTAACTCATCAGGAAGAAGCCATCCATCTGGACCAAAGTTGACCACCTTCAGACGTTCTTCAGTGACCCGTCCATTATGCACAAAGGGACCAGTAAGAGATTGAGGAAGACCACAGTAAGGATTGCAAGATAGAGGAGGACGCATAAGGGGAGGATTGAGGTTGAGAGGCATAGGCTGGTTGACTGGTTGGATTTTCTTAGAAACTGGTTTATACTTAGTTGCAAAAGAGAGAAGTTCTTGTTTCCTCCAAGAGTTGACCAGAGAGACTTGATTACAATAGCTGAGTCCAAGTTCCAACATCTTCCAAGTCCGATGTTCTGCAATATCCTTGAAGGGTGCCTTTTCCATAAAAGGAGAACCAGGAGATAATACGTTGCTCACATGTGTGGCACAAGGTAGGGTTTCAAAAATGACGGTAAAAGATTGCCCTGGCAGTGCACAATTGGGAGGACTTACTTGTACCCCAAATTGCCTCCACTGAAGCCCATATTTCTTCATACCAAAATCACCAAAAACAGAATTGCAATTAGGATCTAGTTTAGACTCATTGCGGAGATTCAAACCGGAACTGAGAGAAGATTGATCAGACTCAAAAGTAGAAGGAAAAGAAGACACAACAGATCCAGAGAGAGAAGGAGATGGAGAAGAAATATTTTTGGATTTTTCTATTTTGATATGTTTTTGTTTTTTAATATTCTTGAGCTCAGAAGAGAATGATGAAAGGAATGAAAAATAAGCCTGAGGGATGGGAGTTGACCCTTGAGTTGCAGTCTGAGGCTGAAAAGAACTACAACTATTAGTAGGATCAACTATTCCCCTAAAAAATGAGAGGAACTAGAGTTATCCTTCTGCTTCCCCTTAAAAGATGATTTGGGAGAATGACCAGGAAAATCTCTTTCCCAACAACCAGAATCCAAAGAGCAAAGAGGAACCTCAATTTTCCTGCCATCAGCATCAGGGAGAAGAATTCTCTCCCCAACTTGATCAGAAAACATCAGGGTTGCACCAAAGTCCATTAAGAAGGGTTGTCCCAAGATCATAGGACTGTCCAAACGAGTGATCCAAAAGTGGCAGGTTCCCACAATATTTCAACCAATCCTGACCGGTACATCTTCAGCAATACCAACAAGTTCACAAGCTTGATTTCCTATCCCATACACTGCAGAGTTGAAGCTGACCCTAGGACTAAGTTTGAGCTTGCAGGCCATAGCATCCGAGATTAAGTTAAGCTGAGATCCAGAATCCACAAGAGGAGAAACAGTTTTAGCTGAGTCACCAAGATAACAAGGAAGGAAGCCAAGGGGACAGGAATAAAGGTTGGAGTCTAAAGAAGGACTGGTTCCACCAGAGTCCTCCATTAAAGTGCCAGAGGAGACTTTGAGTTCTTCAGGGCCAATTTCCACACGTCAACAAGAGACCCATTTCTTCATTCCTTCAGCAACAGATGGAGAGATTGATAGGAGCTCAGCCACAGATAGATCAGGAATTTTTAGATCAGAAATTTTCTTTAATACTCCCTCCACAGCATTGGGGTGATCCTTGGAGATGCCCCTTTCAAATCGAACTTTGGGCTGGGTGGAGGGAGGAAGTTCAGGTGACGCAGAATCTAAGATAGGATTAGAAGGTTGAGGTGAGGGAGAAGGATCAGGGTGATCTGGGAACCTTTCCATGAGTGGTTTCTTTTCCACCTCCATGTCTTCTACATCAGAGGAAGGAGGCTCAAGTGATGATTGACGTTTAACGGGTTTTCAAAGGATTGAAGTTGGCAAGGAAGGAGCCTTATGAGGTTTAGGTTCCTCATGTTGTTTCCTGGCTGGATCAGATTGATAAGTAGTCCCAGCAAGACTAGAGGAAGAAATAGCTGGAGGATACCAAGGTTGGAGGGTACCACAGGATGATCAAAATTCAAGGGAAGCAAGAGATGCTTTCACAGGAGGTGATGGCTGGTAAGAGGCCACCACATGTCGGATAGGACGAGACAAGTCAAAAGGGATTAGAGCACCATTAGGGAGGAAGTAATTGTTCCCCCTCTGCTCTACCAACTTTTCCTTTAGGTCCTTCTGAAGTTCTTGGCATCGTCCGGTTCCATGGCCTTCCCTATGACAGTAGTAACAGATCAGAGTTGATTTGGGGACAGAAGAAGGAGTTTTAGGAGTAGCTAGCGAAGAAATCTTTTGATCTATTTTGTTCTCAAAGGCTCTAAGTAACTTGGTGATTTCATCTATAGTAGTAGGTTCTTGATTGGAATTAGGATCTGCTTTAGGCCTACAATCTGCCTCCATTTTAATCATAATATCGTTTGACTCTTTAAAAGAAGGAGCATGGACCGGTTCAGTAGTTTGAGGCTTTTCAAAGGTAAGAGCAGTTTGACCTTTCATGACTTTATCCACAGTACTCCTAAGGGTGAGAAAAACAGGGAGCTTGAATCAATTATCCCTGGTGGTAATCATGGATCCAGATTTGACCAGTTCTTCTTTAATCCTTTCCTGCACAGCCAACAAAAAAGATTGGAAGAACTTTGCTTGAATTTTGTCCACCGTGTCAATGTGATTGTTTTGGATAAGATATTTTTGAATGGGATCCCAAGACTTCCTAAAAATCTGATAGTCAGAGGCTGAAGAAATACCACCATTGGAGATCCACTGAGAAACCAGAGCATCCAAATCCTGCAGAGTAAACCTAGCCACATCTATTTTACCCCAGTATGCCAACATAGCCTTCCTGAGAAGCGTCCAGTTGTGGGATTCAAATCCCTTGAAAGACTTGATTACCTCCATAACTTCATCAGAGGAGATAAAGAATCACAACTGATAAGCCATATCAAATTCACTAGCTCCATCCACTTCAGCAGCCATTTTGTAGGAGTCCAAGAATCGCTCAACATTTGTACCGTTGAAGCCCAAGTTCTTGTTCTGAGGTTTGATCTTTACCATGTTAGGTTGGACAGGGGTGGTTTGAGTAGCGGAAGATGCCATATCGAATAACAGAGTTCCTAGGGGATCCAAAGAGCAGATTTCCAAAGTGGCTCACGAGTGTGGCAAGAGTAGGGTTTCACCAAAAACGACAATTATCTTGCCCAAGCAGTGCACAAATTGGGAGGACTTACTTCTAGGATAAGTTGCCTCCACAGATCAGATTTGAGAAGAGAAAAAAAATAGGAGAAAGAAAAAAAAGATTGGATTTCAAGGTTGATTTTAAATGTCTTGGGACTGTAAATCCCAAGGTTGCTAGTTTGATCCCGGCCCGGGGGACCAAATGTAAGACTCCAAAAGGTGCTAAGCCGTGGCAGTTCTGTGGAGGGGAAAGGTGCTGTTTAGGCTGCCCTCCTAGGAGTTACAATAATATTTAAATGTAACCGGAATCAAGGTCCAGAACCTTATGGATGAGAAATCAAAGTAAGGGAAGAGGATAAGAGTTGTCGGTAGCGATGGAAACAACACTATCTGAGGCAAGATGGTGCAGGTAAAGACTTGAACAAATAAGTCAAGGTTTGTTCAGAGTTCAATAGAACAAGGCAGTTGTAAGTAACAACTCCCACAAGCTAATAACTCTGGTCGTCAGCAGCTGATTAGGAAAGATCAACTCAATCCCAACCAACCTCCAGGTTCTCAATGAACCTGCCCAACTCTCCGCAATCAAGCGCTTGAAGGGTACCAGATAACTGTGGGAGGCTGAACAAAACAAAAGCAATTTGTTTATGAAGCTCTAGAAGCAAATCAATAATGAATTCGAGCAAGAATATCCCAACACTTCTCAAGGGACTCAAGAATAGCGTGGCGAAATTCAACCTTAAAGAAGAAGGGAGGTATAACACTCCAGGTTTTAAGCTTAATGAAACCCCTTCAATCAAACGTGATTGGCTCCAGAAAGATGATCAAGGAGAGATCAAGACCAGTATGGTCGGAAAAAGGGATCAGAGTGGTATAACACACCCAAGAATTCAGACAAGAATTCTTCTTCAACCAGCAAGGCTATTGGTTGGTGATAAGGATCAAGGTCACAAGGGACAGAGTTTGAGTATGGAGGCTCAAAGGATCAAGGGGCAATCATGGATATACCCGGATAAATTGCTTGATAAGTGGGGAAGGATGCCCACGGATAAGTTGATTATGATGATGGGGGAAACAGATGAGATGAGATGATGATGGTCTCATGGATCCTGGGCCAAAAGGCAGGGGAGAGCACCTCCTTTTATAGACATGAGGCCCTGTATACTATGTACAAGAGATACTACAAATAGGTGCGGGAAAATGAAAACATAAAAAAAAGATGACATGAGGGAAAAAAAAAAAAGAAATGTTGCCCGCGTCAAGAATGACCGCGGGCAACCAGATGGACACCCGCGACAGCGGTTGCGGGTGTCGACAACGGCTGTCGTTGCCCAATCGGCGGCGACAGCGGGGTAAAGGTTCCAATGGCCGCAAGCGGTCGCTCGCGGTTGTTGGTTGGATCAGATGATGGGCAAGGAGGGCGTGAGTGATGATGAGCGAGTTACTCGGGCCCCGTCGACATTCAACGATGATGATGATGATGGTGATGGGCTCAAAGATGATAGACCAAAGGATTGGAGGGTAGATACTGTCTGGATAGATCGAGTGGAGAGGGACGTCGATGACTGTCGAGGGGGATCGATGAGGGAGGTGATCGTTGTTGGCAAACGGGTTGGGAATGATGGAGTTGATGATCTCCTTGTTGGTCAATGATTGATGACGACTTGTGGGAGTGGGGAGATCAAATTGATGGTTGACAACCGTCGCGACAAGCGACGGCGTTGGTTGGATGAGAGGATCGGGAAGGATCAAAGGGATCGTCAAAGGTGGTTCGACGATTGCTTGCGTCGCCAAAAGTCAGGGCCGCGAGCGCGACAAGTAGGAGTTGAACATAGGAGGGGGGATTGAAGCGGAGATACAGGCAAGAGGCCTGTCCTAGACCGCTAGGACAGGGAGAAGTTGAGAGATGGGGGGAAATGAAGGTACCCATAGGGGTACAACTGAAATCCAATTTTTTTTTTCGTGGTGTCCCGGATTGGTCACCACAGCGTCTAGATGAATTACCATCAATTCCAAAAGTTGTTACCTCACCGTAAACCCTTATAAATTATAATTAATTGCTTGAATAAATTTAAATTAATTATTTTGTCATCCTCCTCTCCCCATTTTGAAAACTGTATCTTCCAAAAAAAGAGATGTGTTTCAAGCACCGCTACCTTTGGTATTGGAGGAAAGTGTGTGCAGTGTCATCATCTAAAAGTGGCTTGCTTGTTTCCTCTAAATAGCAAGCCATTGGTCAATACTCTTGAGGATTCTACAAGTGGAGTCCAAATTCAAAGTTCTGCTCTGCATGTGAAATATCACCTTCCACCAGGACCAGAGATTGAATTTCTTGAAGTGAAGAACCCAGGTGAGTGAGGTTAGAGACCTACTAAATAAATGGAATGAGAATCATGAAATGAATTTTTTTTTCCCTTCTTTGTATTGCCACAATTCCAGAGGTAGACCACCAATAAACCACTGCCACCACCACCGTATTTTGGTCTTCCAACCAAATTTCAGATGAATCAAGTGGAGTCTGAGGTGTAAAGCAAGGTGTGAGGAAAAGAGTGGGTCAAATCAATTACCAAGGAAACAAGAGAGGATGGAAATGAAGGAGGGAACAGGAGGGAATGGGAGTAAGGAAATGGGAATGAAGATGGAAACAGGATGGAATGGAGGGGAATGGAATGTAAGGTCAAAGCAAGGGATCCCAAGCGCAAGTTGTGGTACTGATCAAGACTGATGCAAGAAAGTTGAATGGAAATATTGGAGAGGGTTCTTTGCAAAATTTGAAGAAAGAGAGCCCACAAAGAACTCTTGGAAGTGGATGAATGGAATGCCCAACCAACAAGGGCTCAAATGGCAAGGTGCAAGTAGATCTTTGGGGAGGTATTGTTTTCATGGTTTCATGCCTTGCAAAAGATTTCTGGGTTAATGAATGATGATGATCTTGGAGAGTTCAAATCAAGGGTAAGGGAGTTGACTGAGAATTGGGAAGAGGTGGAAAGAAAATAAAGGAAAATCTATAATGTATTTCTTTTTTTTTTTTTGCTATAGTTATTACCATGATTATTATATATATATATATATATATATATTATTTGAGAAATGGAAAAGGGTGATGTTATTAAGGTTGAAGAATAAATAATAAAAAAGGTGTGGAAAATTGAAAATAAAGAATTGTTATGAAAGTATAAAAGGAATAAATTGAAAAACAAGAATGAAATAGGATGGAATGGAATGGGGGATGTGACCAAATTGGATGGGATGGAAATGTGAATGGAATGGGATTGGATGGGATAGAATTAAGCTTGGAAAGGTTTGCAAGGATAGTTTGCATTGAATTCTTGGACCAATTCTGGAGAGTTTCAGAGGTGATGGGCTGGTTCCCACAAGGTGCAATCTTTGTTGGACTGGAAGCCAGTCCATCCAAAGGGTATTGAATTTTTCCTTTGCATAACCTGGAATCTAGCATACAACTTACTTCCCACTCTAAATGATCTTGGAAGTTGACCTGTTCAGGAGGGGGATGAGTCTTGCCCCGGTATAAGACTCAAGCTGGCTCTGGGATAGACACATGAAAGACCGGGTGGATACCATTCCATTTTTCAGGTAAGAAAAGTTTGAAAGCATTGGGATAGATGGCTGATTTGAGTTTGAAGGGGCCAAGTTTCTTCTCAGAGAGTTTTTGGGTTGGGCAAGTACTTAAAATGTTGTAAGCATTGAGAGATACCTGATCTCCTACTTCAAAGGTTGGTGCTGTTGTTCAAAGTTTTTCTGCTTGCCTGTTGTAACCCTGGTTTGCTGCTTTGAGATTGGATTGGAGTTTCAATTGAAGAGATTAAATGAGAGTAAGATAATTTGTATCAGGTTGAGAAGGTGCTAATCAAAAGTTGGGTTTATTCCATAAAGAGTCTGAAAGGGAAACTGTTTGATGGAGGAATGAGTGGAGTTGTTGTAGGAAAAATTGGATAATGGAAGCCATGGAAACCAGTCATCCTGTTGATAGGAGACATACATTCAAAGATACCTTTTGAGGATCTTATTGACTTGTTTGGTCTGCCCATCTGTTTCTTGTTGGTATGCCATCAATAAGTTGCAAGTAATCTTCAAATGCTGGCATAGCAAGATCCAGAAGCTGGAGACAAACAAAGATCTAAAATCAATAACTATATTATCATGGAGGCCATATTTTTAGAATGCATATTCTATTAATAAACTAGCCAAGTTTTCTGAAGAGGCAGTCAAAGTAATGTGAAGCAATAAAGCCATCTTTGAGAAGCAATCTACTACTACTAAAATAGAATCATAATCACTAGAAATTGGTAATTTCAAAATAAAATTCATCAACAACAAGTGCAAAGGAATAGGTGGGGTAGGAAACAGCTGGAGCAGACCATACTTCTGGTGTTTTGAGGAATTGTTAAAATGGCAATCATATCACGTGCTAACATATTCTTTTACTTACTTGGTCATACCAGGCCAATAGAAGTCCTGTGCAATCAACTGGTACCTGCCCATTATGACCAGCAAGTGGGTAGCTGTGCCAAGACTCAAATATATCTAATTTAATACAAGGATTATCAGGTACTTCTATACAATCTTTATAAAATAAATAACCATTTTTGTCAATACTTTAATCACTATTTAATAATTTTGAAATATTGCAAAGTTTGTTAAAATTGGGATTGTCAAGTTGAGCTTTTTAAATCTCAGAAGCTTTTTCTTGAAGGTGGGTGATGATTGAACTGAGTTGGGCAGACTGATTAAAGAAGAGTGTCCTAAAATTTTCAGGGTTGTTTTTGGCAAAGGTCCTCCCCCCCCCCTGGGTAAATCTTTTTGCAACATGATAAAGCATCAGGGACTACTGCTTGTTTCCTGGGGCAGTACTTGATTGTAAAGTTGAACTTGGAGAGGTATTTTTCCCAACATGCCTGTCTGCGTGTAAGGAATTTTGAGCTCATCAAATATTTAAGAGTTTAAGAGAATTGTGATCAGTTAAGAACTCAAAGGGTTCCATAAGACTCCAAAGGTATGAACACCATTTCTTCAGGTAATAAACAATTTTGAGAATTTCCTTTTCATGAATCTTGTAGTTTAGCTCTGCAGAAAGCAGTTTTCAAGACTCAAACACTACAGGATGAAAAAGAGAGGAAGAAGAAGAAAACTGCAAGATTACTCCTGCAATTGCATAGTTGTGTGTGTCTGTTTCCACAATAGTGCAAGCTAGCTTGAAATGAGCAAGTATTGGAGCAGTGGTAAAGGCTTTCTTTAGATTTTCAAACTCCAAAGCAGCTTGTATGGTAAAAAAAAATGTGTGTCTTTTTGAAGATTGTTAGTAAGATCAACAGTCTTCTTGGCATAATTCTCAAAAAAAAATATGTAAAAATTACTAAATCCAAGGAAAAATTGGAGAGAAGGTTCAGGGCAATCCATTATTTACTTTATTTTGGCTGGGTGCATTAATATTCCTTGCAGTGAGACTATAAAACCTAGAAACTGAAGGGAATGAGTATGAAATTTGCACTAAGAGTCAGTTTCAAACAGGTTTTTATTTCAAATTTGCTGCAGAACCTCTTTCACGTGTGTGATGTGATCCTCAAGAGTTTTTGATTAGAAATTTAAATCATCAAGATACACCATAAGGTATTTATCTAAAAGGTCAGAAAAAATTTCATTGACAAAATTTTAAAAAGTAGAAGGAGCTTTGCAGAGGCCAAAAGGCATGACAGTATACTCATAACTTCCAACCCGTTTTCTCATTGGGGTCAAATACTCATGACCTTTTGCAATAAAAATTAGGTTATAGGCACTTCCAAGGTCTACTTTTGAGAAATAAGCAGCTCCATGGAAGAGAGTGAGGAGGTGTGACATAGGTAGTACTGGGTAGGCATTCTTCTGGGTTACCTGGTTCAGTTTCCTATAGTCAACACAAAGGCAAAGGACACCATCTTTCTTTGGAAAAAATAGTACATGAAAGCCAGTGTTTGAATTGCTTGTTTGAAGAAATCCTTTCAATACATTTTATGCAATGTATTCTTCAAGCTCAATCAATTCTTGCTTTGAGAGAGAGTAGACTGGTCCTGGTGCAAGAGGTGGGTCAGTGAGTTTGATCCTGTGATCATAAGAATGGGAAGGAGGTAGTTTATCTGACTTAACATCTCAAAATAATTCAGCAAAGTTGCAACAAACCAAATTTAAAGAATCCAAATGATTTCTAAATCTTCAATCTTGTCATCCTCAAAGACTGGGTTCAAAGTCCTTTCAAAATTCAAGAGGATTAGGGAGCTCAAAATACACCTTTTGGTAGGTGCTTGTTTCTCTTTGAAGAAAAAAGGAAGAGTTAAGTTGAATAAATAAGGAATAACTCCTAAATACAAAGAGGTAAGTTAGTAATTAAGTTCAGGATATTGAAAATCTCCTGGAATAAAATTGAAATCCAACTCAATGACAGTGTCGGGTTGGCTGTATAATTCCTGTTTGGCAGAAGGGTTAGTATCCTGGGCTTGCAAGGTTTTGAAGATTAATTAATCCTTCTTGCCAATTCACATCTGGATTCCAGTAAACTAGAAAGATTTGACCTAGAATGGTGTTTACCATTCTGGGGATATTTAAAAAAAATAAGTCCCATTCAAATATGGGGGAATTGGAAAATGCAAAGGTCCATTTTTCCCTTATGGGTTACCAAATGAGATGGCTTGGTTGCACTACTTATTAAATAGATGGGAAACCTATCTATCTAGGAATGCGTAAGATTTTGAGAAGTGTCAAAAGATGAACTTGTAAAAGAAAAATTAGTGCAGGAATCAAGTAAAACCCAATAAGGGGTGTTGTTGGAATGGAAATGGAAAAATCTTGAACTTGAAGCACCAAGTGACTCACAAGTTCAAAGATTGACTTGCTGTAATCTAGATAATTTTTAGTTTTTCTTGCAAGTATCAGAAAAACTACAAGCTAATTTTTTGACTGCTTAGCCGCTTTCCACAACTATTGAGATCATTTTTACCTCCACAATAGATACATAATCCATCTAATTCCCTCCTTTGCTGTTCCTTGTTTCAGATCATACCGGTTTCTTTGTCCAGAAACTTTGGAGTTTTGGTAAAGGATTTACCCTTTGGGTCAGAGTTCAAATTTAGATTTGGTTTGGAGTGTTTTTGATTCTTTGAGTGTGTCTTTGAAGATTTGTCCACCTTCATAGCTGAGGCTGGCTATCCATGATTTTTTTTTTCAAGATCTTTTATTGTTATGATAGCCATCATCAAGCTGAATCACCCAATCTATTAGCTGCTGAAGGGAGGTTTTCTTATGTCCCCCAACTGCAAGCTGTTCAATTAGGTGTTCCGGTAAACGGTTTTGAAAGTGAAATAAAAGTGCTTCCTTGCTCCATTGGATGCAAGACTGCAGATTTTGTAATTGAGAGATATAAATGGAAACCCTACTATTATCCTTCATAATTAGACTATTAAGTTTGTATTTGGTGTTTCAAACTTTTTTGTAGTGGTCAAACAGGGTGAACAGTTGTTGCTTGAATTTTTCCCAATTGTTAAGGATGCATGTGGGACTAGTATTGAATAAAAATTTGAGATATGGTTCAAACCACTCCAAGGCTCTACCTCCTAAGAATGAAGACAAATACATGAACTTGTTTCTGTCAGAGGGGAAGTTATTGGGATCATTTGAGAAGATGATTTTACAAGACTGTAAGTAAGATCTAAGTTTATGGGAGTGTTCCCTCATTAAGTTGTCTTGCTGCTTCATTCCCAGAGTACAAAAACTGGCACCACTCTTTTTAGGTTTCAAGGCATTTTGATTAAGAGCCTGGATCAAAGCAGAGAGAATAGTCAAATTTTCAGCCTTGGGAGCACTAGTGCAAACCCTTGATCTACTGCAAGTTTAGGCTTCATCAGAAGAGTTTTTGGAATCTTTGATTTAGTTGAGAGGATCCACAAGAGCTTCTGGTATACTAAGAGTAGGAGGGGATTGTTGAGAAGTTCAACCAAAGGAGATTTAGAAGAAGGAACTGGATCTAGGGGTTGTTGGGCCCACAAAGCGTGGGATTGCCCTACCCTATGAATATCATAATTGTAAGGGGTGAGGGCAGTGTTCCCAGTCAAGTGATTACATGAAATTGTAAAAAAAGGAAATCTACTATAGGTCAAAATCTACAATAGATGAGTTGAGTTAGTTAATTCATTGTCACATGACCACTCCACATACTATAGGGCAATCTCAGATGATTGTGAGCACAAATGAGGAGACTGAGTGAAATATAGCAAGGCTAACTGCAAACTGCAAACTGCAGGCTTGATGTCTCAAAAGACAGAAAGGGGATGAAGTTTCCCAATGGAAGAGAACCAAGGAAAGCCCAATGTGTTGACTTGTCTTAGCAAAATGCAAGAATGTATGAAATTAACTAACTGAGGAGAAAATCTTCAGGTAGGTAGCATAGCCTATATAAGGTAATCTAATTGTGGCTGGATACAACCTGATGGATGGTCACCTACATCTAGGAAGCAATAACACAATGAATGATAGGAATAGAATGGGAAAATGAAATAAAAATTACATTTGTTTCCAAGGTTGTAGCATAGGTGCAAGACAATAGCTCATGAGAGTACAGAGGCTTAATGAATCAGACATGGAAGGAACAAAATGTGAGGAAAATGCAAATGAAAGGATATAGTTATTCAGGGAAGGGAGCTAGTCTTTTGGCAAACTATACAGTTGATATGGCTATCTAAGAATGTTTTCAAACTAATTTAATTGTGTGACTAAGAATGGAAGTCCAAGGGCTGATGATACCCAGGGGTAGAAGAGCAAATTTCAAATGGATGGTTGAATGGGTTCAAGTTAAATTAAAAGATTTGAAAGTATATACTGAGTTGCCAAGATTGGAAGGTTGTTATGCAAGCCAGAGGTAGTAAGTGGAAGGCACCATGGATTTTGTGATTTATTTTTTTCATGCTGATGGACTGAGGTAGATGGTACTGAGGAAACGGATATGTAAAAATGGTGAAGAAAATGACCCTTAACCTTGCAGCATGACAGTTGAGCCCCATTCAAAAAGTATGGGGGGTGGACCCTTGCCTAGTGTCATCATGACCTTCTCAGGATGGGATGTGGATGGGGGAGAGGATGATGGTTGATGGGATGATACATCATTTTGAAACCAATGGGGATTGCTGGTTTGGGTTTCTCATCTGTGGGGTTCCTGTGAAAAACCCATGGTGCAGCCTAACCAAAAAAAAAAAAAGGTTATGAGACTTTCCAAATGACCAGTCTGGGTGTAGGATCTGTGGAGTCACATAGCACACTGTGTGAAATTCCTCCTGGGTTTCAGAGCACTAAGGTCTCCCAAATTATCATGTGTGGCTGGAAGTCTTGACCCATTGTGTGCTTGACACATGGTGCCATATTCAGGCAGATCTTGGGACCCTGTAAGCAGCCACCAAGACTAGCTCTCCTGGGCAGGCCCAGTCTTGCTATTGAGAAGTGAAGGACCTGATGATCTTCATAGAAAAAAAAACACTCTTCAAGGCTCTCTGATGATAGTTAATCAAACCTGAAGCTGGTCAATTCAGTCTACTTTCATACCCACTGGTAACCTGCAAGAAGCCAACTGTGCAAATTGAACAAAGTGTTATTATCAGACTGGCTTAACACCCAGTCCATGTACTGGTATCATGGTGTTACATACCACCCCATGTGACATTTTCTGAAATTAATTTTGAGAGGAAGGGAAGAGGGATGGAAAAGGTGAGCAGGGCTAGAAAACTTTGTAGCTTTCAAGCCTTTACAAGGTTCACTATGAAACTTAGATCATTCTTTCAAAGGATTCTGCGGATTTTAATTATCCTTCAGTACTATTGAGTCCATGAGGATAGTAAGCTTGATCACCTCAATAATCCCACTCATAAAGCTGATGCATCAAGAAAATGGTTTGAATTTCTCAGAAGCTAGATCTAAAAATCCTGATACCATCTCAAGTTGAGAAAGAGGAAAAGAATTGAGAAAATGGATGAGATAAGGGAAAAATAATTTTTTGGTGAGGAATCTTGTAATGAAATCAAACCTGAGGATTTAAGGGTTTATGGTTTTTTTTTTTACAAAAAAAAAAGGAAAGAAGGAAAAATAAAAAAGAAAAATCAAGTATATTTCTTGTATGATTTTTTGATAAAAATATTTTATATAGGTTGTGGGAATCCATGGAAGACCAAGAACATTGAATCAAAAATGATTTTTGAAAGTTTTAGGTTAATTATAAGGATATTAAGGCAGATGAAGGTTTCTAAGTGAAAATGTATGAGTAAGTATTGTGACTTATCAGATCTTTGATCAGAGGATTTCAAAAATCACTTCAAACTGATGGAACAACACTAATCAAGTTTTACACTTTTTTCATCTGGTTTTATGGACTCTTAGCTCAAGAATCCCAAGCTTTGTGGAAAAACACTTAGACATCAATGGCTTTTCTCACTCTTTTGAATGGGGTCCAACAGAGCTTTGGCTAATGAAGTCTTTCCCTTTCATTAATAAACAATTTTTTCTTTTTTTTGACCTTGGAACATTAAACGATTTCAATTTAATCCATCATCATACATTTTTTCATTGAAAATAAACAGGTGTGCTTTAATAGTATCAATTCAAGCATCAGGATTTTGTCGCAGAAAAAGATACTTGTATTTAAAATGCAAAAAAATTTTCCAAGTGTTTTTTTAAGAGGAATAAAAGTGTTTTGGAAAGTGTTTCTATGGATCCTGTTGATTTTATAGGTGATTTGGTTTTATCACAAGGGCTTTAATTTCAAGTTAGGGATTTTTCCTAGTTTCTATACTCATAGTAACTCAGAAATACAATTTGGATTTTAATGAAGGATCCATTGATTTCAATGTGGAATCTGAGGTAATTGAAGCAGAGGGCCCAGGAAAGGGTTGAAATCAAATATTTTTATAAGGTTTAGTTTGAATATAAATTATTGGTTGGATGGAATATTCAATAAGAATTCATGAAATTGTTCCTGTTTTAAAATCAATCTGGAAGCAAGAAATCAAGGCCAGTATAGGTGGGAAGTTAGATTCAGGAATCTGACTAGAAGAGTAAGGATTTTAGATTTCTGAGTTTGAATTTAGTTCAAGTATTCAAGATCCTGAGATATTCCAATCCAATAATAAATTTAATTTCAGATAAACCACAATTGTTTGTTTTTTTTTTTATAAAAAACTAAGTTTTTAAATGCAATAAGAATTAGTAAGCTAATTTCTTAGGGAAATACATTAGGAAGCAAGGAGAAATAATGGCCAGTATATATGGGAATAAAGATTCAGTCATTTGAATAGAAAATGAAGGGTTTGATATTTCTGAGGTTAAATCTAGAACAGGTATTTAAGAGCTTGAGAGATTAAAGTAAATGAATGCATTGAAATTGGGATCTGCCACAAAAAATAATTTGAAAAAGGAAAAAAATTGAGTTTTTTGAATTATTTTAACTTTGATGATTTGAAGATAATCAAAGTTCTCATTGATCTTGATGTACAATAAAAAAATCAATACAAAATGGTAATAGTGGGAGCTCTGATCAACCATTGATACATTATGGCCATTTTTGTACCATGTTTTCTCAATCAAATCTGTAGAATTTCACCAATTATGGACAATGATGGACTCTGAATGTCACAATTCTCCTAACTGAACTTATCCAGAGTTTTAAATTTCTTTGGAGTGGAAATAAACTTCATTTCAACTTGGATGAAAATGAAGATAATTTGGATTTAAAATTGATTGAAGATGAGATTCAACTGGACTTGAAGTTGATGGGAAATTTAAATTCAACAGAATTTCAGCTTGATAGAATTTTACATTCATTTATTTTTCTCAACTTAAGGGAGTTGGACTTTATGGTAATTTTCAGAAAGAAATTCTATTAGGTTTTCCAAGAAGAATTTATTACCCAATGCTTAGTTCTCCTTCATTGAATTTGCCTGATAGAAAAAGAAAATTGGGAATTATTTTAAAATTGTTTTATTTTATGGAAGAAAAGACAAAAGTTTGGTGTTTGACTGTGAAAATTCCAGTAAAAAATCAAACTTTTTCTATACCAAAAGGAAAAGGGGGGGAATATATATAAAATAGTGGAAATATATTCTCATAAATTCAAACTAAATAAAATGTGTTTTCAATTTCAATAGAATTTATTTTTGATTTCACTCAAACATCTTGGAATTGCACTAAAATGGGTTTTTTGTTTCAATAAAACAATTTTCAATTCTAAACTTTTTTTCTTCATTTCACCAAAGTGCTTTTTTTGTGGAACTGGAATGTATTTGGAATTTCACTAAAATAATTTTTTTGATTCACTAAATTTAGCTCTTAATGACCCTAGAACTCCACTCAAGAAATGAATTAAATCTATATTTTTAATAAATTCTTGAGATTTACAGATTCCTGTTTGAATTCTTAGAATAATTTTTTTAAATTAAAATTCAAATTTCAATTTGACTCAAGTTTCAAAGGATTTACTGGCTTTAAAAACAAGGAAATACCAGAAAAATAGCTAAGTTAAAAAAAAACCTCAGATTTAATTCTGAAAAAATTTCTCCAAGTATGAAATGAAGACAGTCTTGGATTTTTTTTCCCAATAAATAAACTTTCAAATTAAATTCAAAATATTCATGATTAATCCTAAATTGAATAATATAAGCACTATTTCTAATGAATTGAATTATGGAAATCAACATCAGTAAAATTGATAAATTTATCAAAATTTTCAAGCCTTATTTGAAAAAAATAGAAATTTTTCCAATTTTTGATAAATTGTCTTTTATTTATGAGATTTTTTGAGTGGAAATAAGCAGAAAACTTTCTAAAAAAACATCTCAGTATCTTTGGTATCAGTTAAATCTCTATCTGATAAATTCAAAACTTGAGGCTTAAGGCTGTTTTTTTTAGGTGATTGCTTGAAAAATTTGAGTCCTGTTAAAATAAAAGAGCCAATCAGGATAAATGAAATTTGAAAAAAGAGAAAAAATTAATTTTAATTTGAAGAAATTTGATTCACAAATTTTTTCATCCACTGCTTGAGAAATTTATGTTTGAGGGGAAAAAATCTGGTGATGGATGTGAATTTTTCACTTAGATAGAAGAATTTCCGGACAGTTTTTTTCCTGGTTGATTTTTTAATCCCCATAAAACCAAAGGTGGTACCATGAAATTTTTATGGTTAAAAGGAGCTTTTAAAGTATTTGGGTTGATTGTGGGATATGCATCTTGATTTATTATTTGAACCAGAATTTCAGAGGTAGCTTCTTTTCAATTTTGATTAGTCTTAATATATACAATTTTTGACAGGTCAGTTTTATTTTGAGTCTTTAAAAGGATTGAGAAATGAGAATTTACTTTCCACATCCATTAACTAAATAAAACTAATTTATAAATATTTTTTATGTCTCATGAGATCCACTCTGGAATCAATCTTTTACAATCTCTCACCTCTGGAATTCCCATGTAGAACAGGGAAAAATTGCTTGAAAAAAAAATACAAGGAAGTAAAACAGTACACCATTTTTCTTTATTAGGATCTAGTTGGGGTTGGGGGGTTTTATCTGGATTTCTATGAAGTATTTATCCTTTAAAAATCATGGGAACAGACATTTATATATTTAAATTAAATCTTAAAAAGAAATAAAGTTGGGGTTGGAAGAATAAAATTAAACACAAAAATTGTGTTGATGCAAACAATAGACTTGAGTAGGGGAAATTTCAGAATTTTTTAAATGGGATTAATTTTCACACAACTTAAAATTCCACTTAAAAACTTCCCAAAAAATTGGAGAGCTTCATTAATTTTTCTTTTTCCAATTTTCCCCTTAAAATCTTCCCAACACATAGGAGAGCTTCATTAATTTTTCTTTTCCAATGTTCTGCAGTAGTCTGCACAGAATATCTGCCAGTGAAATTTGGCATGGGTCACCCAACAGCAAGAAGCAGAAGGCAACCCCACAATTTCAACAGTGGCCAGGGGTGGGATCTCACCCCCCCCCTGTCAAAAATCCGACCAGGAGACTGTAAATACAAAACCCCATGACTTCTTGACTTCATCACCACTTCAATGTTTTGGTGCATCATTTTTGTTATTTTTGGTTGCATGAAACCAAACATCACAATTGGTGCACCATTTTTGTGATTTTTGGTTGCATGAAAACAAACATCACAAAAATGAATCACTTGAAAGCCATTCCAACAATCCAGCCTCCTCCTCCTCCTCAATGCTCATCATAAATTAATCTAAATCCCAAGATAATCTAAAAACAAAAGGGATCAGAGAGAAGGCCTTGGGTCCACACCCATCAATTGATTCATTGGAAAATTCAGATTATCCAAGTTCTCATTAAAAGTTTATCCTCCACTGGTATAAAAATAATTTAACCTGAATTCAATGCCATATTTTAAATTTAATTTCTTTTTAATATTGATTAGAAAAGTAAAACCCAAAAAAAAAATTATTCTGTCACCCAAAAAAAAAGAAATCTGAAACCTTTCATGCTCATCTGCTCACCTAGTATCTTGAAAACCCCCTATCCCACATTCAATCCATTTGATCTACCCATAAGGATATATCTAAAAGATCTAGTTATGAATTTTTTAGTGATTCTATTTTTAATAATACATCCTCCTCTCCCAGTGGATATGATTGATCTTGTAATAATTTAATTTTTCACCATATTTTTGATGTTCAATTGCATGCATCCAAACAGCTTCAAGATGGTTTACCAGGAGAAAGAGGTTCATCCTCAACTATTGATATTTTTAAAATAAGGTGTATCAAAGTTAGCAAACCTGCCATCAGAAACACGCCATTTTTTTTGACCAAACCCGCCATTTTTAATGGCAGGTTTCTGAAAGACACATACCCCCTAACTGGTGTATTTCAAAATGGCGGGTTTCATGAAAATGGTGGATTTCAAAAATCAAACCCCCCATTAAACCCACCATTTATGCATCATCATCCATCCACCATCCATCACATCTAAAACACCCATCCACATCAGCAAATCAATACCAGTTGCATCTCCATTTCATCACACACATCTCATATCCATTGCTTCACATCTCTTTCAATTTTCACATCTCCATCTTCACAAAAATCCCATCATCTCATCACCCCACATCACATCACCATCTTTCTCAACATGTCCAATCAAACTTCCCGCCAGCAAGTTGAAAATGAAAAAAGCTGACTGAACTTTTGCTACGGTTTGACTCCCATTCAGACTCTGATTCATACTCCAATTTGGAATCAACTTGGTTGGCTTTGAATTCTCTGTTGGAAAATCAATACATGGTTCTAAGAATACACACTCTTTACAACCCTATGTATGAAAGGCAAAAGTTTCATCTCATCCCAAACTTAAGCTTCCAGCAACTATTCCAAACTTTGTTGCCTTCATTCATGAAACTTTTGGAGATGATTGTAGACTACCACATCTTCCAGAACAATTCTTGGAATCCTCAACACAATCCAGCTATCCAGCTGGCTGGTGCTCTTTGTAAATTGGGATCAAATGGAATTGGAGCAGCAATCCATTTGATCCAAAAATCTATTCTAATTCAGTTATGGAAGCATTGACTCATACACCAAAAGAGTCATGATTGCTATCCTATCTTTCTGTTGCTCAGTCCTTTCTTGGCTGACCAAAGAAGAACGCAAGGAGATATCTCAAGTAATGGAGACCAAAGGCTTTCCTGGTTGCATTGGTTTTGTTGATGGAACCACCCTTCCCTTGAGCCAAAAACACAAGCTAGATGGCAACCACTATTTTGATTGCAAAAAAGGCAACTGATTCATTTCTTTTACAATGAATTTGATAACACCTTTGATCACACCACTGACCAAATATGTTTCATCTTTTTGTTTAGATACTCCGTGGCCCTAAAACTTGTTTGTGATAACAGCAAGAAGCTCATATCCCTCCATGCTGGCCTTCCAGGTTCTTTTGATGATTCATACATGTTCAATTGGATGCAAATTGCCCAACAACCAGGGAGCTACTTTGACAAAGATCAATACCTTCTGGCAGATTCAGCTTATGCTAGTGGCAAATATGTGGTTCCAGCATACCAGAACGTTTCATCTAATGATCAAGGAAAAACCAATTCCAACTATCATCTTTCCCAATCACCGGTTTGGATTGAGCTTGCCATAGGATTCCTGAAAGGAAGATGGGCCAGCTTAAGGGAAATGAAAAACCAGCTTCAAAACCCCAAAGACATGAAGATCCTCATCAACTGGATTATCACTTGTGTAATCCTTCACAATCTTTTGGACAAAATCAAAGATGAATGGAATGAAATATTTGAAGATGATATTCCTGACCCACCTCAAGTCATCCCTGTCTCATCTTGTCCCTCATCTTCTTCTATGAGAGAGCAGATTCTTCCTCTCACCCTTGCTTGCTTTGATGAGTAATTTTTAATTTTTAAATAGGTGAAAAATAACTTCATAGTAAGTTTTTTTTTTGGTTTTTCACCCAAGTTTCCAGGCTGAGTCGGTTTTTTTTTTTTTTCTTAGTGGACTTAGACAAAATCAAAAAACACCTCCACCTCATACCCCACCACTTTCCAGCCCATCCACCTCTCCCCTCCACCTCACCGCGCCAACACTTCCACCTCAGCCCACTCACACACCGGTCACCTTCCTTCCTCCTCCTCATCAAACTACCTCCTTCACCTCAGAAACCTAAACAACCTCACCACCCTCATCAACCTCACCAAGCTCCCCAAAACATTGATGAGTCCCCTTCCCTCTTTCTTTGCACTCACTATTGCTTACCTCTCCTTTGAACTCCCCCCAGGTCTTCTCTTGCATCCCCCTCCTCATATGGTAAGCCCCTCCCTTCTCTTTCTCCCCCATAGAGTTACCAAACCAATTACTGAATTCAATCAAAGAACTTGAAAACTTTAATCTCAATCAGACCACTACCAATCAACCGTCTAAAGTAGTCCTCAAGGCTGTCAAATTGGCCATCAAAAGCTTTATCACCAGTATCTGTGAAAATGAATTTGAGATCAGTTGCGCTCACAGTCTCATCAATCCTTCCTCCTCCTCCTCATCCTCATCCTCTTCTTCCTCCAATCATCTCAACGGCTCCCTCATTGCTCCCAAAAAACTTGATCTCTCATTGCTCCCCCCTCATTCTCAAGATCTTAAGAACAAACAGAAGATCCAAGAATTAGATCATTGGAAAATCAGGTGGGTCCTCACTCCTCCATCCCTCTGGTGTCCTCAACATTGGAAACACATTTTTTATTTGATGGTGTGCCTCACATTTGTTAGATTAGGATTTTGGTTTTGACTCACACGCGTTTCTTCCCTTATACATATAAACAAGAATGCTTTACAAAGATTATGCAAGACAGTTCCAATTGAATTGTTATGGCAAGTTAATCAAATAATTGGCCTCACCCAGAACACAACCAACTGTAGAGGCGGGAGGAGCAGAAAGAACTCAGACCAACAAAGTGAACAATGGTCCAATGAGTGATAAGGTGAACAGCTCAAAATCAAGCTCATGGACAAAGTCGGAAGAAGATTGATTCAATCAGATAATCCAGCATGGCTTTCAAGCCTCAGACCTCAAGGAACTCCTGACCAATTGGACTTCAATCATCCAATTTGGTTGATTACTAAGGTCTCAAACCAAACAACCCACGTTGTATTTGATTCAATCAAAAACCGTCAATGTTCTTGAGGAGGATCCAATTGATACCCGGATTATCTCCTCTCAAGTTGAGTTCCTAAATCACATCTCTCCTACCCAACCCCGGGGACTAGCTTTGAATCTTGATTGACCAAAAAGAAGCGGGTTGGTATTGATCCTAACTGTTTGAAATTGTTGATTTTCAAATCCCTACCCTTGAAACCCCCCCCCCCCTCCCTCAAATTGAATGATCCTCACAAACATGTATATCCTGCCTACAAAAAAAAATGTGGAAACCACCACACAATAGATCAGGATGATATCCAAACAGATGAATCAACTCAAGTTCCAACTTGAGACAATACAACAAAGGTTGTTTGAGTTGAAGACTTCTTTGACAATCAGAGTAGCCAATCCCAATCACCTCAGCACTCAACTAGAGACAATTGTTGAAGCCAAGATCTTGTTGGGATGAATCAATGGGCTTCAACTGTGTATCCAAGACTTTGAAAGTCATCCTTCTCACTGCCGGAAGCCTTTGAACAGGTTTCTTTTTTTTTATTCAATCATGTTTCACCAACAATGTCTATTGGACTGACATTTCTTTTTATTTTTTTTTGAAAAAATTTGACTGCTTTTGGGGAACATCCTATTCTTCTCCCACCCCCTCAAAGTGTTACACAAACATTTGAATCTATTCTTGTTTCTCACCCCAATCTAAGTATAGGATTGGTAGGGAACAAGATGGAAGGAGATGGCTTGAAAAACATACAGAGAGGTGGGAAGAGTAGGGCTTCTTGCCAAAAGAGGAATCAAATGAGAGATTCCAAAATATCTTTGGAGGTTTCTGAGGAAGGTATTAATGAAAAGGTGGTCTGGTCTGGTCAGAAACCACCTCCTTTGAATCTGTAACCTTCAATTGTTGCCAAAAAGAAAAAGAATAGTCAAAAACCAACCCAGGAAGAGTTTGAGAAAGCAAAACTAACAATCAAATGGTTCCATTTCTTCCACTGTGGAAAAGTAATTGTCCTTGATTGATCTGATCATCAAGCCCTGGTTTCAATAATCAAATTTGTCCCATTGGAGAAAATTTCTGACCAAGACAAGAAGGACATCAACTTTGTGACAACTTTCCTTCACCAGTCAAAACAATTTGTCAACCCGGTTGGTCCTTCAAGATCTTGGGGCGGAAAAATGTGGGCAGTTGGATGGGAAGAATTTATGCACCCTTCAGAGTTATTTTGAAGTTATTTGAAGAAATCATCAATTAGATCTTCTCCTCAATAGTATGCTTTCCTCAACCTTAAGGCTGAAAAAGTATCCCAAATTCTAGGACAAATGTTTTGCAATTTGGCCAAACTTTCCTTTGAAGAAAACCGTGATGCCATGAAGGACAGAAGTATCCCCTCTTTCTCTTTGTTGGAATTTGGTTCCAAGCCTACACTTTTTGATTGCTCCCCACACATTGCTTTCACCTCCAATTATTTTTGAAACTATCCTCATATCAACAAAGGCAACATCTCTGGCTACTCCTTTTTACTCTTGGTTCCAACCAAGAAATCAAATGGTCAACTTATTGAAAATACAGACAAATATCAAGTATCAGATGGCCAATTTGTTTTTCCTGACCTTGGCTTTAGAATTGATTTCAAGCAAAAAGGTATAGTTAAAATGGTTTGGGCAGCTAATAAGTACAAGAACTGTACCTTTCCTGCTGTGGACACAGCAACCCATACCAGAATGGCCATGTCACTTCAAATTAATAAAAAACATAGAAACACTTGTAGGGACTTGAATAATGGCCAAATTTACTCTAGAAAAAAATATATAAATAAAAACAAAAAATATTTGTATGTTGGTGGGGTTAAGAATACTCTCAAACTTTGTAATCAAAAATAATTTTTTTTGTTTTTCTTTCACCCATGCAAATATATTTAAAATCCCAGCATTTGAGTTATCTGCTGTATCTCATCCACTGTTCTACTTCTACCAATGCAAGCCAAGGCTAATGATACCTTATCCTTTTTTTGGTTGCAAGTTGTTCTCTCTCGTTTTCCAGTTGGGCTTGCTGTTGATCCTTCTCCTTTTTCTCTTTTTAAAACTCTAGCTCAGCCTGTTTAAACTTCCACTCAGCATCCCATTTTTGCTGATGAGCCAAACTCTTGGCTTTCTGCTTTTGAAAATCCATGGCCAGTTGACAATCCCACTTTTGCTTTTCAAACTCAAGTTTTTTGGATTCAATTTGTGATTTGGCTGTTTTTTGCAGGAGAAAAGCAATGAGCATGGTTTTGAAAGCAAGGATATTCAACCAATGGACTTACATGAATCTTGCTTCTCCACAATTTCTTCAAAGCCTGAAAAACCAGAAGTGTTTCTCCTCTTTTGATGACTTTTAGGGTTGATATTGATGGAATTGGAGGCCTTTTGCTTACCCTTGGAAGAGGAGGTTTGAGTCTGAAAGTTGTCACTAGTGTTCAAAGGCAATGTTGGAGGCCCCATTGGCTTGAGTTTTTGGCCATTCTGGAAGGGATGAGCCTGTTTTTTTTTTACAATCTAAATCAGTCCGGATTAACAAGACAGAAGAGAAAAGAGCTTGGTTCCTTACTTGAATGGATTTTGAGGGTAATGGAGACTGAGGAGTATCTTTTTCCGCATCAGCAAGGTTGATGAGATCTGCTAACCCAGGAAGAGAGCAATCCAAATAAGGAGGGGAGGGGTCCAAAGTATGTTTTGAAAAATCAATCAATGCAGAAGTGGACTTGATTAGAGCTGATTGAAATTGAATATCCTCCTTGGAATCAGATGGGGGCCACTCTAAGGAAAAGGTTTCTTCAGGATCACCATTTCTAGGCTGAGCATCCCCAGCCAAGTCCTCAGCGTGGAGTGAATTGGATTGTTGGGCATCAAAAGCAGCTGAAGGGGTGATGTTGGCCTTCTTTCCAAAGATTTCATCCATTTGAATATAAAAGCAACAAATTGAGTCCAACTTATCAACCACCAAGTTTATTCCCTTGGCTTTGTCAGAGTCAGTGATACCAAAGCTGGTGGAGATTGAAATGGAGTGGGCCTTTTTTTACTTGGCTCAATGATCCTTGAATTGCTCCCTCATCTGTTTGGATGACAGATCCAGACTACCTTTTGTTTTTTTCTTGAGTTCATTGGTCATCAGGAGATAACCATTCACCTTAGAGGATGGAGGTTGGCCAACATGTGTTTCACTGTCCAATCCAAAGCAGGCATCATAGTGGGAGGGAATTTTGAGCCAGTTGACCAGGATGATGTGATCAGCTCTCTTGAGCTTACTTGAGCCCTTGGGAGCTGATGGGGGAGGATTGTTTGAGCCCTTGGAAGCTGATGGGGGAGGATTGTTTGTTGTGGAGTTCCTTGGCAATGTTTTCTTTGCTGTGTTGGACTTTTGTGTGGACTTGCGGGGGGAGGTTTGCTGAGGGGCCATTTGGAAAGAGTAAGGGCAATAAGGTGATGAAAACAATGATTGTATTCTTTGGATGAGATTGGAGGTAGAGTGATGAGACCAATGAAGCAATGAGAGCAATGAAGAAATGAGAGCAATGAAGCAATGAGAGCAATGAAGCAATGAGAGCAATAAAGTGGTGAGTGATCAAGTGATGAGGGTGATAAATTGATGAGAGTGATGATTAGAGTGATAAAGTGATGAGAGTGGTGAATCTTTTTATGATGAGTCTGGAGGCAAAACAATTTGCAATGAGGTTAGAGGTAGAAGGAGGTGGGAAGCCATGGGTGGGTGAAATGGACAGGTGGCGGAAGGCTTTAAATAATTTATTTGAAAAACCCCACTTATTTCATTTTAACTTTGACACGTCTGATGTGAAATAAGTGGGTTTTTTTTTATTTTTAATGGCGGGTTTGGTTAACTTTGATACACCCTAATATAAAATTCCTTGTGAGGTTTTTATAAAATATATCATTATGTCCAATATATTTTCATTAAATTGAGAAATCTCTGAAATTCTCCAAAGCCAACTGCTATTTGAACCCCACAACCTCTTATCAACTTTCTGCTTCAAATACTCAATATCAAGAACCACCCTGAACTTCCCACCAATAATTATCCAAACCCCCCAATCATTATCCCCCTCATCCCCCTTAATCTCAATCAAAGATCATCAAACCTCAATAAACGCCCCTCTCCAACCATCATCTAATCCTCTGTGAAACCCTCTCCAACCAATTATCACACCTCATCCCAATACTTAACTTGCTACTCATGATCCAAATCCTATTTCTCTTGATCCAGGAGGTCTTTATCAATTATGCTTATTTTATTTTTTAATTTTATTCATTTAAAATATCCAACTCTTTTCCTAATATCTGGTCTTGCTTCAGGTTTTGATTCAGGAACTAGTGAAATCAGCCAGCCCTCCTCAAACCCTTCCTTGTCTGGATGTCCTCCTTGACCCTCCTCACTCTTTATTCACCAAAACCCTGGCAAAACCTGCATCATTGTCAAATTTTGTAATATGAAACAAGCTCAATTTATTCAATTTGTGGTGTTCTTCCTCCCATAATAGCAATTAAAACCAAGCCTCATCCTCCTATCAATTAAAACTTCCACCTCTATTATCCATCATCAATATAAAAATCCTCAAATTTATTTATCAAAAAAGCTGTATTTTTCAAAAAATACCAATCAATGATCCTCATGAAATGAATTTTAACCTTGATCAGTCTACTCCAAACTGCCAAACACATCCTACCCACACACAATTCCCAGGTTCCTAAGGAAGAATTTATTGGAAATTCATTCACTCCATTCTTTTAATCCCCATTAAAATAATCTCAATCATCCATTTACTCATCAATTTCCTCATACTCCGCTTTTTGATTGAATTAATGTAAATTGCCTCTTCAATTTCAATGATCATCATCATTAAAAACCTCATCTTAATTGATATATTCTGTAAAAAACCAATCCCAAATTATTTGATTTTCCTGATCTGTGTGGGAATAATTGTGGAAAATGCCAAAATTGTCCAAGGATAGGCCCAAAACCGTAGTACTGGAAAAAACCAAAAATTAAAAAGGGGAGGCAACTAACTCTTTCACCTGCCACAAATTATTCAAAGATAACACATAAGAATTTATTTATTAGGAATGAAGGATGAAATGATGAGTAAAAATACAATGGTTTGAATTGAAAAGTTCAACAGGTATCTTTCAGTCCATTTGCACTAAAAAACAGACACCATAAAGGTTTATCTGTTGAGGACAAAGCATGATTGAAGCCTTCATAACTACAATTAACTAACAAAAAGGGATATATAACCAAATCAAAACTGTTATGGGATTTCAAGCCAAGTAATTGAGGGGGAATCTTCCCATAGGTAACCATAGCACCTAAAATTGGTGGTTGGAATATGAAATAACATAATTTAAATATTTATTAAATAAACAGTGCTCACATTTCTATTTCATTCATTCTTACTAACCAAAAAATTAGTAAAAATAAAGCTTCAAAACAAGATGTCCAAAAACTAAACTTTATAAGAAAAATGATGATGATAAATTCACAACTCAAGTAGGCCGTGTGGGATGCTACACAACTACAATTGAGTTGTGTAGCCTCTACACAACTTGACTATAGTTTTTTAGCCCCCAAAAATGGCACCGTGTTTTGTGACACCCTACATGACTACAGGCTGTGTGGGCCAAAAAAAATCTAAACTAAATTGAATTAAAAATCAAAACAAAAAAAAACAGAATTCAAAAAAAATCAAAAAGAGGTGATTTTTTGGTTGAAATGAATACATCAATTAATTAATTAATTAATTAATTAATTAATTAATAAATGAATAAATAAATAAATGAAAAAATGGGTAATGTTAAATTCACGGCTCCAGCCCTGTGGGAGCC
>CM062626.1:7259199-7306699 GCA_025617555.3 Puccinia polysora | reverse complement strand
ACACAGAGAGAAAGAAAGGAGACAACGTGTGATAGAGAAGAAAGAAAAAACAGGTGAAAGAAAGAAAAGGAAAAATGAAGAAAGTGAAACAGCAGCAAAGAAGAAAGAAATCTGAAGATGAAGAATATAAGATTAATGGGAAATGTCAACATCCCCGCTTGCTCTCAGGCTTCAGATTGAGAGCAAACAAGATTGACAGCCTTGCGCAAGCGAATGATTGAGGTACGCCCCACAGCTTTGGTGAGGAAATCAGCCACCATGGTGATGGATGGAGTGAAGCGGAGAGAGACAATGCCGTTGGAGATTGCCTCGCAAATGAAGTGAAACTTTAGCGACATATGTTTGGTGCGGAAGCCGGAGTGATTGAGCTCGTTCTTGGCAAGATCAATTGCACCCTTGTTATTGTTAAAGAGGGTGGAGATTGGATTATTGTGATTGAAGAAGTTGGTCAGAAGGGTTTGTAGCCATGTGATCTCCTTTGTGGCGTCTGTCAAAGACTTATATTCCGCTTCAGTGGTTGAGAGAGAGATTGTGGGTTGTTTTTTTGAGCGCCAGGAGATGAGATGAGAGTTCCAAAACACGCAGTTACCAGAGCAGGAGCGATGGGAGAAGGGGCAGTTGGCCCAATTGGCGTCCGTGTAAGCAACAATGGAGGAGGTTGGCGAGGTTTACTTGGAGAATGTAAGTGAGTAGCTCAGAGTTCCTTTTAGATACCGAAATACTTGCTTAGCAGCCTTGTAGTGTTTTAGGCCTGTATTCTCAAGGAATTGGGATAAGGAGCTTACAGCAAAGGTGATGTTGGGGCAAGTGGTGCAGCTTATGAAGTTAAGAGCTCCCACAATTGATCGATAGTTGACGTTCATGGATTTTAGAGCATTGATGTTGGAGCTGGAGGCTGGGGTCAGAGAGGACTTTGGATTGAGTGGAGTTTTGGAGGGATGATCGTTGGCCAGGCCAAATTCATCCAGACATTGGGTGATGTAGTGAGATTGGCAAAGAGAGACACCATTGGGAGTGATAGAAACGTTCATACCCACGAGGAGCTTAGCTTCCCCAAGGTCCTTGCAAGGGAAACGGGCGGAGAGAAGACGTATGAAGACATGAGGATTCTTGCTGAAGACAGCAATGTCATCCACGTGTACAAAGAGCCAGGTGTCCGAGGACCAAAAGACGCACGGTTTGGCAGCGCAGCGTTTGAATCCGACTGAGATGAGCCAAGATGATAGTGTGTTGTGCCAGGCTTGAGGAACCTGTTTGAGACTGTAGAGTGCCCTCAGGAGCTGGAGACTTTTCCCTTCTGGTAAGGGAAGCCCAGGTGGAGGATTGATATATATCAATTCTTTCAAGGGTGCGTTTAGGAAGGCAGATTTGATGTCTACCTGATGAAAGAGAAGATTGTGCTGTACAGCATAGGAGATGAGTAGTCACAGAGAGTTCAGCCGGCCAGTGGGAGCATATGTGGAGTGATAAAAAT
Organism: Puccinia polysora; assembly: GCA_025617555.3. NCBI lineage: Eukaryota > Fungi > Basidiomycota > Pucciniomycetes > Pucciniales > Pucciniaceae > Puccinia > Puccinia polysora. Next base: position 7,305,225 of record CM062626.1, on the reverse strand, counting down.
CACTCCCTCAATTTGTCAGAAACCTTGTACACAGAGCCGGGCTTTGTACTCCACGCTCTGATTCTTTTCATCTTTTTTTATTTTGAACACCCAGGTACAGTCGAGAGGTTTGATGCCCTTGGGCGTGTCTACCATCATCCAGACTTGATGATCGTCCATTTTTTTGAACTCCTTATTGATGGCTTCTATCCACTTGGCGAATTTGGGTGATCAAAGAGCCTCTCCGTAGGTGGTTGGCACTCGCTCAAGGGAGGTATAGAATATTTGAGAGGATGGAGTCGAATTGGGATGTGATTTTATGGGTAATATCAGAAAGGCAAGTGGGCAACGTCTATGGTGTATTATGTTGGCAGGGTCGACTTCTTTGAGAAGTCGTGGAGTCTTATGGATGGCAATTTTGGAGGGAGAAGACGGGAGAGATGTGTCAGCAGGGGATGGAGCGGAAGGAGGAAGATCAGGGAGCAAAATGGAAGAAGAAGAATCAGGGAGTGGAACAGGAGATATTGCAGAGGAAGTGGAGGAAGAACAGTTGAGAGGATTGGGAGAGAAAAGGGAGTCAGAAGGGGAGAAGGACAGAGCAGAGGAATTGAGACCAGGAAAGGAGTGTTCAATGAAGCGAACATGTTTCACGGAATAGACCTTTTTAGAAGTGAGATCCATGACTTTAAAGGAGGATAAATTGTTAAGGAAACCAAGAAGGAGGCAGGGTAGTGCTCTTTTGCTGAACTTGGAAATTTGGTAGGGTTTGGGAAGGTGATAATAGCCCAGGCATCCGAATGGTTTCAGGCGTGTGTAGTCAAAGTCTTCGTTGTTCCACACCTTGAAGGGAGCAACAAATCCATTGGATCTGCTAGGGAGGCAGTTGCTGAGATCAACAGCAGTCTTGATTGCTTTGGGCCAGTAGGTAAGCGGAAGTTTTGACTGAACTAGTAAACAGCGTGCCTTGTCTATTAATGTTTGGTTACTCCTTTCAGATATTCCATTGTTCTGTGGAGTGTAGGGTGGAGAGAAGTTGTGAACAATTCCCTTTGCCTTGCAGAATTTTTTGAAGTCTTTATTCAGGAACTCTGTTCCATTGTCAGAAATTATCCTCAGGAGTTGCACCTGTAGTTGATTTTTGGCTTCAGCCACAATATCTTGGAAGGCGTTGAAGGTGTCGCTCTTTGTCTTGAGAAATTTCACAAGCTTGAAGGAGGTGAATTGATCAGTGACCAAGAGAAAGAATTGAGTCCCTTTTTTGGATGCTGCAGCAATAGGACCTACTAAATCAAGATGGAGTGTTTCAAGAGGTCTGGAGACAGGGGCAAAGCTTCTGAGGAAAGGAATACGAGTAGTCTTGCATCTCAGGCACACGTTGCAGTCTGAGCACGGAGAGGTTTTAGGGAACAGCTTGGATTGGTACTGGAAGCTAGGATGTCCAAGACGCAAGTGCCAGAGAGAGGAGTTGTCCAAAGCTTGGGTGACAAGGCAATTGAGAGTGGGAGCCAGAGATGAGATTTTGGCGTTAGTTACCTCAAGCAGACTGTTGGACATAGTCCCAGTGAGGGTGAGAGAAGAGTTTTGGAAGTGAGCGGTGAATCCACTGTGTCCGGTGCGACTGATTGTAACGCCTGAGTTCAGCAGTTTGGGGAGCAATAAAAGACAGCGTGAGATGGATGGGATGAGAAGAACGTTGTCTAAGACAATACTTGAGCCATTGGAGAGAGTGAGTTGAGCCTTCCCAATACCTTTGGCTTTGAGTCCTCGGTCCGGGTTTCCAGTACCAACCAATATGTCAATGGGTTTGAGCTCGTAGAGTTGACTTGGGTCGTTGACTATTTGATGCAATGCTCCAGAGTCCAGGACCATGTTGTTGGGTGCGGTTGGTGATGAGAGTTAAAGTTTGGCTAGGAAATGAGCAGAAGGTTCCCCGGAGGTGGGCTGACTAGGTTGTTGGGTGGTTGAATTGGTTGGTTCAGAGGAGTGTTGCAGGTTCACTTGGGGTTTCTTGTTGTAGAATTGATCGCAAAGATGAGGATATAGTCTAAAGCAGCGGCTTTCAGGGTTATTTGCAAGAGGATTGTGGTACCCAGGTCTGCAGGGATGCTTGGGAAGGGAATTGGTGAGACAATTTCGACCAGGATGAGGATTATTTTTTTTGGTTGCCAGGAGCCTTCAGGAGAGCGGTTCCAGAGGGTGGCATGGAGGAAGAAGTGTTTTTCCTGGATTGCTCGAGATGAACAATTTCATGCAGCTTGTTGAGGACAAGAGAGGGCTTGGTGGTGATGTCGTCATTGAGGAGAATGGTGTCCACTATGTGCCAGAGTTCGGATGGGAGTTTGGCCAGAATGGAGTAGCTCATGATGTCGTCAGGAATGCTTAGGTTCACAATAGCGAGTTCGTTGGCAATTTTTTTACATTCTGTGAGATAAGTGTCCAAATCCCCAGGGTACTCTAGTCTCATGAATTGTACCCAAACTCGGCCCTTATTATTGGCCGATTGACTTCCAAACCTTTTGAGGATAGCCTTCCAGAGCTTGTAGGGTTTGTCTGAGTTGGAGGGGGTGACGATCAAATCAAAGGCAATGGTCCCAAGGTGTTGAAGAATGAGGTCGGCAGCATTGTTGATCTTTTGAGTTTGTGTTGGAGTGGGAGTTTTGGGAGGGGGATTGGTACAGTAGAGAAGCAGCTTCTTCTTTCTGAGATAGGATTTGATTCGGATGGACCATTGGATGTAATTAGATTCGTTCAACCTGGGGATGCCTCTGGTTTTCTGTTCCTCTTCTGAGTCAGACATATCCGAGATCGCTGATTCCTTTAGTGCGAGGTTTGATGGTTCGTTTTTGGGACTGTAAATCTGAAGAAATAGAGGATGAAACTAAAGGTTCATTTCAATAAGAGTGAGAAACTCAATAGATATTTACAAAGGGGTGACGTGAGGAAGAGGATTAGGAAAATACCTAAAGGAATTGTTGACCACGTGATAGGATGAGGAAGCAGAGGTTGAAGTTGGATTGAGAGGGAGGTAATAGATATATGGAAAGATAAGCAGCGTGAAGATTCACGATTGATGAGGTGGGAATTGGTCGTAATCAGGGATTTGGATGTTGAGAGTTGGAGGTGAGTGAGTTGAGAGTTGGAGGTGAGTGAGAGTATGGTTGGAGATGAGTTGAGTGAGGAATGTGTCCGGAGATTAGATTTGTGTCGTGACAACTGTTGAGGGGCGCGTTGAGGTTTCACAGTTGGGAGCGCAGTTCACAGTCCGGAGCGCAGTCGCAGGGGAGTTTGTTGTGAGATTAGTGAGTGCGCGCACGTCAGGATGATGAAAAAGAGACACAGAGAGAAAGAAAGGAGACAACGTGTGATGGAGAAGAAAGAACAAACAGGTGAAAGAAAGAAAAGGAAAAATGAAGAAAGTGAAACAGCAGCAAAGAAGAAAGAAATCTGAAGATGAAGAATATAAGATTAATGGGAAATGTCAACAGTTTAAAAGACCCCCAATATCATTGTGGCCCCTCTTTTTATTGATTTAATAATCAATTGACCAATATTGATTAATAATATTCAATCAAAACCAAACCATTCAACCTTGCAATTGTTTTATCTAAATATTTTACATATTTTTGCTGCATTTATTGAAAAATATATTTATTATCTATTCTATCACCTCTGGCAGCTAAAAGATGGCAAGGTTCTTGGCATCCGGGAGGCTGATTTCTAACATGTAACACTTTTGAGTTTGAAAGTTTTTTTTTCATTCCTTCTTTTGATTTGTTTTTTATTAATTTTATAATTTAATTCAATTTATTCTGGCGTGTTGAAATATCAATCCTTGACTCAGTTCTCAATTTGTTTTTGACTGTAAATTCATATTCATTCAAACTTGTACATAATTTCTTAATTTTGGGATCTTTTGAATCATCAAAAAATTTGCTATATATTTGATTAGGAGTCAATAATTCCAAATTGAAATATGGTAAGTGATAAATTCACAACTATTTGAGTCATGAATGGAGGGTTTTTTTCACAACAAGCGCAACCGAGGGCTGTGAATCACACCCCCACCCCTTTTCCTTTTCTTGATTTTTCTTTTTTTTTCTTTTTTTCTTTTTTTCTTTTTTTCTTTTTTTCTTTTTTTCTTTTTTTCTTTTTTTCTTTTTTTCTTTTTTTCTTTTTTTCTTTTTTTCTTTTTTTCTTTTTTTTCTTTTTTTTCTTTTTTTTCTTTTTTTTCTTTTTTTTCTTTTTTTTCTTTTTTTTCTTTTTTTTCTTTTTTTTCTTTTTTTTCTTTTTTTTCTTTTTTTTCTTTTTTTTCTTTTTTTTCTTTTTTTTTCTTTTTTTTCTTTTTTTTCTTTTTTTTCTTTTCTTTCCTTTTTTTTCTTTTTTTCTTTGTTTTTTGTTTTTTCTTTTTTTTCAATCTTTGTAAATTTTTTTCTTTTTTTCAATTGTTTTTTCTTTTCTTTTTTTCCCCCTGTTTATTTCTTTTTTTCTGGTTTCTTTCCTTTTTTTTTCTTTTTCCTTTTTCTTTTTTTGGTTATTTTTATTTTTCCTTTATTTTAATTTTTTTTTTGCTCATGAACCTGGAGTTGTGAACAAGTTTTGACTGGAAGGACACAAGTACAAAGGCTTATGTGGCATGGCTCACAACCCATCTGAGTTGGGAATTGCCATTTACAAATCTGTGGGTTGTGGGAAGCTCTACATGACTTGAATGTGTTTCAAACCATGCCACAAGTCCCATTTTGAGTTTTGTATGGGTTGTGTAGGGTTGTGAATTTATCACAACCCTTCAAATATTACCTCTCACTGTCTCCTCATATAAATTCTCCAATAATAAAGATGAAAAATTGAATAATGAAGGTTTAATTTTTTTTATCCTTGCTAATTCAATTAAAAATTTGATTTGACTTCTTTTAGGTAAGAATTGCAGTTCCAGAGCTAGGAAAATCATGATGGTGATTGATTATTTGAATCTTTTGAAATCTTCTCCAATAAAGTATAAAGAATTGATAGTTTTATTTTTGGATATTTTTTTCAAGAATTCTCTTGGGATAAGTTTAGGGAAAAAAAACTTTCTCAGATCTAAAAGATTATAATATGAGCTAACCCAAGAATAATCTTTTTGAAAAATACTCATTAAAAACTATAAGTACCTTGATTCCCTGTGAAAAAGTCAAGCTGCCTCTGGAATTGAAAGATTTAAATTCTATGTTCCTTCTTGATTTGAAGTTTGACTGATTTAATATGGATATTGAGCTTTACTTTATGGCTTGAGATTCTTTCCATATGGATGAGGAGCTTGGGTATATGATTGAGGGGCTTGATCATGGGGATTGTAAATTTTTTGAGGGGACTTTAATGTTGTGAATGTTAAAGAAATGATTTGGATGGTAATATCAGGAAGGCTCTTTGAAATCTTTTGAAGGAATTTTGATGAATAAACATGATTCCTGAGACTATATTGAAATTTCAAATGGTTATCTAAGATTTTTCTTTTTCAGAAGTTCACTGGAATCACTGGATATCTTGAAAAATTTCCAGAAATATTTTAGAGGCTGAATATAAAACATGTGGGGAACCAAGAAAATGTATTAAAGAGGAATTGTTTTGGGCATCATGAATCAATTTTGAATGATATCAATATTGAACCCCTAAAGTATTTACATTTTTTTAGAAATCTTCATGGTTGTACTCTTTATATTTAAGTCTTTTTGAATGATTCAGATAGTCACTATGGGATAACGGAGGAATTTTAGGTTTTTCACCACAGAAAAATGGAAATTGGAATGCCATTTTTTCCTTCTAAGATTATTTAATTGGGAGATTGATCAGAAACAACTAAAAAATGTCTCAAAGATTCATAAATATACCTTCTATTGAAATTTATTAAAGACAATTCAAAATACATCAAACAAATCTCATTGATATTGATTTCATTCTTGGTTTCATTTTTTTGAAGAGTAAGAATTAAATTTAAAATTGTAACTTTCAATTAGATCAATCATCAATCAAGATCAAAATGATTAAAAATGAAAAATGAAAAATCAGGAGGAGATTTCTTTTTTTAAAAAAAAAGAAAGAAAAAAAAGAGTCACAAGAAAATCCAATGAAAGCATTATTTTAAATATCAACTATAAATAAAAATAAAATCAATTTAAACCCAGGCCATCATGTTTAAAATTTATGAGTCACCATCCAAGTGGGTTTGCTACTTCTTAATTTCATTTGAAGAAGTGGAAAAACCTCCTTTCATATCCTCTATGGGGATTTTGGGTAATATGGGAGTCATTCAGTGCTCCCCCACACCCCCCCTCAACTGAAACCTGTCAAAAAAAGGGGATGGATGTGGGCACCCATTTTTCCTCAATGGTAAAAGCTTAACTCAGATTAATTTTTCTTTTTTTGAAAAGTTATTCTATTTATTCTATCTTTGAATTTGAGTTTAGTGGATTAAGCTTCCTGGTGTACAGAGTACTCCCCAAAGACATGAATCCCATTTTTTTTTGTAAAAAAAAAATGAAAACTGGATCAAGACCATTTCTTCACTTTTTATTCTAATTAATTCTTGTTGTTATTTTTGAATTAGAAAGCAATAAATATACCCTGGAAAACAGAAATCCTGATACTCATTCAAATCAAAATTCCTTACCTTTATCTCAAAGATTTTATTTATCAATAAAGAAAAATTCAACTCCCAATTTTACAACTTTTAATTATGGTGTATGCAGTCCATCTGGGCACCTGGAAATGTTTTGGGTATTTTTTTAAAGGACACATGGCACCCAAACAATCCATCATGGTGCCTCCCCAAGCAACCTTGGCTCCCTGTCAAGTGCTGGTTGGCACACAGCCAATTGGCCTGGGGCCTTGCCATGTTGGTTTGGGAATCAATCAAAGCTGGCCACACAACCCAATCTGAGCTATCTGTTTTTTCCTTTTTTTGGATCAATAAGGGATTCTTTTTGAAGTTTTACTTTAAATAGCTGTGCATACATCAATTTTCTGAATCAACTCATCTATTTATTTTAATTTTTTTGGAATAAAAAACATATAAAAGATATTTATAACAAAGGTAAAATAATGAATTAAAAAATAAATAAAATTGGTAAATAATAATAAATGATAAAAAATAAAAAATAATAAAAAAATAATAAAAAAACAATAAAAATAACAAAAAATAACAAAAAATAACAAAAAATAACAAAAAATAACAAAAAATAACAAAAAATAACAAAAAATAACAAAACATAACAAAAAATAACAAACAATAACAAAAAATAACAAAACATAACAAAAAATAACAAAACATAACAAAAAATAACAAAAAATAACAAAAAATAACAAAAAATAACAAAAAATAACAAAAAATAACAAAAAATAACAAAAAATAACAAAAAATAACAAAAAATAACAAAAAATAACAAAAAATAACAAAAAATAACAAAAAATAACAAAAAATAACAAAAAATAACAAAAAATAACAAAAAATAACAAAAAATAACAAAAAATAACAAAAAATAACAAAAAATAACAAAAAATAACAAAAAATAACAAAAAATAACAAAAAATAACAAAAAATAACAAAAAATAACAAAAAATAACAAAAAATAACAAAAAATAACAAAAAATAACAAAAAATAACAAAAAATAACAAAAAATAACAAAAAATAACAAAAAATAACAAAAAATAACAAAAAATAACAAAAAATAACAAAAAATAACAAAAAATAACAAAAAATAACAAAAAATAACAAAAAATAACAAAAAATAACAAAAAATAACAAAAAATAACAAAAAATAACAAAAAATAACAAAAAATAACAAAAAATAACAAAAAATAACAAAAAATAACAAAAAATAACAAAAAATAACAAAAAATAACAAAAAATAACAAAAAATAACAAAAAATAACAAAAAATAACAAAAAATAACAAAAAATAACAAAAAATAACAAAAAATAACAAAAAATAACAAAAAATAACAAAAAATAACAAAAAATAACAAAAAATAACAAAAAATAACAAAAAATAACAAAAAATAACAAAAAATAACAAAAAATAACAAAAAATAACAAAAAATAACAAAAAATAACAAAAAATAACAAAAAATAACAAAAAATAACAAAAAATAACAAAAAATAACAAAAAATAACAAAAAATAACAAAAAATAACAAAAAATAACAAAAAATAACAAAAAATAACAAAAAATAACAAAAAATAACAAAAAATAACAAAAAATAACAAAAAATAACAAAAAATAACAAAAAATAACAAAAAATAACAAAAAATAACAAAAAATAACAAAAAATAACAAAAAATAACAAAAAATAACAAAAAATAACAAAAAATAACAAAAAATAACAAAAAATAACAAAAAATAACAAAAAATAACAAAAAATAACAAAAAATAACAAAAAATAACAAAAAATAACAAAAAATAACAAAAAATAACAAAAAATAACAAAAAATAACAAAAAATAACAAAAAATAACAAAAAATAACAAAAAATAACAAAAAATAACAAAAAATAACAAAAAATAACAAAAAATAACAAAAAATAACAAAAAATAACAAAAAATAACAAAAAATAACAAAAAATAACAAAAAATAACAAAAAATAACAAAAAATAACAAAAAATAACAAAAAATAACAAAAAATAACAAAAAATAACAAAAAATAACAAAAAATAACAAAAAATAACAAAAAATAACAAAAAATAACAAAAAATAACAAAAAATAACAAAAAATAACAAAAAATAACAAAAAATAACAAAAAATAACAAAAAATAACAAAAAATAACAAAAAATAACAAAAAATAACAAAAAATAACAAAAAATAACAAAAAATAACAAAAAATAACAAAAAATAACAAAAAATAACAAAAAATAACAAAAAATAACAAAAAATAACAAAAAATAACAAAAAATAACAAAAAATAACAAAAAATAACAAAAAATAACAAAAAATAACAAAAAATAACAAAAAATAACAAAAAATAACAAAAAATAACAAAAAATAACAAAAAATAACAAAAAATAACAAAAAATAACAAAAAATAACAAAAAATAACAAAAAATAACAAAAAATAACAAAAAATAACAAAAAATAACAAAAAATAACAAAAAATAACAAAAAATAACAAAAAATAACAAAAAATAACAAAAAATAACAAAAAATAACAAAAAATAACAAAAAATAACAAAAAATAACAAAAAATAACAAAAAATAACAAAAAATAACAAAAAATAACAAAAAATAACAAAAAATAACAAAAAATAACAAAAAATAACAAAAAATAACAAAAAATAACAAAAAATAACAAAAAATAACAAAAAATAACAAAAAATAACAAAAAATAACAAAAAATAACAAAAAATAACAAAAAATAACAAAAAATAACAAAAAATAACAAAAAATAACAAAAAATAACAAAAAATAACAACAAATAGGGTAATGTTGAATTCATGGCTCATTGAGCTGTGCACACAGTTTGAAATGGGCCGTGTGGCATGCCGCATGGTTCAATTTGGGCTGTGTACAGTGGCCCATGGCTCACGGAGTTGTGCAACCCACCCAACCCAGTTGGCCACTGTGTGGACTTCCACACAACTGCATTCAAGCTGTGTGGAGTTGTACATGGCTAAAATGTAGTTGTGTGGCATTCCACATGGCACTGGACCGGAGTGAGCAAAAAAAAAGGAAAAAGAATGAAATTGTACTAACACAACCCATAAACTAAAAAAACCTTCCAAAAAAACAGAAATCAACCAAGAAATAAATTAATGTTCATTTTTTTGTTAAAAAAAAAAAACAAAAAACATAATTAAATCAAAAAAAATAAAAAAAAAAAATGGTAATATTCAATGGACTAGCCCTAAAGTAAAAAGACCCAAAAAAACACAAGTAACAGGACTAGCCCTAAAGTAAAAACACCAAAAAAAGACAAGTAAATTTACAAGCCCTAAAGTAAAAACGCCAAAAAAAATACAACTAACTAGACAAGCCCTGAAGTCATTTCAACTTAATTATCCCTAAAGTAAAAGGGCCCAAAAATTAAAGAAGTCTTTTGACCAGCCCTGAAGTAAAAGTCCCCAAAGAAAAACAAGTTCAACTTGTGTTAAGCTGATCCCATCCCAAGCTTAACATAAGTTAAGCTTGTGATGGAATCAGCCCAACACATGTTGAACTGAGTTACCATTAAACTCTCATTCAAACACTCAATATAGTGATGTTAACTCAAAACACTCAACATCATGCTGTTCAAAATGTGATAACCCTTTAAATTGATAGAACTTGTTAGCTGCATTAGAATTACAATTTATATGAACCCCAATGATGAAATGAAGTCAAAGTGTATTAAAATCTAGAATACATTTTCAGGTGATCGTTGAGTTGATCAACCCAACCAGAGGCTTTTTTAGAAATCAAGGAATGTGGTTTTGCTACAATGGGCAGGATTGAAATCATTTCTCCCTCAAGTACTAATACAACCCAGTGGTTATTGTTTACAAAGGAAATGAACATTGGATCTGATTGATCAGTAACACCATTTTTCATTGGAGTATAAGTATCACATGACTCCAATGAAATGAAACATATAGGTTTGGAATATGTGTCTGCTATAGTTTGACCCATGTCCAATTTAGCCAGCCATTTTGAGAAGGGAATATTTTCATTGATATCTTCAACATCAAGTCTTTTTATAATATTTTCAACCTCCTTTGAAACACCAAGCATCTTAATTTAGCATGCTTTATGTTTCTCTAATTTTTTCAATCATTTACTTCCTAACTTTAAACAAACCATGTTCTTCATAACCAAGAGATTTAGCAATGAATCTAAATCTGTGATTCCCATCTCCAATTGGATCCCAAACCTCACCCAAGAACTTATGGAATTTCTTGGGTATTTGATTGAGGTATTTTATGTTTGGTTCTCATCATTAAAACTAACTTATTATTCATTTCTTTAACTGGACCAATTAAATGAAAACTCACCAAAGATGAGCTTCTGGTTGAGCTTTGCTGCATGTTCCCTTCCTCTGAAGAGGATTCTGATTCCAAATTAAGTGATCCCAATTCACTTTCAGTCTCTTCCTTTGAACTATTAAATTCAGATTCAGATTCTGCCAACTTTGAGTAACAATTTATTATTAGTTAGTAACTCAGTTCATTAAACCAAAAAAGGGAACATATCTCAAAAGAAAATACTTACAACCTTTTGTCTTTTCTTGTTTGGAGCCCTTCTAGTTCTTTTTTCCCCCTTGAGTTGTTTGTCAAAAAGCTCAAACTGAGATGGTTCTTGCCGCATATCTGTCAATTTTGGCCTGTACCTACTTGATTGTAAGACTTTAGGTTCAAGTCTTGGCTTGGATCAATATTTTGTAATCTTCTGAATGACAAAATTCAATAGTCTGCATTGCTCATGATCTGGAGATTCCAAGATCATTGCATTGACTTTTTCATGTAACTGAGTAATGCTTAGCATTTCACTGACATTGCACTGGGAAAATTCAAAAGGATAAACCATTAGTGAATTAGGATTCATGAATCAAAAAGCATTAATCAAAAAGCATTAATCAAAAAGCATTAATCAAAAAGCATTAATCAAAAAGCATTAATCAAAAAGCATTAATCAAAAAGCATTAATCAAAAAGCATTCATCACATAGTGATTTGAAAAAACCAACTTAAGCCAACTTACAGAACTAGAACTGCCAGGGTCAAAGTCCGACCTCCACTGAGGATGAACATTTTTGGGTACCACAGATCCTCTGAATGCTAGACAGTCACCTATTTGGTGGGAACAGGGAAAACCCATAGCTTTGAAGTATGAATTGGTGCAGACTTATATTTAACAAAAAATGGAAAGATTACAAAAAAAAAAAAAAAAAAAAAAAAAAAAAAAAAACAGATCTGAGGTGGAATACCCTTTTGCCCTACTTGAATGTAATTTAAGTCTTTCTTCATGAACATTAATCAGCTTTAAATCAAAGTCAAATCCACAAAAATTAAAAATATTTTCCCACTCTTCAAGAAGATTGTGTTAGTTACATGATTTTGGGATGTTTTCTACTTGCTTCCAGTTGAAATCAACATCTTTGAGGACATTGCTGATAGCTTGAGTTTTGACCAACATATTGTGCTCATTTTTGAGGAAATTTACCATTTCCTTGAGTTTTGAGGTGGATTGTTGATTGATAAACATGAGGAGTTTGGCAAGGCCTTCATCTGAAAATTTTGATGGTTGTTTCTTTTTGAACTTGAAAAAATTTGGATCCTCCTTGATAATCCTTTGAACCTGACAAAGTGAGAAATCAAATGTTGAGACTGCCTCCTTTTGGGTCATTCATTTTTCCAAGACATTTGTTTGTATCAGTTCTTGAACCTTGAGCTTGATAATGGTGTTTTATTGTCTTTCTTTATGGGTAAGTTAATTTTCAATGATTGTTCTCTTCCCTTCCAACTTCTTTTAATCCTTGAGAATTTTTTGCTTCTCAAAATTTTCCCAATTCAGTACTTCAAGTTTTTGAGCAAGTTATCTTGCTTTGGTCTTTCCTGCTTCATTTTTGAGGTATTCTGTATTGGCTACACTGGGATCTTCATCCATCTGAAAGATGCATAAACAAAAAAAAAGAAAGAAAGAATTGAATAAATTAGCTGATTGAAAAAAAAATCCTCTGTTAAAACAATTGAGAATCAAATTGAGAGGACAATTGAAGATGATTTGAGGCTGGGGGTGCGCCCAGCTTTGATCTGGGACAAGTATAAATTGGTCAAGCACCAAGTTTTACCCCCCACAAATCCTACCCAATCAAGCCCCCTGGTTGCCTGACCAAGTCCCACTTTGCACATGCCAAGTCAAATTTGAACAGACGCCCAGATCGGCTTTATAAACCGTTATTCTAGAGGTAAAGTTTTGAAAGAAATTTTGGGATAAATTTACTTTGAAACTTCTGCTTGAGTTCCAACCTCAATTCAAGGTGGTTTAATCAATTTCCTCAAACATTTTCTCTCTATCTGACCTATCTCAGCAAGTTAGATGTTTGAAAAAATTAGATAGAATAGATTTATTTGATGCAAAACCATCAAAACCAAATCAAAAATTATTGTTTAGAATAAGTTTTGAGATATGTGAATAAAATAAACCATTCTAGGACTAAATTAGAATGAAAATTGGTTTTTGTGCTAAATCAGTTATTTTGATCATCAAGTTCCTGAATTATTCTTGTCTCTGGTGGAAGGGGATTGGCTGATCTCAACCTGAATTTTTAAAAAAATCAGCTGAATATTTACAACTTAACAGAATCAAGATTCAACTCAAAAAATCCTATTTTCCATGTGGTGTTATAAGATCTTTATTCAAGGATTCAGACAAGATTAAGTTTCTTGGAGTTCCACACAATGATATCTTTTGGGCAGGTAGGATGGATTTTTTGTTTTCTTTAGAGCTTATTTCTATTGAGATACAGACTTTATATGATGGAGGCTTTTGGTGGAAGATGTAAAATCATTGGGGAAGGTAAGTTCTTTGTGAATTGTATTTTTTTTAATTGTGTAGGTTTACTAAGGATTTCATATATCACATGAAACTTCATTTGAGTTGATCCAAAGGGAAAATGAAGTTATGGAGCCCTTTTATTATTATTAGAATTATTATTTGGTGGGGGGTAGCTATTCTTATTGGAATTACTTTAGCAATCAGAGAAAAAATAAAAAATAAATAATAATAATAAAAGGAAGTGAAGAAAGAAGCTTGACTGAATTTAGTTCCATGGATTGCTTTTTCATATCCAATCCTTCCATAGTTCCAAAAAGAGACAAGAGATCAAAAAAATAATTACAGAGATTATCTGGATGTATGCAACTTTGATATCAGGCTTGCTTGATCTTTGAGTGGATCAAAGATTTACCATCTGAGACCCATTTTCATGAATTTTGGAGTGAGACAATTGCTTCCTGAGGGAATTTAAAAAAACCTTTCTGGTTGAAACAATTATAGGATTAAAAAACTCTGTGATTACTTGAGGATTTTTTCCATTAAAAGATTGACTGAAAAAGATGCTTTCATAAAAACTTACCAATTCATCAAAATTTCTCTTTTTCTCTTTGGATTCCATCATCTGAACCATTTTCAAACAAACTACTAGATATTGGGAGAATCAAACCATCTTCAACCCTCTGATGATGTTTTCTTTTCTTTGCAATTTTGGATAACTTGAGACCAGTGATGAGAGTTTTTGGTAGAATTGTAGGTACAGAATACCTAATGGGTGGCAGGTTTGAAAATCTTGAGAAAATTCCCAGTGTATAAGTGGGGTTGGTTGGATAGATGGATGTTAGATACTACTGTTCCTGGTAAACAGGTCCAAAAAGCAAGTGGATAAAGTTAAGCAGATTTTTTTACTGAGTATTTTAGATTTTTTTTTCTTGAAAATGGGCCTGTTTGAAATGAAACATGATTCAATGATTTCAAGGAAAACATTATTTTCTGGAAACATGATTTCATGATTTCCTTGAAAACATGATTTCATGATTTCCTTGAAATCATGAATATCAAAAAGGGTGAAATGGCTGTTTTTCAATAAGATTAGCCATCTGGTAGGCCACAATAGTGTCATTCATCAAAATTTGACCAACCAAAAAAACTCTTTGATTCAAAGTCAATCTCTTGTGTCAACTCTGTTTTAGGGATGGGAAACCAGAAATTGGATTCTATCAAGATTTTTGAAAATGAAATTGATCATCTTGATTTGGAGCTCAAGAATAAAAAAAAGGCTCCATTGGATAACTTACTTCAAAAACAATTTGAGATTCTTTCAAAACATTCATTCAAGTCACTTGAGCATGTGCCAAAGCCACAGTTGCAATGCCAGCCAGTTACAAGTGAAGTGAAGGACCTGATTGGGGAAAATTTATTTCAGAAGGGTTGAAAACTACAATCCATTTTTTCAAACCTTTGATGTATCTCAATACAATGTGGATATTATCATCAATCATGAGAATCCAATGAATCCAGAAAATCACCATTCTCAAGGGGCCCAGACCCAAATCAAATTTGATTTTATCTATGAATTTCTCCTACACATTTAACAACAACCAGATCTCCTACACATTTAACAACAACCAGAAACCACTTTAAATGAGATGACTGCTTACCTTGAAACTGAAGATTTAATACTCTTCCCATCCCAAGCTACCCAAACATTTTTCAAATCAATGGATGTCAGTTGAAAGATATCCTATTCAATTCAAGGAAGAATGAAAAATAAAATAAGAATAAGAATGAGAATGAGAATAGAAACAAAAATTAACATAAATATAAAAATATAAAAAATATAACAATAAAAATAGAAATAAAAATAAAAATAAAAATAAAAATAAAAATAAAAATAAAAATAAAAATAAAAATAAAAATAAAAATAAAAATAAAAATAAAAATAAAAATAAAAATAAAAATAAAAATAAAAATAAAAATAAAAATAAAAATAAAAATAAAAATAAAAATAAAAATAAAAATAAAAATAAAAATAAAAATAAAAATAAAAATAAAAATAAAAATAAAAATAAAAATAAAAATAAAAATAAAAATAAAAATAAAAATAAAAATAAAAATTAAAATAAAAATAAAAATAAAAATAAAAATAAAAATAAAAATAAAAATAAAAATAAAAATAAAAATAAAAATAAAAATAAAAATAAAAATAAAAATAAATATAAATATAAATATAAATATAAATATAAATAAATATAAATATAAAAATAAAAATAAAAATAAAAATAAAAATAAAAATAAAAATAAAAATAAAAATAAAAACAAAAACAAAAACAAAAATAAAAATAAAAATAAAAATAAAAATAGAAATAAAAATAAAAATAAAAATAAAAATAAAAATAAAAATAAAAATAAAAATAAAAATAAAAATAAAAATAAAAATAAAAATAAAAATAAAAATAAAAATAAAAATAAAAATAAAAATAAAAATAAAAATAAAAATAAAAATAAAAATAAAAATAAAAATAAAAATAAAAATAAAAATAAAAATAAAAATAAAAATAAAAATAAAAATAAAAATAAAAATAAAAATAAAAATAAAAATAAAAATAAAAATAAAAATAAAAATAAAAATAAAAATAAAAATAAAAATAAAAATAAAAATAAAAATAAAAATAAAGATAAAGATAAAAATAAAAATAAAAATAAAAATAAGATCAGAATGAGATTTCAAGCTTGAAAAGGAATACATGATGATATGATCCATATTTCTTTTGATTGATGAAATTGAGTTTGATCTTCAAACTTATATGTCTCATGGATATTTGCATGCTTTTAGATCTCTCATAAATCACTATTTACCTGACTTAAGGATACTTCATAATGATTATGATGGCATTTTATTTTCCTTTTGTGTATGTTATACATACATATTTAGAGTTGAAGCAGTAGTATTAATTCTATTAACTAAGCTCATTCAGATTGACCTGGTTTCTTTGCTTATTAAAACATGATAGATCTACTATGGAATCTTGAACAGTGATGATAAACAATGCACACAAGGTTTGAATTAAAGTGATTTTTTTGAAATTTTTTTCAGATCAAAACATTTGGATTCCAAGGATCTGCTGTTTTGGTCCTTGATCATTTACCAATTCACAATCTAGAAGTGGCTGAAGGTATCTTGGAGGCTACTTAACTCATGATATTAATCCAAAAAATATTAAAAAGATTGAAAAACTCACATGCCTCACCTCGTTTCAAGGTCCTGGAGTTAGTATTCATTCATTGACGTTGTTTTGTATGCAACTCTTGCATCCAGTTCAGTCCTCTTTTTTTTGGTCTGCTTTTTTTTTGAGCCGCTTTTTTTTTCTCTCTGTCTGCTTTTTTTTTCATTCAATTTCTTTTTCTCTGTATGCTTTTTTTTTCTGCTTGCTTTTTTTTTCCAGTCTGCTGTTGTCAAAAACAATTCATACAAAAACTAATTTGTGTAGAAAGATTTTAAGTTTCAATAATTTTCAACTACCTCTATATATGTATTTATGTTTGTGTGATTTATGTACATATGTAAGTTTTGTTTTTATTCATTTTTAATACTTTTCAACTACCTCTTTGCATTTATTTGGGTGTATGTGATGTATTTAAATATGTAAGGTTTTTTTTAATTTCTTTTCAATACTTTTTAAATAACTCTTTGTATGTATTTGGGTTTGTGTGATGTATGTACATATGTAAGTTTTGTTTTTATTCCTTTTTAAGACTTTTCAACTACATCTTTGTATGTATATATTAGGTTTCTTTTGTTTCATCACACGCATACAGGGCCAATGCATGTAACAGGGCTAACAGATGTAACAAGGACACAATGATTGTAACAGAGGGAATTGAAAACATATTTAATGATCACTAATTACTCACTTGGTTCAAAATTATTATTTTTTTTAGCATTGAAAATTCAAACTCAGGGTGCTTATCAGGCTGAGCAGCCCATGGGCTAGCCCATACCAAACCAGTTGGAGGTTAGTTTTGGGCTTTCCCTTAAGACAAAAATTGTATTTTGGGGAAGCTTGGCGGGCTTTGTGGGTCAAGCTTGGTCAGGAGATGGGGATTTGGGCATTTGGGCTGCTTTTTGGGCACCCAATTAGAGATTGAGGAGTAGTTTTTTTTTCAATTGCTATTGATTTCACATGTTGTGCTATGAACTTTAATTGAGAGAGTGGGTGATCTAGAGACAAGCATAACCATCAAGGGAATTTACATATTTTAGGTTAACTTTTGACTTTGATTAAATATTTTTCTTGGTTTTTTGGACCATTTCTGAATTCCACTCTTATTTGGGCAACAGGTATAAAAATCAAAATTCCATCCACCCGCCAAAGGGATGACCAATAAGGGGTTCAAAATTATGAATGGTGTGGGCATGGTCAGCCAAGGTAGAAGGGGTAGCATCCAGAGGGTGGGTCTCCTGGGATTCAAACACCAGACTTGCATAACCATTGCAGGGGTGGTATTGAGCTTCTATGTGATGGTTACCACTAGACCATTGAGGCCTGGAGGAGAAGTTTCAAGGCAGTTTTTTTCAAATAAAGAGAGGGAAATCTGACTAAATGGTGTCACATAAGGGCATTCTTACCACGGGAGGCAAAATTTGGGAGGCAAACCATAAAAATAAGGTTTGCACAGCAGGATTTGACTTCCCAAGCTGCTGTGTCAATACTGCAGGAAGTTATCTATGTGTGATTCCCAGCCACCAGGACCAAACAATTGAGCAGTTTGGG
This sequence comes from Puccinia polysora, assembly GCA_025617555.3. Lineage (NCBI taxonomy): Eukaryota > Fungi > Basidiomycota > Pucciniomycetes > Pucciniales > Pucciniaceae > Puccinia > Puccinia polysora. The sequence continues at coordinate 7,286,976 of CM062626.1, read as the reverse complement.
TGGGGGAGGGGCAGTGGAAAGCTTTGGGGGAGGCAGACATGAAGATTTCCAGTGATATTTGCACATATTGAAGATGGATGCATTGGATATTGAAGGATATCCTTGGAGGTATATGGCTTTCAGATGTGGAAAACCAAGACCCTATATACCTCCCAAGGTAAAATAAAACTGCGGATAGCACCCATGCAACAGGTGATTTTTGGGTGGTTGGGAGGTTAATTGGGTTTGGCTTTGCCATTTACCTCCTGAAGTAAGTATGCCCTAAGTACATATGTGGAGAGGGGAATAGTATTCTTGCTTCTTCCAAATGGATGAAACCAACACTACAAAGATGTTGAATGTGGGGCTGATTTTATTGTTGGGAGTATTACATAGACCAGATAATTGATGGGGGGTGAAGGGGTGCACAGATTGGATTTCTAGTACAAATTATTCAACTTCCAACCTATATTTCCTTACTGTAAAGGGAATAAAATACCATCTGGATTTTTAATCTCAATAAATTGGAAATGATCATATTTCCTCAATAGTTCAGCCAATGATTAATAAATTTTGTAATTATTGGTCCAACATGAATGAATTTATAGCTCTTGAAGTTGTTTTTGATCCCCACTACAAGTTCAAATACATAGAATGCACCATGTAAAGGAATATGAATATTGAACCAGTTCATAATTATATACAAGAACTCAGAAAATAATTCATCTATTGCTTGAATATTATTTTTCCAAATCATCAGTGGAAGAAAAAAAAATAATTCTTGTCAAATTGTTGAAAAGATCCTAAAGAAATTCCAAATCAGATGGTTTTTGCAAGTTTTTACCAGGAAAAACACAATCTCAATCAAGCACTCCTTTTTCTGAATTGAATTCATAGGCTCAAGAAACTTTGATTAAAATCATGGAAAGTAATTCTGAATTTAGCTTACTCAACTTGTGGAAAGAAAATTCATGTTAATTTCCAACATTAGCTTGTTTAGCAAAGACAATGTTGATGGTTCCAATGACCTCTATTGCATCATAATCTGTAAGAATCATCTGCTTACTTCATTAAATTTTGTGAGTTAATTAATTCTTTTTTATTTCTAATCTTTTAAGCCTTCTCTACCAGTGGTGCTTTCTTGGATTATTTCAGAACAAAACTGACTCCAGAGGCCCTTGAAGCCCTGATTTTCAGTAAAGGTTGGATGAAAAATTGAATAATATTTCTTTGACTTTTCTGTCTATCAATCAAAAATGTTTTTTTTTTCCCTCAAGCGTGCATTTTTTCATTATTTTAAAGTGCATCACCTTTGTCCAAAATTTCATTGAGCTGTTTAAAAGTGCAGCAAACAGCTTTCAGTTAAAAAAAAAAAACTGGGGGCGCACTAGCTGGCCTGAAACTGCACAAAGCCTTATGTTTTTGGCTGGGGTTGGCTTTGGGCTCAACAAAACCTTGATTTTACCCAGCCTGCCAAAGCCCACTTATCCACTGGCCAGTTTTGGGCTCACAAAAAAAGGGGTGGGCCCAACCCAATAAGCACCCAGAATGAAAACACACATAACAAGAATAACACATGTTATAACAAGAAAAACACAAGTAACCAAGGGAAAAAAATGTAACAAGGACTGTACAGAGGACATTGACAAAATATTTAGTAAACACTGATTCCTCACTTGGCTCAAGCTTTTTTTTTTGAAAATTTAAAATTTAAACACATGTAACATGGATAATACATGTAACATGGACAACACATGTAGCCAATGACAAAACATGTCACAAAGGAAAACAAATTTAACCAAGAGCTGTTGGAATATCAGGGTTTCATGTTTCTTATTATTCCTTTCTATCTTTTGATTCTTTCTTTTATTTTTTTTTAATCTCTTTTTATCTCAATCACAAGCTCCAACCTTTCAATTTGCCCGCTCAATGTTATGATGGTACACATGCATATTCATTGTGGTCTGAGCTCAATTGACTTAAATACTTACACTTGGAGCAAGTCAATTCTCTTCTTTCTCTCCTTTCTGGCCTTTCATTATATCTTCTTCTGAAATTTCCTCAAGAAATTTCATCCAAAGTAAAGCAATGAGGACTAAAAAAATAAGAAGGTCTTGGCCATTGTTGACGATTTATTATAATTTGGTGCCATGACCAGCTACATTCTCTGTAGCTCAACTTATTGTCTAACCCGTTTCATTTCTGTGTCCTTTCTCTTCAAGTCATTCATATTCTCTTAGCTTGTGTGTGTATGGTGGCTGTCTCCTGAATTTCTTCTTTCAAACTGTGTCCTATCAGATTCCTCTCATTTATATCAGCTTGGGTATTCATCTTTTCAATTAGGTTGTTTTATCTTGATTACTTGTCTAACCAATCTGTTCAGTTTTCTGGTTTTCAAATTATCATTCTTCTGATAGTTCAAAGTCTCATTTTCCACACAATTAACATTTAAAAGAAATAAATCAGAAGATTCAACAATGAAAGACTCACTCATGGCTACTATACTCAAAACCACCATAGAGGTCATTCCACTTTTAAATCAAGACAATCTTTTGATTTTTCAAAATCAAGTCATGAATATGATGGACTTACAAGAAGATCTCTACTCCAATCTCACAAAGGAGAAAAAAGATGCCACTGGTAATCTGATTGGACTCAGCCATAGCAAAAATTTGAGAATCTGGACTATTTTAACCTCTAAATTCAAAACAACAGTTCAAGCCAATATCATTACTCCTGATAACAAGAAGGATTCCCATCAAATCTGGGCAGAAATTAACAAATATCTTGCCTCAAATTGCGCATCCAATCAAGCCAGGATCTTCAAGGAGTTTCTGCATACTCCATTCACTTATTTGAATATTCCTGGATTTATCACCAACACAAATACTGCAATGTCTAGACTTCACAAGGTTGGCATCAATCTTCCCACCAATATCATTGCGCATCTGATCTTATAAAATCTACAACCAAGCATGGATACGGTAATTCAAAAAATTACCCATTCTGACAAGTGAATTTCACCAGACCAAGTCCTGGATCATTTAAAAATTTTCAATAAAAATATGTTTTTGAACAAAGAATTGTTCACCAAAAAATATGAAGAAAACTCAAACTTGGTCTCTTTTCTTGCCTCCAGCATCACACCATGCAACAAAAAGTGGCATAATCCCAAGGAGGCTCACCCTTAAGGAAGATGTTGGAAGTTATATCCACATCTCAAAACCTCTTTTCCCATGAAAAAGAAGAATGGCATGGAGTCTAAAACAGAAGGAACCTCTGTTAGCTCTATCCTCACAAGCTCAATTTTTTCTTCTGGCCACTTTTTGGTTGATTTGGGTTTGTCAAGACATATAGTTTCTGATCCTCAACTCTTCTCTCATTTAGACCAATCAATGACTGGATTAATTTCAACCACTTTGGGAAGAAACTCTCTTGAATATGAAGGTGTTGGGAAAATTATTCTGATGGATGACCTAAATCATGAAGTTTCTCTATCCAACATGCTGTTTTCTACTAACTCAGCTTTCAATTTAATATTGATGAAATCTCTTGTACATGATGGATTCATTATTGATTTCAGAAGAGATGATCTTGTATTACAGAAATAAAAATGGAAAAAATTAGGGTTTTTTAGTTGCAATATACCAATTATTCAACTTTCTGATCCTAAAAAAAGTCAAGTGGCTCTCCTTACTCAAGACAAAATCCTTCATAAATATTTTGGACACACAAGCTATGGGAGAATTTGACAAAAACTAGGCATACAAATTAAAAAACAATCAACCTGCAAAGCATGTGCTATTAGCAAAATAAGTTGGAATCCCTTCAACAACAAACACACCCATGCCAAAATACCTTTTCAGGAGTTACACTGCAATTTATTCGGACCTATTCACCCTTTGAGCACTAACAGGGATTTTTTACTTCTTGAGTGTTGTTGACAGTTGTACCAGATACTTCACAGCAATGCCCATCAAAAACAAAAGTGAAGTGGCAAGTATGTTAATATTTCTGATTGAGGTTGAATCCAAGAGATTCAACTACAGGCCTATTATTCTCCATTTGTATTTTGGAGTAGAATTCTGGAATCAAAACCTCTCCAACTACTTCAAAAACAACAACATCAGAAAGACATTCTCCAATGCATATTCAGCCCAGCAAAATGGGTTGGCAGAATGGTTCAATTATCTCATTCTTGAATCTCTTAGGATGGTTCCTTTTGACTCAAAACTTAATAAACGCCATTGATACGTAATCATTAAGTCCTGTGCTTTTTCTCTTAATCAAATTGCTGGTCAAAAATCAAATAAATTGCTTTACAGACTTTTTAAAGGGAAGACGCTAAATATCAACTATTTTCATCCCCTAGGAAATCCTGTTAGCTATATTCTCAAGGATAGACCCTCTTTTTCCAAACTGGAGCCTTGCATTCTTTTTGGAAGACTGATAGGATACAATGATGAACTCTTGTTGTACAAAATATTAACAGCTGAAAACAAATTGATTGACACCAAACATATAACTATGCTTGATTTCAACTCAAGTTTTAAAAAATTTGACAATGATCTGGATGTTGGAGACTGGTGTGTAGAAACAACTGCGGCTGGACCTGATGAGTCTATTGATGATAGTGGTGTAGATTTGGGTTCTCATCCTGCATCTCCTTGTGAGGATTCATCCATCAATGATTTCAGTGAAGCATCACTGCCTGTGGAATCTACCAATACAAGAGAGGACAATTGAGATCAAACTTCTTGGACACATGACTTGCGCAAGCAAACATCCTTGATCAAACCTCATAAGTACTCCTATAGAACCATTTCAAAGGATAAAGGCTTGGACTACTCCCATGAAATACAAATTGAAATCAACAAAATCAAGTCTCAAAATGTATGGGAGGATACAGATGTTGAACCAGCTCACTATCTCAAAACAATTTGGGTAGACAAATTTAAACCAGCTACCAGTCTCTTGCCAGAAAAATGCAAATCGCAACTATTCATCATGGGGAATTTAAAGACACCTGGTGTAGACTTTGGAGATACCTACGCTCCCACAGGGAAGTTCAAAACTCTTCTTCTTCTTCTGTTAAGCGGCCTGGATCTTAATCTTGAAATCAGACAGTTTGATGTTAAAGCAGCCTTCCTGTTTGATCCGTTGGAAGAAGATATATACATTGTCAAACCTAAGGAAAGCGCAATATTTTCTGAATTTCCAAAACTCAATACATCTCTTTACAGGCTCTGGCAAGCTCCTTCCAACTGGTACAAGACCCTCACTGGATGGTTGGAATACATTGGTTATGGTCAGTCCAATGCCGATCCCTGTCTTTATACTCACAAAGATTGATGCTTGTCTGTGTTCTTCCATGTTGAGGATCTTATTTTTAGTGAATAATTTGAATGGTTTGAAGAAAGATTTCTGAAAAAATTTCCACACTCCTCAGCACATGATCCTGATATGATTCTTGGAATGGAGTTTTCCAAAAACAAAAAATTTTATCACACTAAATCAAACCAAACTCATTCAAAAAACTTTAGATGAATTGAACCTATCAGATTTTAAACCCATTCTTACCCCCCTCACTCCTTGGATTCAACTAGTTCCAGCTCCCCAAAAAGAAATTTCAGAATTCAACAAGCAAGGGATAAATTTCAGGAAGTATACTGGTTTACTAAACTATCTCTTGTGCCGCACTAGACCAGATATAGCTGCGGAATCCTCCATTTTGTCTCAATTCAACCAGAATCTGGGTTTATCTCACTGGAAGGAGGTTTTTCACATCTGGAAATATCTAGCAGGAACATCTTCCTTCTCTCTCAATTTGAAGCCTGATGTGTCTGCATTGGAATCTCTACAAGTTTACACCAACTCAACCTGGGCAGACAATCCTCACAGTTGGAGGTCTCAAAGAGGTTATATCATCTTCTGGAAATTGAATCCTATTGCATGGAAGAGCAGAAAACAGACCAACATAACACTCTCCTCTATGGAAGCCAAATTGAATGTGTTAACCAATGGGGCACAAGAATCACTTTGGATTCAATCCATTGTAGGTGACCTTTGGAGGAGTTCTCACATTCAACCTTTGAACTTCTTTATGGAAAAAAAAGTTCTGGTCAATAAGATTAAACACTTTGCTTCTAATTCAAAGACAAAGTAGATTGACATGAAAATGAAATGGCTACAGGACCCATCAAACTCAAAAAAGATTCAAGTCACTCTTATTGTCACCAAGGAAATGGTTTCCAATTTACTTATAAAGTTGACAAATAAACAGTCTCTTCATCTTTTAAACTCCAGATATTTTCAACTCAAATCACACTGAATTATGGGGGGGGGTGTTGGAATATCAGGGTTTCATGTTTCTTATTATTCCTTTCTATCTTTTGATTCTTTCTTTTATTTTTGTTTCATTTCTTTTTATCTCAATCACACGCTTCAACCTGTCAATTTGCGCGTGCAAGGTTATGATGGCACAGATGCATAATCATTATGGTCTGAACTCAATCCCCTTAAATAATTACAATTGGAGCAAGTCAATTCTCTTCTTTCTCTCCTTGCCGGACTTTCATTATGTCTTCTTCTGATGTTTCCTCAAGACCTTTCATCCAAAGTAAAGCTACAAGGAATAAACCAATAAGAAGTTCTTGGCCATTGTTGATGGTTTATTATAATTTGGTGCCATGACCAGCTACATTCTCTGTAGCTCAACTTATTGTCTAACCCGTTTCATTTCTGTGTCCTTTCTCTTCAAGTCATTCATATTCTCTTAGCTTGTGTGTGTATGGTGGCTGTCTCCTGAATTTCTTCTCTCAAACAGTGTCCTATCAGAGTCCTCTCATTTATATCAGCTTGGGTATGGATCTTTTCAATTAGGTTATTTTATCTTGATTTCTTGTCTAACCAATTTGTTCAGTTTTCTGGTTTTCAAATTATCACTCTTCCAATGTTTCAAGGTCTCATTTTCAACAAGAGCAACACATTTAAAAAGGACTGTAAAAGAGGAAATTGAAAACACATGTAATGAACACCAATTCCTCACTTGGTTCAAGCTTCTTTTGGAACATTGAACATTTATATAAACACAATTCAATCCCACCTTCATGATTTGATATACTTCCCCCTCAACCCATAAATTGAACACCAATTCCTCACTTGGTTCAAGCTTTTTTTGGAACGTTGAACATTTGTATAAACCCACTTCCAACCCACCTTGATTTGATGTACTTATCCCTCAACCCATAAATGAACACACTTCAGTTTTTATTCACTTATAACTTTCATAAGGCTTTGTCACTTCCCAAATTAATCACATCAAAGAATGTCCTCCTCCACTTAATTTGTGATTCAAAATTTTCTACAGTTTGTTTACAATTTGGGGTTAAAGTAGGTATCACATATATAGAAAACACCACAATGGAAATACTGTTTCACTGAGGAGGAATCATAAAAACTTCCTCATTTATAATTCCTGGGTTGTTCCTTACAATCCTTACCTTTTAGAAAATTAAAAATGCCCCACACAAATTTCCAAGATCTTATCAAACGATGGAGGTTAAAAGAATCAAAAGGAACTGGATCTTTTCTGAATGACAAAATCCTTCTATAAATGAATCAGGTTTGTAAAAAATTCATGTTTTTAACAGTCAGCAGAAGCATAAATTTGAACTGATAGTCCATGCATTCCATTACTCTCAACCCTCTTCATTCTTTATCTTAGGCCTGGTGGTTCAGGGAAAACCTTTTTGTATAAATGATTGCTGGCTTCTATCAGATATACAGGTACAATACCTATGGCATGTGCTTAAAATGAAATAGTAGCTATGAATATTAAAATCTCAAAAGAGCTTCTTTGATAATCTTTGATGAAGAACCTATGACTCATATGCATGCTCTTCAGTTGCTTGACAGACTACTTCAAGATCTAATTTATTCTTGGTGTTGAATTTAGGAGATGTTCTTTTTCTGTTTTTTAAAAGGTGACACATCCTCAAATAGTTGATGCAACTTTGTTAAATTCAACATGCTGGTGATATTTCCAAATTTTTCAGCTTGCTTCAAATTTGTGTGTGGCAGGTGATGCTGATTTTCAAAATTCTTTAAATTTCTGTTGAGGATCATCTGAACTTTATACAAGCTTCAAATAGAATACTTCTCCCTCAGCACACAACTATTCTATTGATGAGAATAAGGAAGATCATTCTTTAGAAAGATTAATCAATACTGTCTTCCAAAAATTACAAAACCTTTAACTTGGTACCAGTTACTCGATTCATTGTTTTATTCTATCTTTCAAAAAAATACCTCAGTATACAATAAGTCTTTGAACTTGAACTCGATTGATTGTGGCTAGATTGGGAACAGGTGATATTTGCCAAGATAGCTACAGGTGATGGATTGCTTAGGAAGGGTGATGGCCATTCCAGGTTTAACCTTGATTTCTGACCTGGATGAATATTTTCTGCCTTTCAAAACGATTTGAAAACAGTTCCCATTCAATTTGGAATTCTCATTGAAAATTAACAAATCACAAGGTTATACAATTTTAAACGTTAGTAATTATCATCAAGATCCAGTGTCCAGCCATCGGTAGCTATAGTCTGAATTTCCAAGGTTTAGATCCAGAGATTTCACAAAGGATGTGTTTGCAAGCTGGAAAGAAGATTTTATTTGAAACTGGCAACAATTTTTTATCATGAGGTTTTCAAATCTATTCATTACTGAAAATTGAATACTGAAATTTCGATGATATATGATTTGTTTCAATTGCTTATCTGATGAAATACTTGAGAAATTGTTGATTTGGTTTTTTTTTTTTTTTTTGATGCATTCCTCGAATTTCCGACTCGATTAACATCATTTAAACCAGTAAAATCCCCATCGGTCCCCCAATTTGGGGGCAATAATACTCTACTAGTCTTGATGATATTTTGTTTAAAAACCCATATCGACCATCTTTCAATCCGATCAGGTCCCAGGTTTAAGAATCTCAAGGTGATTTTCTTTTGATCGGAAGAAGGCCTTAGTTCTCGATTCTCGACCCGTCGAACCCATCAATCATGTTCTCGAGTTGTGATAGGGCTCCTGTGGGTGGTTGTTGACGATGTGCTTGGTGGTTGGTCTGTAGTCGATCTGATGCGAGGGTGGTAGGGTGGTGTCGTCGTTGGTCGATGGAAGTGGTGGAGAGTGTTCTAGTACCTTCGATGCCCTCTGCCAGCCACCCTCCCTCTCCCTCTCCCTCTCCCTCTGCCACTCTCCCCCTCTCTCCCTCTCCCACTCTCCCTCTCCCTCTCCCTCTGCCACTCTCCCCCTCTCTCCCCCTCGGGCTTGGCTTGGTTTGGAGCGAGAACAATCGAGTGAGATCGATTTGAGAGCTCAGACTGAGTCAGTTCTCAGACCCAGAATGCCTCCGACTGCGGCGTGGTGGAGTGGTGGTCTCATTCAGGAGAACTTGTTCTTCTTGAAGCCAATTTCCCAAACGCTCGAGGAAGCTGGCTGGGATACTACTTAAGGCTCATCGATCGATCGCCCTCACGATGACCACCCCCATCCTCTCCTACCCACTACTAACTAGCTAGCTAGCTAGCACTACAGACTAGAAGACTACATATCCCATCAGCAGCTCTCACTTCCCCCATCATATCACCCCCACTACTCTACCCCCTTCTGCCACCTACTGAACTCTCCCACTCTCCAACTCACTCACCCCCCCTCCTCCTCACTCGATCTCATCATCCAACACTTCTTCCCTCTCATATCCTACCCATAGACATACCACTCACTTCCCCACTCTCATCAACCATATCTAACTCCTAGTCAGCAATCATGGCAAAGGATTATTACGCCATCCTAGGCATCCCCCGCTCAGCCGATGAGGCAGAGATCAAAGCTGCCTACAAAAAGGTAATCCACCCCTCATCCCCCCTCCCTCCCTCTCCCTATCTCCATCCGATCGATCGATCGTCCAGTCGGCCTCGATTCCAGTCTAACCTCAACCGTCACTCCTCCCTCTCTAGGCTGCTCTCAAGTACCATCCCGATCGAAACGTACAAGATCCAGAAGCAGCCAACAAAAAGTTAGTACCCCCATCCATACCCCTCTACCATCCCCATCGCGCTCATCCTTCGCACCCATCGGCTGGGGCTCTAGGTTCAAGGAAATCTCGGAAGCATTCCAAGTCCTCAGTGACAAGAATCAAAGAGCAGTCTACGATCAATGTCAGTCTCCCTTCACTCTCACAGCTCCTCTATCCCACTAACCTCCTCATCCATCCCTCGTCCGTCCCCACTCCAACAGTCGGTGAAGATGGCTTGAAATCCAGTGGCCCTCCACCTGGAGCCGCTGGAATGGGTTCCGCTTTCCCCGGCGGTTCGTTCTCCTTCTCGACCGGCCGACCGGAATTCACTGCCAAGGACGCAAACGATATCTTCAACACAATGTTTGGCAGCGGATTCTCGTTCTCGACTAATGGCCCCGGTCGACCTAGCGCCGGCTCCAGACGAGCTCACCCCGGTGGCAATCCGTTCGACAGTTCCATGGATCTAGACGACATCATGGGCGGCATGGGCGGAATGCCCGGTGGTTTTGCCTCAGCGTTCGGCGGTAGTAAACCTACCAATGGGCGACACTCCCCTGATGACGAAAAACCGCCGGATGATATCACCAAACCATTGGAACTCACTCTAGAAGAACTATACAAGGGATGCGTCAAGAGGCTCAGGATCACTCGCAAACTGAAGGACGGCCAATCGGCTGCAAAGACTCACGAAGTTTCAGTCAAACCCGGATGGAAGGTTGGGTAAGTTCTGTACTCCCACCCAATTCAGCCATGATCGTTACTCATTCAGACTGCCTGGTAAACCTTGCCTTATCAGAACCAAGATTCGGTTTCCATGCATGGGTAACGAAGACCGTAACGGAAGGGCGGGTGCACTCGTCTTCGAAGTTGCTCAAAAGCCTCACCCCCATCTTACGAGAGAAGGAGATGATTTAATCTACGTTCATACGATACCACTGGTCGAAGCTCTTGCTGGTCCCCAGCCTCCAACCAACGTGTCTCGGACGCTAAAACACCTGGATGGTCGGACGATCGAATTCAAGTTACCTATGATTGGGCCTAGTGGTGGTAAACCCATCGAACCTGGTCAAGAGATCGTCATCCCCGGTGAAGGCATGCCGATCACTCGAAAAAGTTCTGCCAAGAGCAAAGGTGACCTCAAAGTCAGAATCAAAGTTGCCTTCCCTCCTAGGCTCAATGCTAATCAAGTCGAAGGCGCTCGGCGTCTCTTTGGAACTGGAACATGACTGCATTTATGCTAAACTTCCACCTTGATCCTCCCGATTTGTTTTCTCTATTCGCTCTTTTCCTCAACTCGATCCGCGAGCCACTCTGTTGTAAAGCTCTTGTTACTAATGTTGCTCATTACCCCCTCCTCCCGCTTCCCTGCGTTGCTTTTCGTTCCGCTTTGGTGTGGTTCTTGCTTGAAATCAAAAGTCATGTATTTTTTTCTTTTTCTTTTTTTTTTTGGTTCTCTCCGGTGGACACGTGTATGAGACGTCCATAGTATCCACAACCGTCTTGGTAAACTTGATGGTGAGCTACATCTACCGACGCAAAACCAGAGTCATGTGTCGAGAGTAGGACCTGGCGCTAGGAGCATCTTCCATCATTTGGAGGGCTTGACTCGTTAGGTAGCGACTCAGCTAGCCGGCCAACAAGAAAAGCTGGAGCGATCCAGTTGGTGCGCGCGTCTCACAGTCTTGCGCTACATATGTACGACCCCGGCAGCTAGCGGCCCCCTCCCCCTTCTCCCCTATAAACGCACAATTTTGTGCCGGGTCGATCAGCGGATATGACGCCACTGGGGGGAGTGCTGATCATGATTGGGAACAGTTGTATGTACATACGTACGTACATACAGTGTGGGGGGACAAAAGTCACCCCACGGATTGATTGATTGATTGATTGATTGATTGATTTTTTTTTTCTTTTTCTTTTTCTTTTTCTTTTTCTTCTTTTTCTTTTTCTTTTTTTTTGTTTTTTTTTGGTGGGAGTGTCTGTGCTTGTTTTGATTTGCTAGTAAGTTTCAGACCAACAAAAGATAAGAATGGGAAAAAAAGAAAGAAAAAAGCAGGATGACTGATGGATTGAAAAAAAAAAAAAATATATATATATAGATATATATATAGAAAGAAATAAAGGAAAGAAGAAAGGAAGATGATCATGTGGGGAATCAAAGATGATTTGATGGTCTCTGATCATTCATCAGTTAAGTTTTTTTTTCCTTTTTTTTAAGGAGGATAATAAGTAATACTACTAAAATAATAATAATAATAATAATAATAATAATAAATATGTATGAGATCAAGATAGATCAAAAGTTACAATTGGTCTGTCTCTAAGCTGGATAAGGGTGATGTTAAATTCATGGCTCCAACCGTGTGGTAGTTGTCTAGGGCCCTACACGGCTCAAATGAGCCATGGGGGCCCCAAGACAACTACAAAGGGCCATTTCAAACACATGCAAACCCCAGGGGGTTGTGTAAGAGCCGTGTAACCCCCAAACACGGCCCATTTGAGCCATGTACCCCTGTACATGGCTCAAATTAGCCGTGTTTGGGGGTCCATGACCCCCTGGAAGTTGTGCCAGAATTGTGGGCACCCCCTGAACCACACTTGGGTTCTGTCAACTCAAATTTGGGATTAATGAAAACTTTGTGGGACTGTTGTTTCACACCTAGCAATCCCAAAGAGACATTAAACTGAAACCCAAGTGAAAATTAAAGTGAAAACTGAAATTAAAAATCATATAAAAATCTGTAAATAATTCTTTCTCAACTCAAAAGTGAGCAAAATTTGTTTGATCAATTGAAAGTTGGATTGAATACTGAAGTCAACCATTGGATTTTTTTTGAATGGGAAAAGTGGAAAGTCCTCCTTCTTCTGAAATGGCTGCCTGGAAGGTCTACATTGATAGTGCCATCAACAAAGCTTTGGAAAAAGAAAAGAAGGATTTGGGTAATGAAACATTGGAAGCCCCAATTGCATCCTCATCAAGGGTGAAAATTGAGGAAAAAAATGGTTCATAAAATGGATATAACCTCTGGTGGTGATTAACATTTTATGTTACTGGTCTTTGCCATATTTAATTTGATTGAAACTGATGGGTACATGTAACTATGAAACTATGACTTAACCAATGAATGTTTACTAGATCCACTTGACCCACCTCCCTTGAGAGCTTTTTGTACTAGGGAAGAGGCACAAAACTATTGTCAAACATGGGCAATGAAGCATGATTATGCTTTAACAGTTTTCAACTCAAAGCGTGAACAATACGTGGTTTTAGCCTGTGATAGACATGGCTCCTATTCAGGAAGTCTTCTTACCAAATGGTCTAGACAAACTCACACAAGGAAGGTTGGGTGCAAGTTTTTAATCCATGAAAGTTGCACAAAGGCAGACCCCTTGTGTCACCTCTCCTACAAAGAAACCCAACATAACCATCAACCATCTGAACATCCCTCTGTGCATCCTCAACTGAGGAGAATCTTGGGGGTGGCCTTAGACAATCTAGTAGAAGGCATGAATGATGGGCTCAATATGTTACAACTGAAGAGAAAATTCAGCAAGATTGATGGGCAGGATTATGTTGATGACCAAACAATCTATAAAACTAAGCAGAAGGTCACACTTGCAGAACTAAAGGGGAAAAGTGTTATGGAGGTACTATATGAACAGCTTGAAGAAACAAGTTGGATTCACTGGTCAAAGTTTAGTGGAGAGGGTCACTTGGAGGCCCTGTACTTAGTACATCCTGAGGCAGTAAAGCTTTCAAAACAATTCCATCATATTGCTATTTTGGATTGTACTTATAAGACAAATAAGTACAAAACCCCACTATTGCATGTTGTAGGAATGAAATCCAATTGGAAAACTTTCACAAAAGCTCTTGTTTTTATAACAAAAGAAACGTTTGAGTTCTACAGTTGGTATGTAAATGCATTAAAGGAGTTGGATTATGATCCTGAGAGACTTCTGAAAAGTCTTTGTGATAGACCGTGAAAAAGCTCTGATTTGTGCAATTGAAACAAGTTTCCCAGAGTCATCAAGACAATGTTGCACTTGGAACTTGTCTAAAAACATACAATAAAACTGTAAAGTGCGCTTTTTTAATGACGTTGAAGGATGGAAAAGCTTTATGAATCTGTGGGAAAAGTATGGGGCCTCAAAGACCAAGGAGGAGGCAGAGGTCAATTATGCGGAACTCAGAGTAGGTCCAAATCACTGCTTCTTATTCTTCCTAGTTTTGGGTTCTGACCTTTTGACTTGTATAGTTTTTATTGAAAGACTATGAGGATGTACTTGAGTATTTGGAAAATAACATTTTTCATATCAAAGAGACATTTGTAACAGTGTGGACTTGTATAAACCCAGATTTTGGAAAAAAAAAACTTCTTGGGTTGAAGGGGCCCATGGGACTCTCAAAAGATTCCTTGAAAACTCTTTGTGAAACCTATTGGATGTTTGAAAAAGCCTTGACAGAACAGTTTTGAATCAAATAAAATAAGTTCATGCATCAATTTATAACTCTTGAGTTAAGTTAGGTACAGTTCTTCCTCCTGAACTGTTACCATTTGGTTAAAAATTGTATTCAGAGGCAATCCATCTTGTTAGGGAACAATTTGAGAAGTTCAAACATGATCATGATGGCAAAGTGTGAACCAAGTCATACTCCAAGACTATGGGTTTTCCCTGTTCCCACCAAATAGGTGACCGTCTAGCATTTAAAGGATCTGTGGCACCCAAAGATGTTCATCCTCAGTGAATTTTGGACTATGACCCTTGCAGCTCTAGTTCTGTAAGTTGGCTTAAGTTGGTTTGTTCATGTTGGATTGTTCAAATCACTATGTGATTAATGCTTTTTGATTAATGAATCCTAATTCACTAATGGTTGAATCTTTTGAATTTTTCAAGTGAAATGTTGATGAAATGCTAAGCATTACTCAGTTATGTGAAAAAGTCAATGCCATGATCTTGGAATCTCCAGATCATGAGAAAAGTGGACTATTGAATTATATCATTCAGAAGATTACAAAATATTGATCAAAGCCAAGACTTGAACCTAAAGTCTTATGATCAAGTAGGGGCAGGCCAAAATTGACAGATACGTGGCAAGAACCATCTTGGTTTGAGCTTGTTGAAAAAAAAAACTCAAGGGGGAAAAAAGAACTAGAAGGGCCTCCAAACAAGAAAAGACAAAAGATTGTAAGTCTTTTTTTTTTTTTTTGGGATATGTTCAATTTTTTTTGGTTCAATGAACTTAGTTAATAACTAATGATGAATTGTTAGTCAAAGTTGGCAGAATCTGAATTTGAATTTCATATTTCAGAGGAAGAGACTGAAAGTGAATCAAGATCCCTTAATTTGAAATCAGAATCCTCTTCAGAGGAAGAGCACATGTAGCAACGCTCAACCAGAAGCTCATCTTTGGTGAGTTTTCATTTCATTGATCCAATTAAAGAAATGAATCCTAAGTTAGTTTTAATGATAGTAAACAAACATGAAATACCTCAATCAAATACCCAAGATATTCCTCAAGTTCTTGGGTGAGGTTTGGGATCCAATTGGAGATGGGAATTTTGGATTTAGAGTCATTGCTAAATCTCTTGGTTATGAAGAAAATGGTTTGTTTAAAGTTAGGAAGGAAATGATTGAAACATTAGAGAAACATAACGCATGCTACATTGAGATGCTTGGTGGTGCAAAGGAGGTTGAAAAGATTAAAAAAAAGACTTGATGTTGAAGATATCAATGAAAAGATTCCATCCTCAAAATGGCTGGATAAATTAGACATGGGTCAAATCATAGCAGACACATATTCCAGACCTATATGTTTCATTTCATTGGAGTCATGTGATAATTATACTCCAATGAAAAATTGTGTTACTGATCAATCAGATCCAATTTTCATTTCCTTTGTAAACAATAACCACTGGGTTTTATTAGTACTTGAGGGAGAAATGATTCCAATCCTGCCCATTGTAGCAAAACCAAATTCCTTGATTTCTAAAAAAGCCTCTGGTTGGGTTGACCATCTCAAAGATCAACTGGAAATGTATTCTAGATTTTAATGGACTTTGAATTCATTTCATCATTGGGGTTCATATAAATTGTAATTCTAATGCAGCTAACAAGTTCTATTAATATAAAGGGTTATCACATTTTGAACATCATGATGTTGAGTGTTTTGAATGAGAGTTTAATGGTAACTCAGTTCAACTTGTGTTTGGCTGATCCGATCCCAAGCTTAACTTATGTTAAGCTTGTGATGGGATCAGCTTAACACAGGTTGAACTTGTTTTTTTTTTTTTTGGTGTTTTTACTTTAGGGCTGGTCAAAAGATTTGTATTTTTTTTTGGGCACTTTTACTTTAGGACTGGTCAAAAGACTTGTTTAATTTTTGAGCCCTTTTACTTTTGGGCTAGTCAAGTTGAAATTACTTTAGAACTTTTCAGGTTAGTTATATTTTTTTTGTTTTTGTTTTTTTTTGTTTTTACTCTAGGGCTTGTCAAGTTACTTGTATTTTATTTTGGTGTTTTTAATTTAGGGCTAGTCCAGTTACTTGTGGTTTTTTGGGTCTTTTTACTTTAGGGTTAGTCCATTGGATAGTACCAGTTTTTTTATTTTGATTTATTTATTTATTTATTTTTTTTTAACCAAAAAATGAACATTCTTTGATTTTTTTGTTGATTTCTGTTTTTTTGGAAGGTTTGTTTAGTTTAACGGTTGTGTTAGTACCCTTTCATTCCTTTTCCTTTTCCTTTCCCTTTTTTTTTTTTTTTTTTTTTTTTGCTCACCGCTGTCCGGTGCCGTGTGCGATGCCACACAACTACACTTGAGCTGTGTACAACTCCACACAGCTTGAATGTAGTTGTGTGGAAGTCCACATGGCAGTGGAGCGGGCTGGGTGGGCCACACAACTCTGTGAGCCATGGGGGGTTGTACACGGCTCAAATGGGACCATGTGGCCTTCCACACGGCCCCTTTTAAAATGTGTGCACAGCTCAATTAGCTGTGAATTGAACATTACCTGTTGGATAAACGTGTGATCCATTGAGTCACAAAACATACATTGAGATCCAGAAGAAAAAGAAGAAGAAGAAGAGAGAGAGAGATTGGGGGTTGTTTGATTTTTTTTTTTTTTTTTTTTTGGGTTTCAGGGGGGTTGGACATGAGTGGATATGGGAGACTGGTGGAGAGGTAGGGAGACAGGAATGGACAGGGTCTGAGGGGAGGCTAAAGGCTTGATGGGAAGGGAGGCCTCAGGCCAGGACAGAGGCCCTGCGCTTGAGAAACCTCCTCAATCTCACCACTCCGGCCTCTTGCTTCTCAGCCACTCTCCTCCTTCACTTCTGATTGTCTCTTTCCCCTATCAAGCTCTTCCCATCTGTCTCTCCTGATTGAATTTTCCAGTTCTGGGCAATTGAGCCAACCGGTGTGGAAACTTTAGAGGTTATCCCTCACAAAGTTGTCCCAAGTCACGGAGTTCGATGGTTCTAGCGTCTGTAAGACTTGAGGATGATTCCTTGCCCAAGAGAGAGAGAGAGTGAGATTCTAATTTTCCTTTTTCCTATTCCCCCTTCGTGTGTGTGTGTGTCCCTCCCCACCATCCATGCTGAGGGGAGAGGTATCTTATATCCCCTCCCCTCAGCCCTAACCTAAGTACAAGCACAAAGATGAACTGACAACCATGAAAAAGAAAGAAACCCTAGACCCAGAACCCTAACCCATCCCCCAACCCATACCCATACCCTATCCCTTCAGCTTGCCTGCCATTCTGGACATCCGGTTTGTCCTTCTGTGGCGCGGCCCTCCGCCGCGCGCTACCCAAAGTTCACCGCGCTTGCCCGTATCCTCCCAACGCGCCATTGTGGATTTCCCATCCCATGGCCGGCCCGCGCTTGCGCGCGGTTGTCCACGCATATAGCCCCACTGTTGCCCCGCCTTTTCCTCCCCCGACTAACCGTCCAAGAACCTGGTTGGCCCAGCTCCATCTGTGAGTCGGATATCCAAGCAGATTGGGGCCCGTCTCCCCTAGTCAGGCCCGGCCCGCAGCCGCGTGCTTGATCCGCTGCGCCCACTGCTGAGCCTTGCGGCAACTGCTGCTGAGCCTGCAGCGGCTACTGCTGAGAACCGGCGCACCCCCACTGCTGAGCCTAACCTACCAGATGCTGAGCGCGCAGGCCGCAACGCAGTTCTCAACCCAAGGCTATATAATGACACCACATCCCCCCCGACTTGAGTTCTGTCCCCAGAGGTCCCTTCCCATCGCTACCTCGACCACCTTCACACCGTTCCCCCCTACCTACTCCACCTCACACACTCCGCCAATCCCCTCCCCCGCTTCATCACTATCATGCTCCCATGCAAATTCTGCGCCCGGAACGGGCACGCGTGCTCAATTGCTCCTGGCCGCCGCGCCTGCGTTGCTTGCCGTTGCGGCCATTGTTGCTGCTCAATTGGTGACGGCATGCCCCAAGCCCCCTCCAAATCCGGCCCTCGCCCCAGGCCGCGCAAGAGGGCTTGTCCAGACTCATTTGTAGTTTTGGATGACAACGCTATCTTGGAGGACTCGTGGACTCCGCCGGGCTCCCCTTTTTGCCACCCTCCGTTGAGCAAGGGTTGCAACTCGGCTTCCCCCCTCCGCCGCGGAAGGAGGACTTCTTGTCCGTCAATGACTATTGGAGGGCCCTGCGATTCTGGTCGGACCGCTTCCGGATGAGGGAAGGCGCGAGGGACCCGCGACTCGATGAAATTCTCCGGCGTTGCGCTGCTGCGGCTTCAGGTCCTCCTCCGGTACCTATGCCGGCTCCTCCCCCCCGGCTCCACAAGGCACTCCACCACCGCCCGCGTCACCAGCAATCTTGGATGAGAGGCCTACTACCCCTGAGGTCCCTCCTCTGCCATCCCCAATCCTTATCCCATTGTTGCCCTCAGCTGAGCCAAGCCCTCCGCGCAATACCCCGGGGACCCCCTCATCACCCCCTCGCTCATTTGGATCAAGTCCCGTCCCGGCACCGGCACCGCCTTTCCCCAGCCCTCCCGAGATTCCAGACATCCCGATTGTAATGGCACTCCCGGCGCCCCGCTTTGAGGTTCTTGCGGAAAGGTCAACAACAATGCTTAGGGATTACCTCGCAACCCCCGGCGCCCAATCCTCGGAATCCCGACGCGCGCTCCTGGCATCTTTCCGGGCCTTACTGGCGTCGTCAAGGGCAGAGATGGAGGATATGATGAATATGGCTTAGGCGCATTGCCCCCCACTCCCCTTCTCCCCTTTTTCTTCATCCGTTTTTTGTTGTACCGCGCTTCCCCTATTCCTGGAGAAATACATGTCTTCTGCGCGAGGTCCTATCTTCCAAGAAAAAGTGCACGACCGCGCTTTGTGAGGATGAGATTAAGATTGAGGTCCGCGTCCGCGCGCTGCTCCGTGAGTGAGATTGAGATTGACCAGCCGTTCCAAAAAGGGGTACCTGGACCGCCCCAGACGGACTGCCACACAGTTCCCCATACCCGTACTACAAAACAAACAAACACCGTGCCGACAGCGCGCGCTCACAACCGCGAGTATAAGGGAGGAGCAATGGGAAACAAACATTCTGGGGTGCCTAGTCATTCCGGCTGTGAACCGGCTAGAGCACCCCCTTACCAAGCTAAGCTTTTAACCCTGTCCTCACCATCCCCGTCCATCGCGCCCGTCCGTTGAAGAAAGAAACAGGAGAGAAAAAGAAGAGGAAGGAAAACAGCCCGGATCCAAAGAGGAGAAAGAAATATTCTATATTTATTATTTATTATTTTTATTTATTTATTTATTTATTTATTTATTTTATTTATTTTATTTTTTATTTTATTTTATTTTTTTTTTGCAGAGCTCTTTGTCCCGCCATCCGTGCGCGGGGCTCGTCCTTGCGTTTGCGGACCCAATGTCATGCCGCACCCGCGTACCTGCAATAAATAAAAGGTAGCCAGTACCAATCCAAAACCAAGTCCAAACCAAAACATAAGGAGACAAACATTCTGGGGTGTCTAGTTGTCCTGGCTGTGAAACGGCTAGAACACCCCCTCACCAAATCAAGCTTAACCACCTAGCGCCCTCCCCCCCCAGCTTGGCAGCTGTCCCCAGCAGTCCGCAACCTTTGACTTCTCCGGGGTCGCGTGTTGCGCGCCGGTTCTTTGCTACCCAAACGCTCTGCGTCGTTGCCTGACTCCGGGACCGCCTTGCCCCCAGAACCCAAATCATTGCCCGCCGTTTTGTCAAAAGAAGTGGAACCGCGCGCGAAGAAGCATTTCACATGCAAAGCCGCGGCCTTCCGTTTAAGCGGCGCCCCGTCCAATTCCTCGAGCTTGTAGCTGCTGCCCAAAAACTTAGAGGCCAGGCGGTATGGCCCGTTCCACCGGTTGGCAAAAAGCCAGCCCCACTGGGATTCCAGACTCTGATTATACATCAGGACCAGGTCCCCCTTCCGCAGAGGATCCCGGAGCCAATGGGAACAGCGCTTGTCCCAATAGCAGACAAACGCCGTCCGGGTTTTCTTCAAACGATCCGCGGCCCTTCTCAGGGTCTCCTCACGCCTAAGGAGTTGCTTGGCCCACGCCTCGACCAGATCTGCGGACGTCTTGACCTTCCACCAATCCACGCCCAAGAACGTGTTCAGCTCAATGTCCACAGGAAGCACAGGCCGCTGCCCATAGAGTAGCTCGTAAGGCAAATACCCCGTTGAGCGCTTCACGGAGATCTGATTGGCAAAAAGAACCGCTGGGAGCGCCACCTGCCACCTTTTGTTGTCCTCACCGCACATTTTCACCAGGGCATCCTTGATTGGCTGATGCCCCCGCTTGATCATCCCCGTGCCCTCTGGGTAGTACTCCGTTACGCACCCAAATTTTGCTCCACAACTCTGCACCAGCATCACCAGGCGTCCCCAAAACTCCGCCCCTCCGTCGACAGTGACCAAGCAAAGCAATCCGTAACGCGCAAACCATTCCTCCTCCAGAAACTGAGCCACCTTTTCCGCCAATAGCTTCACTAGGGGCCTTGCCTCCACCCACCCGGACAGATCTTCACGCGCAACCAGCAAAAACGCAAACTTGCCCGCCTTGATGTGGACCACATCTAGAAAAACGCGCCCGAACAGCGCGTCCTCACCCGTGGGGTGGCCAACCTCCTTGGGAAGACCCAAGATTTGCCGCTGGCAGGCCTCGCACAACTTCACCCAATTGCGCACCGCACGGAAAATCCCCGGCCACCAAAACCTTGCTTTCACCCTTCTCTGCGTCTCGACCTCACCCCGGTGACCAAGGTTGTTGTGCAGACTTTGTAGAATCACCTCTTGGTTGGCCCTAGAAGTTGCAACAACAAAAGGCATGGAACCACTCTGCCGCCATAACTGACCATCCTGTAAGTAGAAGTTCAGAACGTTACGCCTCACCCACCGGACGGCTGCGCCCGCCGGGCCCTTGGGGAACCAGAGATCCTGCAAATAAGAGCACAAGACCGCGTAACGCCCCGACTGACACAACGGAAGACAAATCGCCGCCTCCGCCATTCCTACCCAAACGACCGGCGCTTCCACGTCCAAGGGTTTGGCCCCCTTGTAGGGATTGTCCCGCGGGTACCGCGACAGCGCATCCGGCATTTTGAATGCCTTTCCCGGGATGTGTACCACGCTAAAGGAGAATAACTGGAGAAACGCTACCCACCTGGTCATGGGCGCGTTCTGCAGTGTTGGTGAGTTAATCATTTGCGCCAAGGCCTCCGCGTCAACCAAGAGCTCGAAATGCAAGCCCCACAAAAGGTGCTGAAAACGCTGTACGATCTTGGTGACTCCGCACAGCTCCAGCTTTGGTTGCGAATAGAGACTCTCTGTCGCGGTAAAGGTGAGCGATTCGTAGAGCACAGGCCTATCTTGTCTGTCCTCCTCCTGTGTCAAGACCCCCCCGGCACCAAACTCACTGGAGTTGACCGCCAGGCGTATCCCTCTGGCGTCGTAATCAAGGTCCCAAAGGACAATGTTGCGCCCCACAATCTCCTTGAGCTTTGCAAACACGGCATTGCATCCTTTGGTCCAATTCCACTCCGTCCCCTTACGCGTCAGCGCCCGCATTGGGCTCGCCACTTCTGCAAACCGCTTGATGAACATGCGGACGTAGCTGCACAACCCCAGGAACTGCAAGACGTGCGACACCATCCGAGGAGTTGGCCATTCAAGAACCTTGTTCCGCTTCTTCTCCGCTATTCGCCTACCGTCAAAGGCCACAACGTGCCCCAGCACCTCGAGCGCCGGAACGCAGACCACTAACTTTTTCCCGGACACGGTAAGGACCGCCTCCTCAATTTGGAAGAGGACTCGTTCCAGAGTCTCCGCTTATTCCCAGACGAATCAATGGATCGCGGGTGCATCCTCTAGGACCGCGCCTCCGTAGTCCGTTCTGGGGCCTTTAATGCCAGCGTCGTCAATGAAGATTTGCACGCCTTCCGGAAGATTGTCACGTAGTATCCAGGTCATTTGGGCTTGGTAAACCACCACTGAGTTGGTCGCACCTTGCGGTAGCCGCGTCAGCTGCATCCTCCCTAGCCCGGTCTCAAACGCCATCAGTGGCCGCGAGTCAGGGTGGAGTTCTTGCTGGTCATATCCCCCATTACGTCCACCAGCCCGTAGCAAGCGCGCCCGGCCATTGACTCCAGAAATTCTTCCACACGCGGGGGAAGCCCCGCATTGCAAATAATGAACAAATTGAGCCTCTGAAGGTTGTGAACGATCCTTAGCAACTTCCCATCCTGTTTAACAACCGCAAAGATAGGACTCGAATAGCTTGATGTGGACTGCTTGTAAAGCCCCATCCTCACACGCTCCTGTACCAGCTCCAGAAAGGGTTCCAGAACAGTACGGGGGATTGGAATCGGCTTGATTTGCCACGGTTCCTGAGGGACAGTGGGAATAAAATAAGGGTCCCCAATCTCGCCTCTCAACAACCTGCACTTGTCCGGTCCAAAGGCAAGCGCCTTCTCCCTCAGCACCAATACCGATACCAGAAGATCCCTTTCCTCCGCACTCAGCCATCCCGTCGGCCCAAAGTTAAGGGCGTCCACCCGCTTGTCCGTGATTTGCGCCAACCGCGTTATCCATCCATTCTTCCCAAGGGGCGTCTCCCAAGGGTTCCGGGACCACGCGATTGGTCGTAGGGGTCCGTTGAGTCCCTGAGGCATTGGCTCGTTCCGCAGCCGGACTTTTCGCGCCACCGGTTTGTACTTGCCCGCGTTGCACCGCGCCATCCTGACACGGCCATCACTGTCGTAAGTCCTAGCAATAACCA
Source organism: Puccinia polysora (assembly GCA_025617555.3). Lineage (NCBI taxonomy): Eukaryota > Fungi > Basidiomycota > Pucciniomycetes > Pucciniales > Pucciniaceae > Puccinia > Puccinia polysora. Next base: position 7,263,614 of record CM062626.1, on the reverse strand, counting down.
GACCAGGGCTTTTGCCTTTGCTCACGACTGTGGCACAATGATAGGGTTTTTGAAGCGTAGAGCCTTCCGGCGATGCATACCGAGGAATGGAACTTACTTCTGGCGCCTGCGCTCTATGCGCGCCCTCCTCCACCTGCTCCTCACCTGTTGGCCGCCCGTGCTGAGCCGGAGCTTGCCCCGCACGGTAACCGCGGCCAACTAGGAAAAATCCTCCGCAGGGTGACCCTTGCGGTCAGCCCCCGCGCCGGACTCCCCATTGCCGCCAAACACTGGGTCCTGTACCCATCTCCCTCGCACGCGATCGCAGATCGTCGTTTTGAACTGCGCTCCGAGTGGGTCTTTGACGGTCAGCGCCTCCGTTCCTTCCTTGGCGTTGAAGGCCATTTGAGCTTGGAACCCAAACATAAACGGCCGACCTAGAATCACATCTCTGCATTCCACTGAGAGAAATGACAGGGGCTTACAAACCTTTGCAACCTCTACCTCCTCCGCCTCTACTACTCCATCCACGCGGCATTTGCTGCCATTTAACGCCCAAAGGCCCATTGCCCACTTCCTCCGCACCAGGCAGAGCTTGTCCACCAACCTTGATGGAAGCAAGTTGACCATTGACCCGCTGTCCACCATTGCCCACACCTTCTGCCCCGCAATGGTCATTGCGACATAAGCAAGCGGGACGGATACCAACTTTGACCGGCACGGCTCAGGATCTGTTTCCTCCTCCGCCACATTAACTCCCTGAACCGTTGTTGGCACCCGGCCCTGACCGCAATCTTTTAAGGCCTGGACCATCTTGTCAACAACCACAGGGGACACCGCCGCTAGCTCCCGTAGGGTCAGAGGTATCGGTGAGTTGTTCCCCATCACCCTTTGGAAGATGTCCGCGGCCTTCTTCTTCCCCACAGGGTTAGCGGGCAGCCCATCCGACGCTGGTACGCGCGCAACTTGCTTTGGGGCCATCAGTCGCTTGTCAACATCCATTGCGATCCGCTTGTTTGTTGCCAATGCCCTGACTTCGGCCTCCACTCTTGGCGCTACCCAGGTTCCGGGTGCAGTGACAATCCCAAGCAAGACCCGGGCGGTCTCAGCTTTAGCCTTTGCTCTTTCCCGCACTTGCACCATTGGTGGCGGCTTGTCCTTTTTCAGATCCACCGATTCACCTGTTGGGAATATGTATGTCATCCCGGATGTGCAAACAAGCCCCTCGTCCATGTCTTGAGTGAGGTTCTCACAAGCCAACTTCCAGTGCCCTCTCTCCCTGCAATGTGAACACCGCAGCGACCAAAACAACCCGGATGGTCTGCTGGGGGGCTGGAACCCTTCTACCATGTGAGGCGGTACCGCGCCCGGTTGCAAAGGAGCCGCCGGAGACGGTGCGGCTGTTGGAGCTGTGGGAGCCGATGTCCGGTTGAGGAAAACCCTTATTTCCCGCAGAATCTCTGTCATCTCTCCGACCAATGGTCCCGCGGATTGTTGGGAAAGTCCGGCATGAGAAGGCATTGGCGGCCGCGCGGCCAAGGTTTGGTCGGGTACCGGCGCCAAGATCGTGACCAATTTCTTGGAAGAAGACGGGTACATTTGTGCCGTATCCGCAATGAGCTCGTCCAAATTGATTTCGCTCTCCACAGCTTGACGGATAACCAAAAGATCGGGAACAATTGCAACACTTCCATCCAGCAACCTCTTAACCAGACCGTGGTCATACAGGTATTGCTGCACTCTGGAACGGAGCTGTGGCGCGAGACCCCCCAGAAACACCCGCTTCATGGCAGCCGTCTGGCCTGCGACAATCTTGTTCTTCGCCAGGTAGCCGTAGATTCGCTCAAACTTTGACATATATTCCACTAATCCTTTGCGCAATTGCACCCCGCCATTCTTGCTCCCTTCCTCCGCGGCTTGATCAAATTTGCTTTCTTGGAACCGGGGTTTGCGCTTTCCCCACCTCGCCAACATCTTGATTTTCAACTTCCCCCAGTCTTGCCTCTTGTAACCAATCATTTCCTCTACGTCCCGCAGCTTCTCCTCCTTGGTAATGAACAGCAAAATGGTCCAAACCTTATCCGCGCTGGACGCGCCCTCCGAATTGGCAATCCCTTTGAATCTAGAAAGAAACCACTCAAGGTCCGAGGTACTGAACCAAAGGTGAGGGAAATCCCTTGGCCTCAACCAAACGCCGCAAGGGGCCTCCGCCGCCATTTCCGATGACCCTTCCAAGGGAGGAGCAAACCCGCTAACTCTGGGAGCATGAGCGGATGGCTGCAGAGGGGGTTGAGCAGCAGGAACGGGAGTCAAACGTAGAGGATAGGGAAGGGGAGAATTGGATCCCGGAGCGGTTGTCGGCAACATCCTGCGTTATCTTCAAGAGACTGAGAACGGATCAAAATTCCCAGCCAGACCCCCAGATGTGGAAACTTTAGAGGTTGTCCCTCACAAAGTTGTCCCAAGTCACGGAGTTTGATGGTTCTAGCGTCTGTGGGACTTGAGGATGATTCCTTGCCCGAGAGAGAGAGAGAGTGAGATTCTAATTTTCCTTTTTCCTATTCCCCCTTTGTGTGTGTGTGTGTCCCTCCCCCCCATCCGTGCTGAGGGGAGAGGTATTTTATATCCCCTCCCCTCAGCCCTAACCTAAGTACAAGCACAAAGACAAACTGACAACCATGAAAAAGAAAGAAACCCTAGACCCAGAACCCTAACCCATCCCCCAACCCATACCCATACCCTATCCCTTCAGCTTGCCTGCCATTCCAGACATCCGGTTTGTCCTTCCGTGGCGCAGCCCTCTGCCGCGCGCTACCCAAAGTTCACCATGCTTGCCCGTATCCGCCCGACGCGCCGTCGTGGATTTCCCATCCGGTGGCCGGCCCGCGCTTGCGCACGGTTGTCCACGCATATAGCCCAGCTGTTGCCCCGCCTTTTCCTCCCCCGACTAACCTGGTCGGCCCAGCTCCATCCATGAGTCGGATATCCAAGCGGATTGCGGCCCGTCTGCCCCAGTCAGGCCCGGCCCGCAGCCGCGTGCTCAATCCGCTGCGCCCACTGCTGAGCCTTGCTGCAACTGCTGCTGAGCCTGCAGCGGCTACTTCTGAGAACCGGAGCACCCCCACTGCTGAGCCTAACCTACCAGATGCTGAGCGCGCAGGCCGCAACGCAGTTCCTGACCAAAGGCTATATAATGACACCACACCGGCCATTTGGAACTTCTTTTTTTTTGTGTTTGGTTTGAGATTTTGGGTATCTTGACTGTCTTCATCAAAAGCCGTGAGCTTACAAATCAGCTTGGGATCTTTCTTTTGATCAGTATTGAGATGGTCTTGATGATCCATGACTTAGCACAGAGCCTCAAAGTGTGCCTCCAAGATCCATCAATCTTAACAACAAAATCCATTTGATTCTTTTTATTTTTTTATTTTTTTTATTTTTTTATTTTTTTATTTTTTTATTTTTCATCTTATTTTTTTGTTTGGAGGCATGAAATTGATTCAAACAGTTCTTTGAACCATCAAAGAATCCCTAAAACCATCATCAATTCTCTTTTGTTGTTGTGGTTGTTGTTTGAATGATCTTGGTTTTGGGAGAGGGGGCTAGCCAGGTTCTCTCATTGGGTAATTTCCAGTCATTCAATTTTGGAGGGTCCTGCTCATCAGTCCAGATTTCACCCTTCCAGTCATCAATGATGATCCAGTAGAGATGAGTAAGATCAAATCCAAACCTTAAAAATTCTTTTGGGTCTTATTCAGCAAAAGGGTTTTTTTTTGAGGAAGAAACTAGGTGATCATAACCAAGTATATGAGAAAGTAGATAATCCATCAAACTCTTGGCTTGTTCAGACACTTTTGTGGTGAGCTCAAATTGTTCAAAGAGGTTTGTTTGATCTTGGAACTTCTCTTGCTTCTCTAGGCATGGCTGGTATCTCAACCATCCCAACTGGTTGGGTTGCATTTCCCACCCACCAAATTTTGACATTCTTGATTTTGCCTTGCTTGGTTTAACATCTCATTAGGATATAAGATGGTGTTATGGGTATGAGATGGTGTTGTAGATACAAGATGGTGTTGAGGATATGAGACGGTGTTGAGGATCTAAGGTGGCGTAACAGTTGATTTCCAAAAACTCTTGCTGGTCCCTGTTGCCTGTCATCCTACCTTTCTACATCTCTAAAATTCTTGCCTTCAACTCCTGCAAAACTTGTTTCTTCTTGAATTTTTTCTTTTTTCCTTTTTCCTGTGTTTCCTGTTTTTGCTTTTGCTTTTTTATTTTTATTTTTATTTTTATTTTTATTTTTATTTTTATTTTTATTTTTATTTTTATTTTTATTTTTATTTTTATTTTTATTTTTATTTTTATTTTTATTTTTATTTTTATTTTTATTTTTATTTTTATTTTTATTTTTATTTTTATTTTTATTTTTATTTTTA
>CM062626.1:7251699-7254199 GCA_025617555.3 Puccinia polysora | reverse complement strand
GAAGCACAAATATATTGATTTAGCTTGTGAGAGATATGGGGTTTATGAAGGGCCATGCCTCACCAAACATCAAAGGGAAACTCACAATAGCAAGGTTGGGTGTCAATTCATGATCCTTGCAAGTAGGAAAGGAGCAGATACCACGTGGCATATCTCCATTAGAAATGGCCTCCACAATCATCAGCTATCATCAAGCCCTTCAGTGCATCCTCAACTGAGGTGAATATCAGCTCAAGCATTAGATTTACTTAGGGAAGGCAAGAAAGATGAGCTCAATAATGCTCAACTGAAAATTAAATTGAGCAAGATTGTTGGTGGAGGATACATTGATGATAGAACAATCTATAACACTAAGCAAAAGGTAAAGATTTCTGAACTGGATGGAAAAGGTGTTATGGATGATCTATTGGAAATGCTCCAGGAATCCCAATGGGTTTCCAGGTCCAAATTTGGTGGAAAGAGTCTATTCTTGGTTCATCCCAAGTCTATAAAACTATACAAAAAATTCCATCAAATTGCTTTTTTGGATTGTACTTATAAAAAAATGTGTAAAACATCCCTCTATTCCATGTTGTAGGAATGACTTCTAACAAAAAGACTTTTACAAAGGATTTTGTTTTTATAACAAAAAAAACATATGGGTTTTATAGTTAGGCATTGAATGCATTAAAGAAGTTGGATTATGATCCCAAGAGGCTTCCAAAAGTATTTGTGATGGACCGTGAAAAGGCTTTGATTTTTGCTATCAAACACAGTTTTCCCAAGTCATCCAGACAGGGTTGTACATGGCACTTGTCTAAAAAATACAAGAAAAATGTAAAGTTCACTTCAGTAATAACAATGAAGGTTGGAAAAAGTTTATGACTATTTGGGGAATTTTTGGGGCCTCTAAAACCAAGGGGGAGGAAGAAGCAAATGATGCAAAACTCAGAGTAAGTCAATTTATTGACTATTGATATCTGTTGGGAGTGCTTACCTTGAAACTTGCATACAGTGTTTCTATAAAGACCATGAGAATGTATTCAATTATATGGAAAAGAATATTTTTCCTATAAAAGAGAATTTTTTAATGGCTTGTACTTGTGTCTACCCATAATTTGGAAATAAAACTACATCTTGGGTAGAAGGGGCCCATTCCACTTTCAAACAATTACTAGTGGGATCTTTGGGGAAAATTTTGGATGTGTGGAAACAACTTGAAGGAACTATTGAAAGTAAAATTCAATCAGTCCATGCCGCACTTAAAGAATCTTGAATAAATTTGGGAGCAGGTCAGCCAACAGAGCTATTACCTTTGGGTTACAAATTGTCAATTGAGGCAATTAAACTCATTAAGGAAAAATTTGAGAGGTTAAAGCACAACCAAAATGGCAAGGTGTGCTCAAATTCATTTTCAAAAAAAATGGGCTTGCCTTTTTCCCACATTTTAGGTGAAATACTAGGATCAAGAGGATCCTTTGTGCCTGAGGATCTTCATCCTCAGTGGAAGTTAGGCTATGAAGCTTCCAATGAAGTAAGTGGGGTTTTTTGAAGGGTACCAATTATTGGATTGACAGATTAATTATTGGATTGAAAGATTAATTATTGGATTGAGAAATTGATAATTGTTGTGGTTTTTGATAGTTTGAAACAGATCCAGGGCTTGATGAAGAACCTCACATGTTTAACAAGCAGAATTCCATGTATAAAGAACAACCTGAATAAGTTAGGTTAAAAATTCTAAGGTCAATGCTCAAGAATACAGCCGCTTTTATTGCAAAGCCAAGGCTTGAGTCAAAGGTGTTAAATTCAAGTCATGATCAACCAAAATTGAAAGAAACCCATTGTGAAATTTCAAAATTTGAACATGTGGAAAGAGAAATTAAGAGGGAAAAAAGGGTTAAAAGGGGACCCAAAAGACCAAAGAAAGTAATTCTTTCATTTTGAGAAATGTTAATTTTTATGGTTTAATGAACTAATGGGAAATTGATTTCTGTAGTGCAAGGAAGGCTCTTCATCTGAATCTCATAGTTCAGAGGAAAAGACTGAAAATGGATTAAAAGGGTATTAAAAAGACAAATGACACTAATTCTTTTATACCCTTCTTTTATTTTGAGAAATTTTCATTTTTATTGTCTAATTGATGGGAAATGATGATTATATTACTAGTCTTTAGGCTCAGAATACAAAGTTCATAGTTCAGTCAAGCAAACTGACAGTCAATTGAGGTTGGTGGCGTTGGAATTGAATTTATTTTCAAAGGATGAATAAGAAGAAATTGAGGAGTCAAACAGAAGCTCATCTTTGGTGAGTGTTGATTCCTTTAATTCAATTAGAATTTTGGATAACTACTTTTTTTTGTAGGAAGTGAATTACCTCAATAAAATTCCTGAGAACTTACATAAGTTCTTGGGTGAGGTTTGGGATCCATTTGGTGATGGAAATTGTTGATTTAGAGTCATTTCTAAATCACTTGGGTATGACAAGAATGGATGGTTTAATGTACAAAAGGAATTGCTTG
>CM062626.1:6986699-7246699 GCA_025617555.3 Puccinia polysora | reverse complement strand
GAAAATAAACAAAAAGAGTTGCCAGATTCTCCAGGCGCAATGATGGCCTCAGTGTTACTATGTAGAATCATGCAATACCAACTTGTCAAAGCTACTGTGTTGGGAGGTTGTCTTGGAGGCCAATTGTGTGCTGATGGTGAGTTGATTGAGTTTTTTGACTGTGCTTTTTGGTTGCTTTTTAATCTGATTGGATGAGAGAGGGAGCAATGAAGTCAGTCTGGTTTGGCACAGCTGAGGGTTGGGTTTTTATAAGGTGGCCTTGTGATTGAGATTCACAAAGTAATAGGCTGTCCAGGCTGACCGCGGGTGACACTGGTGACAGAGCTTGAGTAGTAGGGAATGACAGGCAAAATCCTGTGACAAATAGTATTTCTGACAGGAAAGTGTAGACTAGGAGACAAAAGACAAACAGAAGCAGAAAAGAAGACAGTAGAAGAATAAATAGAGGCAACAGGCTGTGTAGAACAAAGACAGGCAAAATATATTCTCAAAATTGACCACATCAATCAATTTTCCACCATCCCCTCTACCAGAGTCCTTCATTCTCTCCATTTAATGATGATACAATAACTCCAGTAAGTTTTCTTGGTAGGTCCATCATTTTTTGTCAGTATTATAACTTCTTTGTATCTCTTGCTTTGATTATACCATCTTAGATGAAGACAAAAGATACTTATAGAAAAGCCCTTCCAAAAAGACCCAGGCCCAAATGGTTGGAATTTAAAAAGCAGGGTTGTCTGGGAATTGCATTGCCTCCAATTTGAAGATTTCAAAGACAACTTTTTATAACGTTGTCAAAATTTTTGAGATTTGTGGAAATTTAAAGGTGGTGAAAAGATCTGGAAAAATTTGTAAAATGATCAATTTCAATCTAAATGAGCTTGGGAATAAAATACAAAACTTGAAAAATTTGAAAGCCCCTGATACACAAGACTTTATCTTGAAGGAATTTTCAACCCAGACCATTCAAGGAAAAGATCATTAGCTTCGTTTTTTTTCAAGATTGGCTGCCAAGAAACCATTTTTAGATGAAGATCAGAAGAAGAGACTCAACTTTTCTTGTGGAAATCAAAATTGAACTTTTGAGGATTGGAAAAAAGCTGCTTGGAAAAATGAATCAAGCTTCAAAATTTTCAAGAACTTGTAGCAAGTCCTTGTCTGGAAAACCCCTCATGAAAAAACTAACTCCAACTGTCTTGCTCACACATTGAAGATTTGGAGATTCTCAATAATTATTACTATTGCTTGTATGTATCCAAAAACAAAAATTGCCCACAATTTCATTGAAATTATTTGTAAAGGCACTCTTGGCCCCTGGATTTCAAGAATTGATCAATCTGTAATTGTTATAATCAAAGATGGGGCCTCAGTCCACAATTCCAAGGTCAGCAAGGACTGGAAATGCACCTATGGTATCAAAAAGCTAATCTTGCCAGCTCAGTCCTAGGACCTCAATCCAATCAAGAATCTATGGAAAGTTCTAAAAAATAATAATCAACAACTCTACAAACCAAAAAAAATCCCTGAGATGGGAAGCGGCCTCCAAATTGCCTGGCACATATTCCCATGGAAAAACCTTAAGAATGTCATCAGATCCATACCTGATTAGATTCAAGCTGTCATTGCGGCTGGTGGTGTTTATACCCAACTTTAGTTTCAATTTTCTTTTCTTATTACTCATCATCTTATCTAATTTTATCTCTTAGTTTTACTTTGTTCATAATTTTTTAAAAAAATCTAAACTTATTTTAATTTAAAATCAAGATTCTCAGATAGTAAAATATATAAATTTTGAGAAAAATTTTCCTTTTAATTTGTGATAAAACAGAAATAGGAAAAACTTTCAAAAAAAAAAGGTTCACAGAAATCAGGGGGCCAGTCCCATAACCTTTGTACACCCACTGTCAATTTTGATAAGAATATTCATGTTCAAACTGTATTCTAAACAGGTTTCACTTTTTTCCCATGTATTTTATTTTAAAAAGGGTAACATGGTAATCTGAACTGATCATTTCCATCCTAAAAATCCAGATATTCATCAGTATTCCCTTCCCAAAGCCCTTTTGCCCACCCAAATACTTAAAAATTAAAATATCAAAAAATGGATAACACTAAAAAATCCAATGCTTATTATGAAAAAATAAGGAGAAGCCACCACAAAAAAAGTAGTTGCACATGCTAGCAAGTGCCATCAAGGAGGCTCTGGTTGAAGCTCTGTCCAATCTATAGTTGAAGGTATTTTCATTCTCTAACATTTTTTTTGTTCACAGTGACTGTGCACAAGGCAGAGTGACTGTGCACAATGCAGAGTGAGTGTGCACAATGCACAGTGACTGTGTGCAATGAACAGCCACTGTGCACAATGCACAGTGACTGTGTGCAATGAACAGCAACTGTGCACAATGAACAGCAACTGTGCACAATGAATAGCAACTGTGCACAATGCACAGCAACTGTGCAAAATGCACAGCAACTGTGCACAATGCACAGCAACTGTGCACAATGCACTGCAACTGTGCACAATGGACTGCAACTGTGCACAATGCACAGCAACTGTGCACAATGCACAGAAACGGAGCACAATGCACAGCAACTGTGCACAATGCATAGAAACTGTGCATTGGAGCTTGGATATTATTGTGCACAGTCACTGTGCATTGTGCATTGGAGCTTGGATAAATAATGTGCAAAGTTGCTGTGCATTGTGCACAGTTTCTATGCATTTTGCAGATTTGCTGTGCATTGTGCAGAGTTGCTGTGCATTGTGCAGAGTTGCTGTGCATTGTGCACAGTTGCTGTGCATTTAAAAAAGTTGCTGCGCGTTGTGCACAGTTGCTGTGCATTTTGCACAGTTGCTCTGAATTTTGCACAGTTGCTGTGCATTTTTCCCAGTTGCTGTGCATTGTGCACAGTTGCTGTGCATTGTGCACAGTTGTTGTGGGTTTTTCACAGTTGCTGTGCGTTGTGCACAGCTGCTGTGGGTTTTGCACACCTTCTGTGCGTTTTGCACAGTTGCTATGCCTTGTGCACAGTTGCTGTGCGTTGTGCAATTTGACAGTTGCTGTGTATTGTGAACAGTTGCTGTTTGTTGTGCACAGTTGCTGTGTGTTGTGCACAGTTGCTGTGCATTGGGCACAGTGACTGTGCATTGTGCACAGTCACTATGCATGGCTCATAGTCACTGTACATTGTACACAGTCACTATGCATTGTGCACAGTCAGTGACTGTGCACTGGTGCATTGATAAATTTTGACCTGAGCTTGGTAGGAGCTTGACCTGAGATTGGCCATACATTGGGCAAGAGCTCTTTGATGGCACTTGCTAGCAAGTGACATGCCAATTTCTGTGGTGAGCAGATCTATATTTCACACATAGCTAATTAATAGTGAATGAGATCAATCCTCTTCTATAATGAATCCATTTTTTTTATTCAAGTTTTACCAATTATTGAGCCTACAATCTCACCAATATTTACCAATGTTCATCATTCACCACAACAAAAATGCCAAAAATAAGAATCCAATTACAAAAATAATTCCAGTATTTCTTTTGGTATAACCTATGATCCCTTATTTTATCCCCTGGGCTACACCCCAAACTCTGCTTTGTATCAGGATCCAAATTATTTCCAGGAAATGTACCAAGCTCAAGTACCTCAAAATAATTCCCAAGGCATTCAACTAAATCAAATACACAACTCTTAAATTGAACAAAAATCTCAAAAGGATTCCCTATCCCACAGGCACTCAAGGTGTGCTATTTGTTTTTTGATTCTTTTTGATATGATTTATATTGTTTTTCTTTATATTGTTTTTATTTATATTGTTTTTATTTATATTGTTTTTATTTATATTGTTTTTATTTATATTGTTTTTATTTATATTGTTTTTATTTATATTGTTTTTATTTATATTGTTTTTATTTATATTGTTTTTATTTATATTGTTTTTATTTATATTGTTTTTATTTATATTGTTTTTATTTATATTGTTTTTATTTATATTGTTTTCATTTATATTGTTTTTATTTATATTGTTTTTATTTATATTGTTTTTATTTATATTGTTTTTATTTATATTGTTTTTATTTATATTGTTTTTATTTATATTGTTTTTATTTATATTGTTTTTATTTATATTGTTTTTATTTATATTGTTTTTATTTATATTGTTTTTATTTATATTGTTTTTATTTATATTGTTTTTATTTATATTGTTTTTATTTATATTGTTTTTATTTATATTTTTTTTATTTATATTGTTTTTATTTATATTGTTTTTATTTATATTGTTTTTATTTATGTTGTTTTTATTTATATTGTTTTTATTTATATTGTTTTTATTTATATTGTTTTTATTTATATTGTTTTTATTTATATTGTTTTTATTTATATTGTTTTTATTTATATTGTTTTTATTTATATTGTTTTTATTTATATTGTTTTTATTTATATTGTTTTTATTTATATTGTTTTTATTTATATTGTTTTTATTTATATTGTTTTTATTTATATTGTTTTTATTTATATTGTTTTTATTTATATTGTTTTTATTTATATTGTTTTTATTTATATTGTTTTTATTTATATTGTTTTTATTTATATTGTTTTTATTTATATTGTTTTTATTTATATTGTTTTTATTTAAATTGTTTTTATTAACATGGTTTTTATTTATATTTTTTTATTTATATTTTTTTATTTATATTGTGTTTATTTATATTGTGTTTATTTATATTGTGTTTATTTATATTGTTTTTATTTATATTGTTTTTATTTATATTGTTTTTATTTTATGATTTGCTGTTATAATTACCAATTGATTTTTTTTTATAAAGATCTGTGAATTATATTCCTACTCAAGGCCAAGAAAAAATAATGAAACTTGAAAATATTCCCAATCCAAACAAAATTTCATTAAACCTTCCAAAACTTTAAAATCAAAATCTGATAGGAGTTGAAATACTTCCTCTATTCAACAAAGCCTTCAAAAGGGTTCCATGAATTCACTCCTGAATGTATCCCAAATTTTCTGAAGCCATTCTAGTTATATCATCTTTCTTTATAACTGTTGAAAATAATATAGATGTTGACTGGTTCATGATTGTTTTATTTTTGATATATTTTGTTTTTATTTTAAGATCTCAGCCTTATATTTCTCCCTCAAATTATACCAGGTAAATAAGGCAGCCAGAAATGACTAAAGAATTTCCCAATGTTTCTAAGCACAATGATATGGATGCTGAAGGTGAAAACAATGTGGCTGATTAAGATCCAGACATTAATTTTTCAAATAATCAAGCAAATAAATATGAATTGCTTTTATCCAAGAAAGATATGAAGCCTCCTCCTGAAATATATTTTAAAGCATATGTTGAATTGATGAAATGTTCCCAAAATTTTACAAAGTATCATGGTCATGCATTTAGGATCTTCACTTCACACAGGGACAAGAATGTGTACTTGAAGTCCTCCTTGGGTGTTAATGATGCATCCAAACCTAGTCCTTCATCACACAATAATTAAGTAAGGTGTATTCATTTCCCTTTCAAGCTCTATAAATAAAAAGGAAGCAGTTCAAGCCAATGGGATTGTCTTGTAAGGAATCCAGAACAAAACAATGCGCCCTGTTTTGATCCTGGAGGCCAATCAATTAATCACCTAATTCAACCTGAAATGCAATCAAAATTCAAATCAATTATTATGAAAGGTTTCCCTGCCCAACAATTATTTAAATCCCTCAATCAAAAAGATTTTAAGAATTGAACCAGAAGCAAGTATCTTTACAACATGAAAAAGAAAATGAAGAAAGAATTTCTTTCTGGTCAAGCATCTCTTCAATATCTATTGAATCTGATGGAAGCCTCTGGGATCCACTGGGGGAAGTCTCCCAGCCCCAGCTCAAAATTAAATTCAGTATTAAACAAGAAGGTTGCCTTCTTTTTTTGAAATTTAAGAAAAGAGGTTTCAATAAAAAATCAGGCAACAAAAAATGGAGGGGGAAATGATGAGACAGGAAGAGGAAAGGGTAAGAAACGGGGATTTAGGGATTTAAAGGAAACTGCAGGAACAGGCAAAAAACAAGAGGGCTGCTTATAAAGAAATGGAGAAATTGAGGGGGGGTGCTTATGAGGAACAGGAAAAATTAATTCTGAGGTACTCTTATGAAGCTAATTATGAAAAAAAAAGATAAGTTGAAAAAAGGCAGTATTCAAGATGGAAAAGAAGGAGGCTGAAGATCTGAAGGCAAGGCAGGATCTAAAACAGAAAAATTCCAAATATTAGAAGCAGGAAAGACAAGAATGAGATTAAAAGAATGCTGAAGATCTGAAGTCAAGACAAGACCCAGATCAAAACCATGCTGAAGATATTGAGGAAAGTCAAGATTTTTTCATAACACAGTTTTGAAACTCCTTCAACTAAACCAATCCAACCTTTCATAAGCTTCAATCTCAGCTCAAAACCAACTTCACTTACTCCTGTACCTTCAAATGGATAGTCCTGCTGCATATCTTGCAGTTTCCATCTTCTTCTACCAGGTTCACCCTATCCCTGTATGGGATAATCTCTATGTCCATGTACACCTTAACACTGTTTCAGGTGTTTCAGTCAACCTTACAAGGATCTCTTCCTCTCTTTATGGCTTGGTGAATCCTCTATTTTTCCTCAAACCAGTTAATATATGGTTTAGTACATATTAAATACTTAATATAAACATAGACTATACTCTCCACTGTCTGGTAGGCTCATCCTCCCAGGACTCCAGATCAGTACATTTCAAAACTTCCTGGACAAGAAAATTAACCAATCAGGCTTTCATCACCAGTCACTCATCCCTCAAGGCATCCTTCTCATTTCTCACATATAGTGGCCTCTCCTTCCCTCCTGGAATAATTCCCCCCAAGGAATTGGTATACTAATTTTTACTGGTTATTCAATCAGCCAGTAGGTGTCATATCAGCACAAGAAAATCTTCACCCAGCCTGCTAAGATCATATAAACTTGTTCTTTCCTGGTTTTACTCTTATAGAATTCAACAAATCCTCCTTCAACAACCTTCTCCTTGACTTCTCTTCCCTTACTTCCATTTCTCATACTTTTTAATCCTCCTTCAATCTTATCCACTGCAATCCCAATCAATCACCCTTGAGTTCTATTAGTATTAGTGCCTGTGCCAACCTGCTTCTTGTATGCCAGAGAAGTTGTGATGTATTTAAGGAAAAAAGAATATCTGTAAAAAATAATAGAAGAACTGAGAAGGAATAAAATCCAAGCCCAAAGGCCTGAATATGAAGCTTTAGAAAAACCCCATCAGAGATAAAAAGCTAAACCAGCCAAAACAAAAATTCAAGCCTTGAGAGCTCAATCTGGGAGTTACCATTCTCCTTCAAAGAGCCCAAAGGCTAACTTTAATCAAGAAATGCAACCAGTTAAGCCATCTTCAAGCTCTTCTATTCAATTTCAATCAACCTCAAATCCTTTAAACCCAGTTTAATCCTCTTCAAATTCATCTTTTTCTATGAGGCCAAAGATGATCAAATTTATTTCTCAGCTTCAAAGTGTTTTTTAGAATTATTCAGAATCTTTCTATGATCCCCCAAGGGATGGTAATTGTGGTTAAAATGATGTGGCTCATCTTTTTGGGAAACATCTCAGATTTCTAAAATAAATTTAAATTGGAATTGGAAAGAAATGAGGTATTTTTGAAAGTTCTTTGTAAGAAAATTTGTGATCCTTTGGCCTTTGATTGAGTTCTAGAAAGAATTCATTCTGATGGTGTGGATATATCCACAAAGCATTGGGTGAGTTTTCCACATTTTGTTCATGTTCTTACCAATGTTTATGAATGCCCAATATTCTGAATCTCCAACACACAATCATCAAAATTTTTCCCTTTTGATTGTCCTTTAAATTTAAAATCCCCTTTTTTTGTTGATTTTTTGGATTAATTTTATTTCATAGCTTTGATAAAGTTTAAATAGGGATGCTTCTTGAAATTCCACCTTTTGATAAAGATTGGAAGAAATTTAGGTTCAGGTGGGGTGTTATGCACTGAAAAATAGACCATCAAAAGTGCTGGGATCTGTGGAAAAAATTACATCCCCCATTAATGAATATTGTTATTCAATTTTATTGAAAGGCTTTGATGTGTAAATTTGAAATTATCTGAATTACTCTTATGAAATTTATGTATTTTCCACTTTTCCAATTTGTTTTTTTGTCTAGGCAAAGGTATTTAAATTGCATTGGAAATTTTTATTTTTATTCAATGGAATCTGTATGTTATATATTTTTATAATTATTGATATACTTCATGATATTTTCAGTGAAATATTTGAAAAAAGTTGAATTCTCCTCATCAAACAGGTATCTGTAGAATTTTTTTATGTTTTGTACAAAGGTATCTATTTTCCACTTTAAATATGCCAATTGTTATAAACAAAATGAATTTTTATCATTTTTGTTATTTTTGTTACATTGGATGGTTTTTTTTTTCAAATCCAAGCTCAAATTTTAACTCTTTGAAAAAAATTGATATTTATAGCATTTTTAAATCTTAAATTTACTCAATTGGTGTCCATATGGGGATTCTCCAAACGATTCTCCCCCAGAAAGACCCCACATGGGGTCTGGAGGCCTTGATTTAGCCCCTCAGGGACTCAATTAATGTTTGAAGGCTTTTTGGAACCCACCATGCGATCAAATGGTGTGCTGTCCTACACCAGGCACCCCTTTAAATCTTAAAAATTTTCCAAACCTTCCTGGCGTGGTAAAGAATAACAATTGGAATGATTATAGTATTTGTTTTACTATAATCAGGCCAATGACGCCTTTAAATAGCTGCATGCCTTCCTGAGGTAAAAAAGCACACCAATTGGCATGATTATAGTAAAACAAATCACTAATATAATTCCAATAACATCTTTTGGCATAAATTTAGCAATTTTCTTCCTAAAATGATGCCTTTTTGTGTCATTGGCATGATAATAGTAATTCTTTTGGCGTGATTTTATTGTTGCAAATTTGGAAGAGGAGAAGGATGATGAATGATATCAAAGCAGGCTCAAAATTCAAATATAAAATATTTCTTCAAATAATATCATAAAAGAAAGAACAAAATTGGGAAAAATTCATCATCTTTGATGGAGGAAGAAGATGTGGAAATTTTCAATAAATTATTAGAATAATTGGCTGATATTTGGTGGGAAGCTTAGATTAAATTGAAATAAAGAAACATATATATTATTACAATAATCAATTTCATATTTCAAGCTATATAATTTCATTTGATTTTAGGTATTTTAGAATTTTTTTTTCTTGGTGATATTTGCATGAATAAATCAAAAATTTCAGCACATAAAAAAAATCAACAAAATGTACATTTTCAGGCACAGGCTAAATTCTTTCTGTCAAAGTTATTATATCCACACCTTTTTTCTAAAAAGACATGATTTTGGCTTTTTTTTCTCAATTTGGGCCTCTTTTGAAGAATGGCCTGATTTTAGTGAATTTTTACACAATTCACACCTTCTGGCGTGCTTTCCCACCCCAGGAAAGCCTGAAAAACTCAAAATTATTGTCCAAAAAAAAAGGCCTGAATATAGACAATCAAGGTTTGGAACACCTTTTTAAGGTCAGGAAGAGTGCCTTGGGTGGAAAAAAACACCTTTTGAGGGCAATTTGGGCCTTCAAGTCCAGTAAACATTGATTGAGGCCTTGGAGGGCTAAATCAAGGCCTTGAGTCCCCCTGTGGGGTTGCTCTGGGGCGGCATTCTTTGGAGAATTCAATGATGGAAACCAATTGAGTTAACTTAATATGTGAAATTCAATGAAAATGAATTTTTTTGAATGAATTAAAGCCTGACCTCATATTTGAAGACAAAATTCATAAAATTTAAGAAAAAAAATGAAAATGATAAAAATTTGTTCTGTTTACACAAAATGAAATATTTCCAGCGGCAAATAAATACTATTGTACCCAATCATTAAAAAAAAACTTCAAATGCTACATATACCTATCTGATGAGGCGATTTGAATTATTTCCAAGTTTTTGAAAAGAAAAACATCAATTACATAAAAAATTATTGAAAATATGAAACACGTAAGTCTTTGAACAAAATTCATGTTTTGTGATGGAATTTAAATAAATTTGCACCAAGCACATAGAATGATAGAAAACATTTACATATATATATTTCAAACAGAAAATTTTAATTTTGAAATATTTCAATAAAAGTTTCACCAAGGGCAAAAATAAGAACATCAAATGTAAAAAATTTATTTCTTTGAATAAGAATTGAAATTTGCAGTGAGATTTTAATACCTCAAAATAAAAAACCTGAGAGTAGATAGAAAAAAGGTAAAGATACATGAATTATGAGGGGAATAAAAATGTTTAAATATTCAAAAAAATAATTCATTGTTTGAAATATAAGAACAACAAAATCAGAAATTGATTTCTCTGAGTAAAAACCATTATTTGTTTTAAATATCACTGAAAATTTCCATTCTTATTCAAATAAATGAATTCTTTACATTTTATTTTTTTAATGAATGAAAATTTTGTTGAAATATTTAAAAAGATTCAAATTCTCCTTTTGAGATAGATATATTTTTTATTTATTTATTTTTATTTATTTATTTTTATTTATTTATTTTTATTTATTTATTTTTATTTATTTATTTTTATTTATTTATTTTTATTTATTTATTTTTATTTATTTATTTTTATTTATTTATTTTTTATTTTATTTTTATTTTATCTTTATTTTTTTTATTTTTTTATTTTTTATTTTTTTATTTTTTTATTTTTTTTATTTTTTTATTTTTTTATTTTTTTATTTTTTTATTTTTTTATTTTTTTATTCTTTTATTCTTTTATTCTTTTATTCTTTTATTCTTTTATTCTTTTATTTTTTTATTTTTTTATTTTTTTATTTTTTTTATTTTTTTATTTTTTTATTTTTTTATTTTTTTATTTTTTTATTTTTTTATATTTTTATATTTTTTTATTTTTTTTATTTTTTTATTTTTTTATTTTTTTATTTTTTTTATTTTTTTATTTTTTTATTTTTTTATTTTTTTATTTTTTTATTTTTTTATTTTTTTATTTTTTTATTTTTTTATTTTTTTATTTTTTTATTTTTTTATTTTTTTATTTTTTTATTTTTTTATTTTTTTATTTTTTTATTTTTTTATTTTTTTATTTTTTTATTTTTTTATTTTTTTATTTTTTTATTTTTTTATTTTTTTATTTTTTTATTTTTTTATTTTTTTATTTTTTTATTTTTTTATTTTTTTATTTTTTTATTTTTTTATTTTTTTATTTTTTTATTTTTTTATTTTTTTATTTTTTTTTGGTTGACTTAGACAAAAACCAAAATTTCCAAGCCACCCACCTCACCCCACCTTCACCAGTCCACTCCTTCCTCCCCTTCACCAAAAATCCTTACCCACCACCAGCACCTCACCCATCACCTCCACCTCACCATCACCTCCACCTCACCCACAACCACCACCTCACCCATCACCACCACCTCACCAAACAAAACCACCTCACCCACCAACTCCACCTCAACTCACCTCACTCACTGCCTCCCCTCCTCCTTTGGTTGGCAACTCTGGTAAGCCCTCTCCCCCCTCTTCCTCTTCCTTCCCCTCACTTGTTGCTGATCCCTTGATCAATCAACATTTATGTCCCCCCTGACTACCTTGCCCAATCTCTCAGGTGAGCCCCTCCCCTCCTCCTCCTCCTCCTCTTCCTCTTCCTCCTCTCCCTGCCTCTCCTGATCAATTGCATGTTGATTGCTTGATAAATTGCAAATCAATTGCTCAATCAATTTGCAAACAATTTGCAATCAATTGCTCAATTTATTTGTGAATTGATTGCAAATTGATTGAGCAATTGATTTGTGATCAATTGCTTGATTTATTTGCAAATGAATCATGCAATAAATTGAAAATCAATTTCTCAATCAATTTGCAATTGATTTGTTGATTGATTCACCATTGATTGAGCAATAGATTTGCAATTGATTGCTAGATTGATTTGCAATCAATCAAAGGTGAGCCCCCCCTCCTCCTTCTCCTTGTCATTTTCATCAGATGAAGCTGACATTCTTTTTTTTGGTTTTAGCTTTGAACAGTATTGTTTTTTTTGTTGACCATCTACCTTGATTATAACATACTAATGGTTTTTTTTTTTTGGATGCCATGTAATGTAAACCTATTTTGACCCCTTGTTATCTCAATCCCAAATCATTTTCTGGACTTCCAATGCTTCTCCCACTGCAATCAAAATGTTATACAGCCTGATCATTTCCTTCTTGATCTTCAACCCAAGCGCAGTAGGTGTCTGGGAGGGATCAAGATGGAAGTAGATGGTTTGAAAAACATAAAGAAAGGAGACAAGCAGAGGGCTCTTTGGCAAAAGAGGGCTCAAATGAGAGATTCTGAAATCTATTTGGAAGTAAATGAAGATGGTTTTAACAAAAAGGTGGTTTGGTCTTGACAAGAAATACAAAATTTGGATTTTCAACCTGCTATTTCTGCCAAAAAAAAACTTGAAAACCCTCCCCTTAAGAGTTTGGGTAAGCCAAACAGAAGATTTAACAATTCCATTTCTTCACCTCTAGAAACTAGGCTTTTCTTGATTGTTCCAATTGCCACTCTCTAGTTGCAATAATCAAATTTTTCCCATTGAATGAACTCTCTGAGAAAGAAAAGAAGGAAATCAACTTAGTCACAAAATTCCTTCACAAATCCAAAAATTTTCTCAACACAGTTGGTCCCTCAAGTTCTTGGGGTGGAAAAATGTGGGCAATTGGATGGCAAAAATTGATGCACCCTTCTGAACTTTTTGAATGCTATTTGAAGGAAGCAGCTATTCAATCTTCCTCCCAGGATTTTAAATTTTTAAACCTTAGTTCTGACAAGGTATCACAAATTTTGGCCAAATTTCCAGAAAATTAGCCAGAATGGCACACAATTTCAACCAAGAACCATGCTGGACAAAAATATCCACTCTTTCTATTCATTAGAATATTGATCTGGGCTCACGCATTTTTACTGCACCCCCCACAGCACCTTCAATTCAAATTCCTTATATTTACTCCAAGCATGGAAAAAGTTAACATCTCTTCCTATTCCTTTCTACTGGTGATTCAAACCAAAAAATTTAATGGAAAAATTATTGAGAACATGGACAAATATCAAGTATCCAATGGCCAATTTTTCTTTACTGAATTGGGATTTGGAATTTAATTAAAGAAAAAGGTATGGTAAAAATGGTTTGGGCAGCAAACAAGGAAAAGCATTTTCCTTTTCCTGCTGTGGAGAATGCAAACAATACTGGGATTTCTATTCCTTTGAGAATTAACAAGACCACTCTCAACACTTGCAAAGAGTTGAAAAGACGTCAAATATATTCCAGACAAAAAAATTTCAAGAAAAATAAAAACCATTTTTTCATTGGTTTGGGTTAAAAATAATGTCAAACATTGTTGTATTTGAAAATAATTTTTTTGTTTTTATTTTTAAAATTTTTATCAAAGCAAAAATTTTACAAGCCAAAATTTGATTAATTTCCTTTATTTCATCAACAGTTCTACTGCTACCCAAACATGCCATGGCTAACAATAACCTATCTTTTTTTCCATGGATAGCCTTTCCCTCTCCTTATTGAGTTGTTCTTCCTCTTTATCCTTCTCCTTTTACTCTTTTTTAAACTCCAGCTCAGCCTGTTTCATTTGCCACTCAGAATCAAACTTTTGTTGATCAGAAAAACTCTCAGATTTCTGCTTTTTAAAATCAATAGCCAGTTGAAAATCCCACTTCTCCTTTTAAAATTGAAGTTTTTCAGATTCAATTTGTGATTTTAATGTTTTTTGGAGGTGAATAGGGATGAGATTGATCTTGAAAGCCAGGAGAATCAATTGATTAACTTGCTTGAATCTCTCTTCTCCATGATATCCTCAAATCCAGAAAAGTTTGAATTTTTTCTCCTCTTTTGACAGCTATTTGGGTTGAGGTTGATGGAATTGGAGGCCTATTGCTTACCCTTTGCAGAGGAGGTTTGTGTGTGAACATCATTGCTCTCATTTGAAGAGGATGGGAGAGGCCCCATTTTCTTGAGTATTTGGCCATTAAGGAAAAGATGAGCCTGTTTTTTTTTAAAATTTCAATCAGTCAGAATTAACCAGAAAGAAGAGAAAAGAACTTGGTTCCTTACTTGAGCAGATGTTGATGGTAGTGGCAATACAGGAATAACTTGCTCCTCATTGGCCAAGTCATTAGGTTCTTCCACCTAAGGAAGAGAGCAATCCAAGGAAGGAAGTGAGGGGTCCAAGGAATGGTTTGAATTGTTGATCAATGCTGATGTAGAAGTGATTGGAGCTGGTTCTGTTGGAATATCCTCCTCCACATCAGATTTCGCCACTAATGGGTTTCATTTGGATCATCATTGCTAGGCTGAGCATCCACAGCCAGGCTCTCAGCATCAACTGAATCTGATTGTTGGGAATCAAAAGCGGCTAAAGGGGTGATATTGGCCTTCTTTCCAAATATTTCATCCATCTATAAATACAAAAACATTAAAAATCCTCACAAGCCCCATCCGGTGTCAAGGCCCTTGGGTTAGTATTCATTTTCTAGTTTGTTGTGTATGCACCTCTTGCATCCAGTTCAGTCCTCTTTGGTTTGGTTTCCTTTTTTTTCAGCTGCTTTTTTTTTTCTCTGTCCGCTTTTGTTTCAATCAATTTTCTTTTCTCTGTATTTTTTTTCTGCCTACTTTTTTTTCAGTCTTCTTTTTTCAAAAGTAATTCACGCTGCACCTCTTGCATCCAGTTGAGTCCTCTTTTTTTGTTTGCTTTTTTTTTCTCTGTCCACTTTTTTTCAGTGAATTTTTTTCCCCTGTATTTGATTTTGTGCCTCATTTTTTTCTCAGTCCGCTTTTTTCAAAACAAATTCACACACAAAATAATGTATGTACATAGATTTTGAGTTTAGTACTTTGAAACAACCTCTTTGTATGTATTTAGGTTTGTGTGATGTATGTACATATGTAAGGTTGGGTTTATTCCTTTCTAATACTTTTCAACTACACCTTTGTATGTACAAATTAGGTTTATTTTGTACTATCACACAAATACAGGGTCAATGCATGTAACAGGGCCAACAAATTTAACAAGGGCAGGAATTTAACAGGGCCCACAAATGTGACAAGGACACAAAGAATGTAACAGAGGGAATTGACAACACATGTAATGAACACTCATTCCTCACTTGGTTCAAGTTTTTTTTTTGAAAATTGAACATTTAAATAACCAAGGATAACACATGTAACCATGGACAACACATTTAACCAAGGACAACACATGTAACCAAGGGAAAAACATTTAACCAAGGACAACACATTTAACCAAGGACAACACATGTAACTGAGAAGAATCAGGATTGATTGGGAAACCAGAACCAGACTGCATTACAATGAGAAAGAGATCAGGATATGAAATAAGATACAACATCTCTGAACAGGGAACCCAAAAGGAAGAAATACCAACAGGAGGCTTTTTGGAGACAATTTGGAAACTACCAGCGACAAATTTGACCAAATGAGACCAGAGGAGCGCCTTGGACAAACTAGTGAGGGTGGTTAGTCAGAGTAACAACCAAAGAGTCGTGGTTATTCCTTGCTTTGTTTTACCTGGCTGCAGGTGGTCTTGATTGGCTGATTGTTGAGATGTTTGATGTTCAAGGATGGTGTGTCAATGATTGGTTGATTGAGAGGCCAAGAGTTAGTTGTCCGGCATAGCTTGGTTTACTTTAGGGCTGACAACTCTAGATCTAGAGTATTGACACTAAGCTTTGGAAAAAGTGATGGGAAGTCACCAGAAGGAAAAAAAATGGAAAGAAGGGAAGGAAAAAACTTTGAAAGGACCAGAGGTTTAACAAACAAGAATGAATGGGAAGAAACAACATTCAACCATAGATTCAACACCCCCTCTCAACTCAGAGGTTAGTGAAAAGGGGAGTAGAAGGAATTTACCAATCTGTGATTTGAAATCTTGTTGGCTGCCTTGGTTAAAGCTTTGGCAGCCATGGACTGA
The DNA here is from genome assembly GCA_025617555.3 of Puccinia polysora. NCBI lineage: Eukaryota > Fungi > Basidiomycota > Pucciniomycetes > Pucciniales > Pucciniaceae > Puccinia > Puccinia polysora. The sequence continues at coordinate 7,230,593 of CM062626.1, read as the reverse complement.
GAGGGTATGAGCATTACATCAATTAAATTGTTTTTTTAATCATCCAAAAGGCTTTTCATTTTGATGTCAATGTGTTTTGCCTTGGGATTAGTCCCAAATTTTTTTATCTTATCGTCAAGAACTTTATTGTCAATGAGGTGAAGTGGACAGCTGAAGGATTTGCAATACATTTCAGACAGCATCTGATGAAGCCATTTTCCCTCTAAGTGGCAACTAGATAGCGCAACACATTCTGATTCTGTAGATGAATGGGTGATGTTTTGCTGCCAATGTCTTGTCCATTATAGGGGGCTGCCTTTATAAGAGCAGATGAATCCCCTCTGGGAGATCCTGCTGTCGGGATTGTCCCCCCAGATCGCGTCACTATAACAGATGAGCCTGTTAGAAATCAAGCGAGGACCAAGATTCAGGGAGATATCCTTGGTGGCTGACAGGTATTGCCACACATGGACAACTTCCATCCAATGTGAGTATCCAGGCTTCTTGGAAAATCTTGCTAGGATGGACACAGCATAGCTGATTTTGGGTCTAGCCAGTCCTGCAATGAAGTTGAGACGGCCAATTGGAGATTGATAATTCACGCCAAGGTCCAGAAACCTCTGGTCATCTTCTGTTGATGCTGGAGAAAGATGTAATCCCACGGTCCTGGGAGTAGAGACTGGTTTTCAGTCAGTCAAGTTCATGACAGTCAGGCCCTTTTCAATGTGGAGAGGTAGGCTGAGGTGTATGAAGTTTTTGTCTCAGGTTACCTTCATTCCTAAGAGTTTATTGGGTGGATGTGCTGAGGAGTTTTTGAAGCAATCAAGAAATTTCTTCTTGAAATCTTCCATGTTTTGCGCAACTATTAAATTGTCTACGTGAAAAAATAGAGCCAAGGAGTTGTCTTTACTCAGAAAAAGACACGGGTCACAAGCGGATTTGATATACTTTGATCTTCAACCCAGGTTGTTAGATTTTTTTACCAGTTTTGTGGCGCCTGTTTCAGGCCGTATAGTGATTTTCTCAGCTTCAGGTACTTTCTGCTTCTGCCTGACCCAGGAGGGTTCACAATGAAAACATTTTTGTCAAGGTCAGCGTGTAGGAAGGGTCCCTTGACGTCAAGTTGAAGGAGATCAAGTCTCTTCTCAACAGCAAATGTGAGGAGAGCTCAAAGAGAGGCAACTCTTCCGGTAGGGGCATATGTTTGAAAGTAGTCCAGACCATATTTCTGGTTGAATCCTTGAACACACAGATGAGTCTTGTAGGTTGGCGGTTTGGTATGAGTGTTGTGCTTTACTTTGAACACAGCTACAGTCTTCAGAGGGTTTTTTTACTAGTTTCTCATTGACTTCCTCCCAGAACTTTTGATCCTCAATACTTTTAAACTATTTCATGGCGGATTCCTTCCAGACGGGGATTTTCAGGGCTTCTTCTATTGACTTGGGAAGGTTCTCCGCGTGGTAGCTGTATTGATTGGGTTTGTTGAGGGTATCTCTGTTCCTTAAGTTTGGCCTGAGACCTTTGGAAACTTCTGCATCCTTGTCCAAGTTGCTGGGAGAATTGGAAACGTCTTCTTCCTTTATTGACTTGGTTGTAGGGTCAGTGATGGAATCTTGCAATTGGTTTTTGGCCAAGTTGGCAGGTGTGATAGGAGTTTTATGAGCAATGTTTTTGGAAGGCAGATCAATATCAATCAGTTCTTTCTGGACATTCAAATATGCGGCTGTGCATTTGGTGAAGATCACGTGTTTGGTATTGAGTACCTTGCAGGAAGAAGTGAGCACCTTGTACAAAAGGAGAGCAAAATTGAAGCCTATAAGTAAGCCGGACACCCCTTTTTCGTACAGTTTGGATTGAACTTGAACATCATTGAGTCGGTAGACCAGATTGGTGCCAATGGGCTTCAGGTAGTTTGCCCAAAGTTCTTTTCCATGCATTAACTCCCAAGGGGCTTTGATCCTTTTTTCCTTAGGAATTTGATTGAGCAGTAAGCAACAGCCGCGAACAACTTCATGCCAGTACAACTTTGGTATTTGACCTTCTGAGAGTATTGCCCAAGTTGATTCCATGACAGTTCAATTAGCTCTTTCTACTCGCCCATTATGTTGGGAGTGGTAAGGTTCCAAAAAAATTTGATTGATATGTTGTTCTTTCAGATAGGCAGCCAGTTTGTGGTTGACAAACTCACCTCAACCGTCTGAAAAGACTTCCAAGGGATACCTTTGGTGTTTCCTATGTTCATTCTCCAACACAAAGATAAGGGTGCTTGTAGCTTCATCCTTGGTTTTGAGTGGGAAGAATTTGATGTATCCGGAGTAGGAGTCAATGATGTTGAGAATGAATCTGTACCCGCCTTTGGCCTTAGGATTGAGGGGACCCGTTAAGTCCACATGAATTCTGTCTAGGGCTTTTGAGGCAGTTTGTTGGACTTGATAAAAGGGCGATTTGGTAATTTTTGCCTTGTTGAAATTGAGACATTTGAAATCCTTTTTCTCCTCTGAAGGAATTTTCTTATTCAAGTATTTCTCCATTTGACCAAGACTGGAGTGCCCAAGGATTCTGCGTATTTTGGATAGCTTATTGCTGGAGTAGAAATGGGCGTTGTATTACTCAGTCATGTTTATGACAAAGAGGTTGTTGAGGATTTTTCCAGAGATGATTTCCCTGTCGCCAACATGTACGGCAAAGGTGCAGGGCGAGACATTTGAATTGACAGTCAAATTTTATCCCTTTTCCACCAGATCTCTGAGGGATATGAGGTTGACAGTTGAATTGGGGACCCACACAGAGTTGCTGAGATCTATGTTGCAGTGCTCAAAAGGAATTATAGCATTACCAATTCCCTTGATCTAAATTTCGGCATTTTTCATTCCTGTTTGGATCTTTCCTTCTCCATTGGTGTTGGAGATGGACTGGAAATGGTTCTTCTTGGTTATCATATGGATGGAGCAACCGGAGTCTGGTATGAAATGCCTTGGGGTCGACTTCTCTTGACAGGAAAATTTTAGTACACAGAAGAATGAGAAGTTGTGATAGTGGGCTTCATTGACGCCTTTCTTTTTACTTTTGTTTCCTCTATAGTGAGTGTTGGGTTGTCTGAGCTCCAGAAATTCAATCCAACAGCTCTTGGCAAGATGAGAGGTCACAGCGGAGTTGTGTTTGCCATTTTCACATCTGGGTCCATTGTATAGCGCTACATTGACTGGTTTGTTTGGTGTTTCTTGTGCGCTGACATTGTTTTTATGTTGGGTAAGGTGATCTTGCACAGTTTCTATTTTCATTTCCATAGTCGAGTGCATGATTTGGGTTTTCATGTTCTACATTGAGGAGGGAAATTTGAAAATAACTAGAGAAGCAATAATATTGGAGGGAAGCTCAATACCAACTTCTGTGAGTTTCTTCAGGAAGGTTTTGATGGTTGTCACAAACGCTTCAATGTTTGGCATCATGTTGAGATGAAGAAAACTGTTGATAACACAAGCCCTGTTTGCTGATTGAGATGAGGCAAAATGTGATTGAGTCTCTAGCCAGATGAGTTTGGCTTTTTCTTTGTTGCGGTCATTAATGATGTTGTTATAGGTATTAGTATTGAGTTTGGCAATTAGGTATGCCACCATTTCTTGGCTTTTCTCTTTGTCTAGTATCAGAAACTTGTCCAATGGGTTTATTTTGTGGAAAATACCCCTGAGTTTGAACAGCTTCTCCATTTTCTTCCGCCACATGCTGTAGTTTTCTTTGTTTATCAGTGGTGTCGATTCAATGAGTACCTTCAGGGCTTGGGATTTGAAGTTTTTGGGGTCTCCCCCTGGTCCTGGTGTTGATGAGGGTCCAGTTGCGGGCATTTCTTATTTTGGATTTTAACTGTGAGAAGAATCAGGATCGATTGGGAAACCGGAACCAGACTGCATTACAATGAGAAAGATATCAGGATATGAAATAAGACACAACATCTCTGAACAGGGAACCCAAAAGGAAGCAATACAAACAGGAGTCTTTTTAGAGAAAAGTTGGAAACTACCAGCAACAAAGTTGACCAAATGAGACCAGAGGAGCACCTTTGACAAACTAGTGAGGGTGTTTGGTCGGAGTCATAACCAAAGAGTTTTGGTTATTCCTTGCTTTGTTTGAGCTGGCTGCAGGTGGTCTTGATTGGCTGATTGTTGAGATGTTTGATGTTTGAGGATGGTGTGTCAATGATTGGTTGATTGAGAGGCCAAGAGTTATTTTTCTGGCATAGCTTGGTTTACTTTAGGGCTGAACACTTCAGATCTAGAGTATTGACACTCAGCTTTGGACAACATGACAGGAAGTCACCAGAAGGAACAAAAAATGGGAAGACAGAAAGGAAACAACTTTGACAGGACCAGAGGTTCAACAAACAAGAATGAATGGGAAGAAACAAAATTCAACCATAGATTCAACAGTAACAAGGACTGTAACAGAGGACATTGAAAACACATGTAGTAAACACTAATTCCTCACTTGTTTTGAGTGTTTTTCTTTTTTGAAAATTGAAAATTAAAAAAAAGGTAACAAGGATATCACATGTAAAAAGGAAAAATTGAGTAATCAAGTAATAAACATGTCACCAACAAAAAAACATGTAACATGGAATGTAACAGAGGAAATTGATAACACATGTAGTAAACACTAATTTCTCACTTACTTTAATCTTTTTTTTGAATATTGAACATTTATACAAACCCCCTTCCATCCCACCTGGATTTGATGTACTTCCCCCTCAACCCATAGATTAAAACACTTCAGCTTTTCTCATTTAACTTCCTAAATTCATTAGATAGAAGAATTTCCTCCTCCCCTTACTTTGTGGTTCCACATTTGCTACAAGTTTTTTACAATTGGTGGTTAAAGCAGTTATCCCATATATAGAAAACACAAGAATAAAACTACCATTTCACTGAGGAGTAATCATACAAACTTCCTCATTCAAAATTCCTGGGTTTTTCCTTACAATCTTGATCTTTTAGAAAAGTAAAAATGCCCCACATGAATGTTAAGATATGTGCAGGTATAGGTTTCATATTCATCTTACTAACCATCAACAGGTTTTTTTGAGCCAGATGAATCCCTGGATGAATTTCTTCAAAGACTAATCCAAGTAAAAACTATGCTCACATAATATTTAAAAATAAATCCATTGAATGATTTTGCAAGCAGAATCAAATATTCTGACTTTCCAAAATACTTCAAATTTCATTCACTTGTAATAGAATACAGACACTGTCAAGTTTGTTGTTCAATTGGGTGAATTTACATTGTTCATCCTTCAGATTTAGAAAGGTTTTTTCTCAGTTTGTTGTTGGACAACCCTGTTGGTGCTACTGAATTTGAAAACCTAAATAAAGTAAAAATAATTTCATATCCAACTTTCAGAGAGGCAGATTTGGCCATGGGCTTACTTGAGGTTAATTATAACTTTTTTTAAAAAATTAAATAAGGCAATTTTTCAACCAGCAAACCCACTTTTAGAATGAAATTCTTGCTTCAATTTCACAGTGGAAGATTTAATTCACTCAGGGATTAAAGATCCAAGAGTTCTCAAAAATGAGATATTAAAATCAATAAAAAATATTAGAGGATTCCAAAAAGGATTAATATCTCAAAAGAGCTTCTTTGATAATCTGTGATAAAGCACCTATGACTCATATGCATGCTCAATTCCTTAGGAACAGTGATGGATATTGTTGGAATACGTGTCTTCTGACTCAGGTTCAATGATGTGTGATGCCAGAGCTATGTAAGAGCATGTCAACTACCAGTGACATGTCACACCTATTGGTGCAGACGCAAATCCCCCTTTCCAACTCATCTCGACTCAACTTTCCCTTTCTTAATTGTCTTTCCATAAAAAATCTCTTCAATCAATCCTATTTGATCAACAACCACCTACAGTTCTTTTTATTCTCTTTTCTTTTCCTATTCCATTACTACTACTTGTCTTACTCTCACAACCGTGACCACCTATCACCAACAACCGCTATCTATCAACCATTGACTTATCGACCATCAATCTGAATTGCTGAAGCTACGTCAACAACTTCAACTTTTGATGAATTCTCATTCTCTTGTTTGGTGAGAAGACACAAAAATCTCCTGACCGCTAGTTGACTCAAATCATTCCTCATGTTCTGATCTCATCATTATGTTGACTCTTACCATGAAGATCTCAATTCCTTAGACAACTCATCTCCTCAGTCTACTTTTTGTCCATCATACTTTTATTATATAAATTATTGTCTGGTTATAATTCTTTTTATCTTAGAGCAATTTCATCACAATTAACAGTCAAAATTCCAGTGGAACAAACAACCCCCTATCTTCAAAGAACCAGGCACTACCATGGACTCTATAAATCCCACCATCCTCAAAACCACCATTGAGGCTATTCCCCTTCTGACTGAGGAGAACTTCACCATCTGGAGAACCAGAATCAACTCTCTACTAAACTTGGCTAAATTGAAGGAATCTATAACGGCCGGAAATCCTCTTGAAGACAATGATAACTCAATTATCACGTCCATTATCATTTCAAAGCTATCGCAAGCTGTGCAATCTAATATCATCACTCCCGTCAATGAAGAGAATGCCGTACTAATCTGGAAGGCCCTATTCAAGCACTTTGTGACGTCTCAACATGCCAATTGTGCTTGCATATACAGAAAATTCTCCTCTATCACATTTGACGAGTCCAATATCCAACAATTCATAACCAATGTCAAAACTGGTGTCAATTGCCTTCTGGAAATAGGTATACTGATTCCCACCAACATCCTTGCTTATATGATCTTAGATAAACTGCCTTCCTCCATGATGAACATCAAGCAGCAGATCACTCACTCGCAAGCCAAATCAAAGGTCAATCCAGACGCTGTTCTCAATCATCTTTGAATTCATATGAATGAATTAAGGATGAATGGAAACTCCTCAACTTCAATGGTTTCCCTATACACCGAGGCGTCCGGCAAGTGCAAAGCTTGTATGCACAACACTCTGGCCAATCACCTCAAAAATAAGTGCTGGATGTTATATCCTCACCTGAGACCAAAAAATGCTCCCACCAACAATCAACAAGTCAGCCTTCTCTCCTCCATCAACAGTCTCAAAAAAAACTTCTTTGTCATCAAATCTGGCTCATCATATCACATCATAGCTTATGAAGCCTTCTTCACTGTACTAGACACCCAATGCCAAGGAGTAATCAAGACAAGCAATAAATCTGACTCCCTAGAAATTGGAGGTTTGGGTACTGTTAGACTGAAAGCGGGAATTCATGAAATTGTCCTCACCAACGTGCTTTATGTACCTCACTTGTCTGCAAACCTGCTCTCCTTAAGAAAACTAATACAGGAAGGATTTGACGTTGAATTTTATTCTGACTGTTTCAGTCTCTTTAAAAGCAATGAACTCATCCTTTGAGAATGCTACCAAAATAACATTCCATGCATTCAGCTCTTGCCTCTTCTTCCATCTTCTCATCTCTCCTCCTCCGAGCTAATTCATAAGTCCATGGGTCACATAAGCTATCACCGCCTGAGGAATAAACTGAATCTTCCCATCTATAAGGAAAATGAATGTGAAGCCTGCTCTCTTTCAAAATCACCAAGGCCTCCTTCAAAAAACAATTTTCCCACGCTTCTTGGATATTTGAGGAAATTTATCTGGACACAATTGGTCCTCTCTCCTTATCATCCTGTGGGCATAAGTATATTGTGACGGTGTGGTGACCAATCCGGGACACCAAAAAAAATATATATATATATATATTTTTTGGTTGTACCCCTATGGGTACCTTCATTTCCCCCCATCTCTCAACTTCTCCCTGTCCTAGCGGTCTAGGACAGGCCTCTTGCCTGTCTCTCTGCTTTGATCCCCCCCTCCTATTTTCAACTCCTACTTGTCGCGCTCGCGGCCCTGACTTTTGGGGACGCAAGCAATCGTTGAACCACCTTCGACGATCCCATTGATCCATTGATCCTCATCATCATCTTTCACCACCATGAACTGGGTCTACAGTTCTTCACTAACTCGTCCATCCATCCATCAACTATCTTTGACAATCCTCTCATCCTCGACCAACCTCTCACAATTCAATCTATCCTTCCATCTACTTCTACCCCTCAACCCCATCATCATCATCAACATTGTACGCCTGCCTCTCAGAACTCTCTCAGTACGTTTGGTGGCTCTCATATCTCCCTCAGTGAACCCGGTCCGATTCGTGCATCTAAAATCGGCCGCAAACGTAGCCTCTCAGCTCTCGTCGCTCTTCGCTATCATGGTGGCAAGCTCGATTTGGAGATCGGTGATGAAGAACGCGGCCTGTTAGCCCTCGACCTAGATACTTATATCAATTTGGGAAATCCAGAGCTACCGGAGACGAGAGCACTACCTCCCTCAGCATTATTCCCAACGCTATCGGCGGCCATCCTTATGCCGCCAGGTACGGCACCCATCGAATCAGCACTCAAGTCTAAAGCGACGGCGGCAACAATGAGCAAGGACTCAAAACCCCAGACGATCTCGATCCTACGACAACAAGCAATCAAGAACGCCAGAGAATCCTACGATTCATTACCACCTCTGATCACCAACGGATCTCAGAACCTTCAAGGTCCCAAGTCTTCCATCACTACTCCTGGTCGACCCAAGCTCAACCTGATCGAGAACTTACCCAAGATTGGACTCAAGTTCACCCAAAGCTTCAAATCAACCAATGCCTACGCACTTCAGTTTGCAATCTTACCCAGACCATCCGCTCATCCCTCCAATCCAATGACAGCCGTTGTCGACACCCGCGACCGCTGTCGCGGGTGTCCATCTGGTTGCCCGCGGTCATTCTTGATGCAGGCAACATTTCTTTTTTTTTCCTCTCATGTCATCTTCTTTTTTTTGTTTTCATTTTCCCGCACCTATTTGTAGTATCTCTTGTACATAGTATACAGGGCCTCATTTCTATAAAAAGAGGGGCTCTCCCCTGCCTTTTGGCCCAGCATCCAGCAGACCATCATCATCTCATCTCATCTGTCTCCCTCATCATCAGAAATCAACTTATCCGTGGGCATCCTTCCCCACTTATCTGAGAAATTTATCCGGGTATATCCATGATTGCCCCTTGATCCTTTGAGCCTCCATACTCAAACTCTGTCCCTTGTGACCTTGATCCTTATCACCAACCAATAGCCTTGCTGGTTGAAGAAGAATTCCTGTCTGAATTCTTGGGTGTGTTATACCACTCTGATCCCTTTTTCCGACCATACTGGTCTTGATCTCTCCTTGATCATCTTTCTGGAGCCAATCACGTTTGATTGAAGGGGTTTTATTAAGCTTAAAACCTGGAGTGTTATACCTCCCTTCTTCTTTAAGGTTGAATTTCGCCACGCTATTCTTGAGTCCCTTCAGAAGTGTTGGGATATTCTTGCTCAAATTTGTTATTTATTTGCTTCTAGAGCTTCATAAACAAATTGATTTTGTTTTGTTCAGCCTCCCACAGTTATCTGGTACCCTTCAAGCGCTTGATTGCGGAGAGTTGGGCAGGTTCATTGAGAACCTGGAGGTTGGTTGGGATTGAGTTGATCTTTCCTAATCAGCTGCTGACGACCAGAGTTATTAGCTTGTGGGCGTTGTTACTTACAACTGCCTTGTTCTATTGAACTCTGAACAAACCTTGACTTATTTTTTCAAGTCTTTACCTGCACCATCTTGCCTCAGATCGTGTTGTTTCCATCGCTACCGACAACTCTTATCCTCTTCCCTTATTTTGATTTCTCCTCCATAAGGTTCTGGACCTTGATTCCGGTTACATTTAAATATTATTGTAACTCCTAGGAGGGCAGCCTAAACAGAACCTTTCCCCTCCACAGAACTGCCACGGCTTAGCACCGTTTGGAGTCTTACAACGGTGGTGGATTCCTTTTTGAGATATTGTGCTGCTATTCCAGTTTCTTCCAAAGATGCCATTCCATCCACACCCATCTACAGTTTAAGTCTTGAAGCCAAACAAATAGGATACTATCCCTCTATACTGAACTCAGATTGTGGTACAGAATTTTCTAACTCCTTGCTTTCTGAATTCTGCAAGAACCATCTCATCAAGCAGCAATTTGCTGACCCACACACACCTCAACAAAATGGGCTTGCCAAGCAATTTAATTGCACCATTCTTGAATCTGTTCAAACTATATTACACAACTCTGATCTGCCTTGGAATCTATTGCACAAAATTCTTCACTCTTCTACTCTCACTCTGAATCAAATTCCATTGCACCAATCCAAGAAGAGCCCTTATGAAATGTTCAAGCTGCATTCTCTTCCTCTTTCCTACTTTAAACCAATTGGCAATCCTGTTTCTTTTCTGACCCAACCTAAACCCTCCGGCAAAAAATTAGGGACACCCGGTGAACCTGGTCAATTGATTGGCTATAATCCCAAGCTATTTTCCTACCGGATTCTTTCCTCCTCTGGAAAAATTATCAACACCAAAAGTGTCACTTTTCTCTCTTTCCCTTCCAAATTTTCCTTCACTCACTCTTCTTCTTCCTACAACAAGCTTGAGTTTACACCCACCAATGTCATCTCACCCAAACCAACCCACAAAAAATCTCAACCTGGAGCTCTAGATCACATAAAGCCTGAGTCACGTGAATCATCCAAACCTATCAGTGATGACCAATCTGACATCCCTTCAGCTGAAGACTCCATCCCTGATTTGAATGTTGAAGCAACGCTCATTCCATCAGGCAGGACTCTTCAAGAAAGGACTTCTGCGGTCAAACATAATAAGTATAGCTATCTGACTCACAGCAATCATTCATCAAAATTAATGGAAGCTAAGCAAGTGGAGCTTCAAAATATTGAAGATCACAATGTTTGGGAAGACATTGACTTCTCTCCTGATCAATATCTCAAAACCACCTGGGCCGTAATAGATAAGCCTGCTACACTCTCTTCTCCGGCTAAAACAAATGCTTGCCTTTGCATACAAGGATTTCTGCAGACACCCGGTTTGGATTTTTCTGAAACCTATGCCCCTACCGGCAAATTTCCATCCCTTCTTCTTCTTCTTATTTTTGCTCTTGATTGTTCCTTTCCCATTAAGCAGTTCAATTTCAAAATTGCTTTTCTCTATGCACCACTACATGAAACTCTCTTCATAAAAACTCCTTCCGAGTCCCATTGCAAAAGTCCCTTCCTCAAACTAAAAAAATCTCTTTATGGTCTTCGTCAGGCACCGCTCAACTGGCATGATACTTTAACTACTTGGCTGAAATCTCTTGGATTCTATCAATCCGACTCTGATTCCTGTTTATTCATTCACTCCAATTGCAAGAAGTTTTTATTCTTTCATGTGGACAACCTCATAGTAGCGGGCGACGTGGAAGACTTTGAGAAGCACTTCCTATTGCAATACCCCAATTCCTCTGCACACAATCCTGATACTCTTCTGGGCATGAACATCACTATTGGAAACGGATCATGTTCTCTCTCTCAACCTTCTCTGATAATCAAAGGACTGGAACTACTCAAACTAACCAAATGTTTCTCAGTCAACACTCCTCTGACTCCTGGCATTAAACTTCTTCCTGCCTCCAAGGAAGACTCCCGTGCGTTTAAGGCTCTCGGATATAATTATGGAACCTTCACTGGCCTGTTGAACTATCTTTCCTGTAAAACTTGTCCTGATCTTTCAGCTGCGGTGTCCATACTATCAAGATTCAATTCCAATCCGCGTCTAAGCCATTGGAAAGAGGTTATCCATTGCTGGAAGTATTTGAAAGGTTCATCTCATCTTGCACTGCTACTGAATCCATCCTCATCAAACAATAACAACTTCAGCTATTACACTGATGCTACCTGGGGGGACAACCTGTCGGATTGCAAATCAAAAAGCGGATGGATCTCTTGTTGGAAAAACTGCCCTGTGACGTGGATGAGTAAGAAGCAAAAGAATATTTCCATGTCTTTGACGGAATCTGAACTGAATTCTCTGGCTGATGGTGTACAAGAGAATAAGTGGATGAATTCTCTCATTAGCAAACTTTGGAAGTCCAATCCGAGTCCGACTCTCTTTCATATAGATAACACAGGTCTTCTAGAAAAAATCAAAAACATAGGGTCCAATGCGAAAACCAAACACCTTGACATCAAGATAAAATACATCCAACAGTTATACAAAGAAAGGGAAATTGTTGTTCAGCTCATATCCTCATTGGAAATGGTAGCTGATGCTCTGTCAAAAAGCTGCTCGGCAGGGTCTCTGGAATGTCTCAGGAAGAACTGCCTCCAGTGATCATCCATTCTCTTTCTCACCAAACATCCTGGGGTGTTGGAATACGTGTCTTCTGACTCAGGTTCAATGATGTGTGATGCCAGAGCTATGTAAGAGCATGTCAACTACCAGTGACATGTCACACCTATTGGTGCAGACGCAAATCTCCCTTTCCAACTCATCTTGACTCAACTTTCCCTTTCTTAATTGCTTTCCATAAAAACTCTCTTCAATCAGTCCTATTTGATCAACAACCACCTACAGTTCTTTTTATTCTCTTTTCTTTTCCTATTCCATTACTACTACTTGTCTTACTCTCACAACCGTGACCACCTATCACCAACAACCGCTATCTATCAACCATTGACTTATCAACCATCAATCTGAATTGCTGAAGCTACGTCAACAACTTCAACTGTTGATGAATCCTCATTCTCTTGTTTGGTGAGAAGAAAAAAAAATCTCCTAACCGCTAGTTGACTCAAATCATTCCTCATGTTCTGATCTCATCATTATGTTGACTCTTACCATGAAGATCTCAATTCCTTAGCCAACTCATCTCCTCAGTCTACTTTTAGTCTGTCATACTATTATTATATACAGTATTGTCTGGTTCTAATTATTTTTATCTTAGAGCAATTTCATCAGATATTCCATGTGTAACCTTCATTTCTGACCCAGAAGAAAGCTTTACGCCTTTTAAAATTATTTTAAAACAGTTCCCATTCAATTTGGAATTCTAATTGAAAACTAAAAAATCACAAGCTTATAGAATTTCAAATGTTGGTCTTTATATTCAAGATCCAGTGTCCACCCATTGGTAGTTATAGTTTGAATTTTCAAGTTGTAGATCCAGAAATTTTACAAAGGAAGTGTTTGAAAGCTGGAAACAAGATTTAATTTGAAACTGACAAAATTTTTTATTGTAAGGTTTGGGATGCCATCCATCATTGAAATTAAATACTGAAATTTCAATGATGAATGATTTTTTTTAATTGCTTATATGTTGAAATACTTGAGAAATTGTTCCTTTCATTACTTTATCATGCATTCCCAAGATTTACCGCATTTAAAGAACATCCCTTTTTTCCATATCAGTATTTTTATTCAATCCATTTCCCAAATTGGGGGGCAATACACTACAGCCAATTTTCTGAATCCATTCCATAGATTTCCAATTTTATTAAAATTATTAAAAAAAATATCACATTAAATTCACTAGGGCAATTTTTTAATCCATTCCCCAGATTTAAAACTTGATTATAATCATTAAAAATATTTAAATACCAATCAGTCCCCAAATTTGAGGGCAATACTCTAGTTTAGATATAAAAATGACAAATGGAGTCCAACTTATCAACCACCGAGTTGATTCCCTTTGCTTTATGGGAGTTGGTGATACCAAAGCCAGTGAATATTGACATTGAGTGGGCTTTTTTTTAACTGGTTTGATAGTTCTTGAATTGCTCCTGCATCTTTTTGGATGAAAGATCCAGCCTAACTTTGGTTTTATTCTTCAGTTCATTGCCCATCAGGAGATAAACATTAAACTTAGAGGATGGAGGTTGGCCAACTCATGTTTCATTTTTGTATCCAGAGCAAGCATTGTATTTGGAAGGAATTTTGAGACAGTTTAGCAGGATTACGTGATCAGCTCTCTGGAGCTGACTTGAGCCTTTGGAAAATTATGGGGGAGGATTATTGGATGTTTAGCTCTTGGGGGATCTTTGCTTTGGTCCATTGGATTGTTTAGTGGAATTGCGGAGGGAGGATTTCTGAGGGGCTATTTAGAAAGAGTAAGAGTAATGAAGGGATGAAGAAATGAAGCAATGAATTGATGACAAGGGATGTGTTGAAGGCAGGGATGAAGTGATGAAGCAATGAACCAACAAGAGTTAGGATGTGATGAAAGCAGGGATGCAGAAATGAAGTAATCAGAGGATGGATGTGATGAAAGCAATAAGTGTGAGAAAGTGATGAGAGTGATGAAGCAATGAGGGTGATGAAATGATGAGAGTGATGAAGCAATGAGAGTGATGAAGTGTGAAGATAGCAATGAAGTGATGAGGATAGAAATGAATCAAATTTATGGATGAGGTTGGAGGTAGAATTTTTCTGGTGAGGTTGGAGGTTGAAACCAGGGGTGATGATGTGGAATGATGGGTTGGGGAAGTGAAAGCCTTCAAATAATTTATTTAAAAAATCCCATTTATATTCAGGTAAATTTGACATGTCTGATGTGAAATAAGTGGAAATTTTTATTTTTAATGGTAGGTTTAAAATGACAAATTTGGGTTGAAACCTGCCATTAAAAAATGGCAGGTTTTTCTTAACTGTGATACACCCTATTTTTGATGCTTGATAAAAATTTATTTAAATTCCATCCCAATTCATTAATTTTCTTCAAAGAATGATCCTTTTCCTATTATTTTCAATTATTTCTATATTTTCTTTCATTTTTGTTGAACTATTTGGAAATATTTCAATTCAACTCATTCAATAGGTATATCTAGAAAAAAAAATATTTTTGGTAAAAATGTATTTGTGTTCCACAAGAAATATTCCATTTTGTGTAAAAAAAATTCATATCAGTCATTATTCTGATTTTTCTTACATTGGAAGAATTCTTTTTCAAAATCTGGGGTCAGATTTGAATTATTTGCAAAATATTGATATTTAGTGCATATTTGCATATTGAATTAACTTACTTGGTGTTCATCATTGCATTATCCACAAAATTCTAAATCGGACAGAAACTAACCCAAAAGGGGTCTGGAGGCCCTTATTTAGCCCCCCAAGGCCTCAATTAATAGGGAATATCAGATTTGAGAGTTCCAAAGAAAATAGATTGCTTATTTCAGTATTATTCATTTTGGTTTTTACATATTTTATTATTTATAGTTGAATGAATTGGTTCATTGCTCATTTTGATAAAAAAGAATTTTTTGAAAAATTGATAAACAATTTAAATTTTCAAAGATTTCAACTTTGGCCCCCCAAGGCCTGTAAAAATTAGGGTGTATCAAACACATACTCAAAAGGAATTTTCTCCCATCCCAGGCACTCCTTTAAACTATAAAAAGAAATCACAAACCTTTACTGTCTATTTTCATACCTTTTGTTTGATTTTAAGATCTTTATAAAGTTTGTGCACCTTCCTGGGGTGGTGAAACATTCCAGAAGACATTAATTTTGCAAAAGACTCACTATGATCATGCCTTTCTTTGAAAATAGGCATGATTTCAGAATACAAAAATGCTAAAATATTTTTTTTGAAGGTGTGGATTTAGTTATTTTGAAGGTAAAAATTTAGCCTGGGGCACATTTTCAATTAATTGAAGCTAAAGAAATGCATATTAAATTGAAGAAGAATGAATTTTAAGTTACTGATGAGGTTGAGAGGATATTTTCAATGCAAATCTCAAATCAATCTATTGCAATTTCAAAGGAGTTGATTTGTTTTACAACATGTGCAATACTTCTCAGAATGGGTTTGAGTTCAGTCACAAAATTTACTCTGATATTTATTTGCATTGTCTTAAGTAAAAAACACAAATGAATTCCCAATACATATGATATTTGATGTCAAAACCTTCTGGAGAAAGATTAATTTTCTGTTTCAAAGGATACAACCAGGCTTTAGGAGGAAAATTTGAAAGGCCTGATGGACAAATTTTCATTTTTAAGGGAGAAAAATGGTTTAGTTCTTTTTTTGAAATTGTTTAGTTTAGCTTAAAATTTGCAAGTTTCTTTTAGGAGGGATATTTTGCAAGACAAATACAACAAAATTTCAAGTATCAAGCCTTCCTATATCTCCAAATTTTCAGTTAGGTGAAGTTTCTTGAAGTTTTTTAGCTTTTTATTTTTGATTCAGATTAGATTCATCTTTTTTTTTTAAAAAAAAAAAAAAAAAAACTCTCATATTAATAATTTGAAAGGCATTGTTTTAGCCTGGGCAAAAATTATCTCATGTTTTTCAATTGAATATTCCTTTGAGACATTTTTTTTTTTACTTTGCATCTTGATAAATTTAGATGAGTTTAATCTTTCCTCTTTTATTTTTATTAATTCATTCACATACTCCACATTTTTTGATTTAATGTGACAAAATTGATGGAGAAAAGAATTTTTTTTTTGGTATGTTTATCAAGAAAGTGTTCTCATGCCTGGAATAAAAGTTCCCCCCCCCAAAAAAAAAGAAAAAAAGAAGTAGAAACCTTTTCTCATGTTTTGGTTTGATAATTTATTTTTAATTCAGATTTCAATATTCATCTATACCAACATGCCTGTCTACAAGTAAGAAACTTCATCCTCATGAGATAATTGAGGGATTTATGGAATTTCAAAACTTCAAAATTTTCCATGAGAAAAAGACAATGATATTTACATTTCTTCAGGAAATGAATAATTTCAAAAAGCTTGTTTTTTTTTTGAATATCATATTTCTCCTCAGGAGATCTCAAATATATTTCTTTGACATCCATCAGATGAATTTTATTTAAATAAAAAAATTAGAAAATGAAACATGCATTTGTTATTGATAGCATTTTTTCTGATTATGGTGAAAGAATAATTTTTAGAATTGGACATATCAGTTTCAGAATTGAATTAATTTGCAATAAATTCAAAACCTAAATTTTATTGATTATGAAACACAATTGAGAAAAACCAATTCAAATAAGATTAGTTAAATTGATGGTACTATATGAGTAATTCAAAATTAACTTTAAATAACAATAAATTAATCCCAGGAAAGAATTGGAGATGAAGATTAGAAATTGGTTCAGGGAAACAAAAGAAAACCTTAAAATTTATTTTAATGGTGACATAAAAAGAAGGTATGTTTCACCTTACAGTCCTTTTTCACAATAAGAGGAAGATGGACTTTTGTGGAAGAGAAGTTCACAAGTTTAAATATAAGAATTTTTTAACCATTAAATTCCTCAGGTTGGTTCATCCTGGGTGTCTGAAACCAAGGACCACTTTTATATCCCTATACAATATTTTGATAAGCTTCAAAATGCTGAGCACTTGATCTGAGGATACGCAGAGAGAGTGCAGACAGAAGGATGATATTTCATATAAAAGAAACATGGAGTCAAATGAGGAACATGAGAAACAAATATATCAGAAACAATGAAATGAAAATGGAGAAAAAATAGGTAATTTACCTGAGGATACGCAGAGAGAGTGCAGACAGAAGGATGAGGAAAGAATCTTCTGTCTGACTCGACCTCTGTCCTCAGGTAGTGTACAGTAGGTTGAAGTCTGTGACATGTGCGTGCGTGTGTGTGACTTGGATGGTCTGAGTTAAGGAGAGCGCATACATGACATGTGGTTGAGAGTGACTACTGGTGGCCACATCAAGAAGAAAAAGGAAAAGTAGAGGATGGAAATGAAACAGAAAGAAGAGACCATGAGAAATAATAGAGAGGAATATATGGGATGAATGATGATGTGATGAAGATTGGAAAGAGATCTATGAAAGGATGAGGGGAGTCTATGATGGCATTCCAACACCCCCCCTTGCTAACAAAATCTGGTGAGACCAAACAGCCGTTGATGAGCTTCAAGAAGTACCCTGGATAGAGGCTTGGTTAGCATATCTGCCAGCATATCCTTGGTGGTGATGTGACCTAACTTGAAAAAGCCTCTGTCGACACATTTGCGGATGAAATGGTGACAAGCGTCAATGTGCTTTGTCCTGGAGTGGTGCTTGGCATTCTTGGCAAGCGCCTTGGCGCCTTTGTTGTTGACAAGCAGTGGTGCAGGGGAGGTATCCCAAAGACAAAGTTTGCACAGTATGTTGCGGAGCCAGAGCCCCTCTTTGCACAAGTCAGAGAGAGCTTTGTACTTGGCTTTGGTGCTGGAGAGCGAGACCGTGGGTTGCTTCCTGGACTTCCACGATATGGCGCCTCATCCAAGACGGAACGTGTATCCGGAGGTAGACCAACAATCCGACCTGTCCTTGGCCCAGTCGGAGTCAGAATATCCCGTAAGGTTGAGAGATGGGCCGCCGAGAGTGAGGCAGAGATGTTGGGTACTGTGAAGGTATCATAGGATGCAGAGGCCAGCGTTCCAGTGCTCAAGGGAGGGATCTTGAAGGTACTGGGAGAGCCGGTTGACCGCAAACGCAACATTGGGGCAAGTGCATTGAGAGATCCAAAGGAGAGAACCCACAAGTTGATCGTACTGGGGAGGGGATGGGGGGGAACCGTCCGCGCGCTGAACAAGATCCTTGAAGTGGGAATCTGTAGGGGTGCGGGCGGTGGCGGTGTTGTTGGGAAGAAAGGATTGCATGAAAGAGGAGATGTAGTGGTCCTGGGAGATAGAGACCTTCTTGCTGCTAAAGTCACGGACAATGGAAATAGAGAGGAAAAGAGAAAGATCCTTGTCAGAACCAACCTTGAAACGTTTGCCGACGGACTTGAAAAATGAGCTGATGAAAGAATCAGTACCAAAAATGGCAAGGTTGTCCACGTGGGCGTTAACGGCTCCAATGAGGTTTCCATCAGACAGTTTGTAGTACAGGGAGGGATTGTATAGAGAACAGGAGAGAACGAGTGAGATGAGGGCAGAGTTAAGTTTGATTTTCCATTGAAAAGGGGACTGTTTCAGTCTGTAGATTGATCTGGTGACTTTGCAGACCCAATCTGGATGGCGGGGGTCCTCAAAACCGGGAGGCTGCGCCATGAAGAGGGGCTTGTTGAGATGGCCGTTGAGGAAAGCCATTTTGAAGTCTAGCTGGCGGCCAACCCATCCCTTGTGTGCCATGAGACTGAGAAGGAGTCTTAGCATTTTGAGCCGCAGGGTGGGGGAAAAGACTTTGGAGAAGTCCAAACCACGGACCTGAGAGAAACCCATGTCAAAAAGCCTAGCCTTGAGATTTACAATGGACCCATCCGGACGCCTCTTCACCTTGAAGACCCACTTGCTGCGGATGATCTTGCAACTTTTTGGGGGGGGGACAAGTGTCCACGTGTTCATACCCTGGATGGAGGACATTTCTTCTTGGGCCGAAGAAATCCAACAAAGACAATGGGGTGAGTGCGTGAGCTGCTTCCAGGTCTTGGGGGCGAAAAGGTCATCCTTGACAGAAGCACGCCGGGCGAAATTCCCATAGAGGTTTGGCGGATGAGAGATGCGTGACAATTGACGGGGAGAAGCTGCACGAGGGGATGGGGAAATATGGGGAGAGAGAGATGAGGAAGTTGGATGAGGGGGAGGAGAAAGAGGTTCGGGAGAGGATGGAGATGAATCTGGGGGAGTTAGAGCAAGAGGATGAGGGAGAACGGAATCATTGGAGATGGTGGGGCTAGTGGAACAATAGAGCCCAGTAGTGGAGATGTCCGGGGAAGGCGGAGTGATAGAGGAGGGGGCTAGCAGGATAGTAGATGGCTGATCATCCGGCAAGGTGGAGGGATTGGGTAGCGGCGGATTGGGTGGAAGGGGAGTGGGGGGCAGGACCTCTGGATCAGATGGTGGATTGGGTGAGGGAATCAACATATCGTTGGGCCATGGAAGCTCTGCCGCAATGGGAGGGAGAGATGCCTTACTGATGGGGTAGTGGCCATAAGGAAAGGAGGATTTTTTAAAAAGACAGTCTTGCGACTTCAGGATCTTCCTAGTGACCAAGTCAAGGAGGCAGAATCCCGTGCAATCCCCCAGGTAGGAGAGGAGAACTGCAGGACAACCTTTTTGATCAAGTTTGCGTCTGTTGGAGTCTGGGACCTTGTACCACACAAGACACCCAAATGGACAGAGGATGTTGGGTTTTATATCTGGCGCTTTGAGGATGGAGTTTGGTGAAAAGAAACCTTGGGGGGTCTTGCATGGGTAAGATTTGAAGGGATGGAGACAGTGTTGAAGGGCATCCGCCCAGAAAGATTTTGGAAGATTTGAGGAAAGAAGGGAACATTGGATCATGTTGGAGATTGTGCGATTGGATCTTTTGGCAACCCCATTCAGCTGGGGTGAATGGGGGGGGCCAGGTTTGTGCAAAATCCCTTTTTCAGCAAGGTATTCTTTCATGGTTTGGTTCAGGTACTCGCCTCCATTGTCTGACCGTATGGCAACGATTTTGAGATTGTATTTGTTTGCAAAAAACAAGATGAATGATTTGGTGGTTTGGAAGACATCTGATTTGAGACAAATGGGGTAGGCAAAAAGGGCTTTTGAGCAATCATCAATGAAGGTTACAAAGTATTGGAAACCCTCCCTGGAGATTGTCTCAAAGCTGCACACGTTGGTGTGGATGAGTTCCCCAGGTTTTGAAAACCGGTAGCTAAGACGGGAGTGGAAGGGCTGTCTTGTCATCTTCAATTGGATGCAGGTAGTGCATTGTTGGAAATCTTTTTTGTTCCTTGGTTGTGGTGTTATACCATGTGATTTGAGGTATTTCTGGAGGGATTTCAGATTTAGGTGAGATAACCTACAATGATAGCCAAAAAGACTGTTGTCAGAAGCTTGAGTGATAATTGAGCGGATTGATTCTTTGTTGCTTACATTCGCTTGTGATAGGTAATTGAGGTTTCCTTTCCTGTAACCAGTTTGAAGTGCTGGTTGATTAGTATTCAAGATTTATTTTTGAAAGATTTTGCAGCTATCCTTATGGAAAACCACCATTAGTCCCAAATTGCAGATTCCTGAGATGGAGAGAAGAGGTTTGTGAAGATCCGGTGTAACCAAAGCCTTGAGTCATCCAAATTGAAAGGGTATAATTCCTTTTTTGAGCAATGATATGGTAGTTCCGTTGGGGAGGCGGATGACAGTGTTATCGGGGGTCCTATTTATGATGTTGTCACAATGAGGAGTCATTGAAACCAAGCAACCGGAGTCAAGGTTGAAATTGCCCTGGATCCCGTGAGGAGGGGAAAAAGAGCTGCATATGGCTGATCTGGCATGTACTATAATTGTTGGGATTACTGCTCTTTCATCTCCAATCCCATGTAGTTTCCCCTTATTTCTTTCTTTTCTTATCTCTTTCTTTCCTCCTTCTCTGTCTGTTCTCCCCTATTTTCTACTTTCCTCCATCTCAACTGTCTCATGTCACTTCCATCACAGTGTGACATTCATAACTCATCCCCACTCAGTTGTTCTTACTCATTGTCACACACGCGCGCCCTGTTTCCTATCCTCTAATGTTCACTAACCATGTCACACTCCTGTGACATGTTTATCATTGTGTCCACCTGAGGACAGAGATCAAAGCTGGTAGAAGGATTTCCTTTCCCCATCCTTCTACCTTTTGTCTTCCCTCTGAATATCCTCAGGTGAGTGATCTTGTTCTCATGTTTCCTTTTTCTCTCTAACCAATCTGTGAAATCCATCCTTCTACCTTTTGTCTTTCCTCTGAATATCCTCAGTCCAACAGGTTATGAGCCCAGAGACGCCCAACAATCTTAACTGATAAGCAAATCATACACTTTAGAAGGATCCGGTACAATCGTGCCAAAAGAAACAATCACTCATGGAAGACGCACACAATGGTCACCCTGTCCTTAAAACACCTCCCATTCTTCCTCTCAGTTCACCTGGATCAGATTCAAACTATCTCGACTGGTCTATGATCTTACGAATCCACTTTTGAGCAACAGGCGTAGGATATCTGATTACCAACGATAGCCCTAAACCTAACCCAGATATGTGGAATAAAGATAATCTAGCGGTGTGCTCAGTCATATCTAGATCAATCAACCCTTTGAATTTTCAATTCATACGAAAGCACGAGGGGCGCCATTGACATGTGGAACGCTCTACGTGATACTCATCAAGACAATTCATCTGGCGGACGAATGTATTGGTTAAGAAAACTTCTTCTGACAAAACTTAACAACAAGGAAATGACCACGCACCTTTCGGAAATAACTTCCTACGGTGAAAAACTGGCCTCCTTGATTACCCCTAAAAACCCTCTCACCGCGGACGATCTCCTGTCTACGGCAATTCTACTCTCTCTTCCTGACAATTGGTTAGCGTGTGTCTCGAGCATGATGAATGAGGAGTCAGTCCCATCATCTAAGCTGATTAATGCACTCAAACAGGAGCACTTAAGAAGACAAACCAGAAATGAGGACCTCTTAGCTGCAAATCTAGCAAAGCAAAAACCCTTGAACTCTCTCAAGTCATCAATCCGACAAGACAATAATACTCAGAACTCAGGCAAGATCTACTATTGTTCCAACTGCAAGTCCAAGGGACATTCTTTTTCAAGATGCCCCGAGGTCCTGGAAGCTCTTGCTGCCTCTAAAAGAAACAAACAACGAAAACGAGTTAAACCAACTACTTCAAACAGTCACAAAGCCAACGTCACAAAGGCAGATCAAAACACCAAAATCAATGACGGAGACGACTTCTCAGATTTGGAAATTGTTGTCCACGCCGGATACGCCTTGTGTAACCTCACCCAAACAGACACTAATCAATCTGGCAATGTTGACTTCAACCTTGACTCCGGATGCTCACTTTCCATGACACCCCACGCGTGGCAACTCGACTCTCTAAAGTCAAAAACAATCTCCATCCAACTGGCCAACGGTTCATCAATCACCTCTATCAAAGAAGGATCCATGACCCTGCCGGTCGGTAAGATTAAAGCACTTCTGGTGCCAAACCTTCATGAACCTCTTATGTCAATCTTGAGTATATGCGACGCGGGTTTTCAAGTGATTTTCACGTCCACAGGATGCAAAATACGTTGACAAGGACTATTGGACAAGAACACGCCTATCACCTTCCAAGGATACCAGAAAGGAAATCTCTATTATCTTCCATGTAAATTTGTCAGCCATTGGGAGACAGCCCTGTTGACGGTCTCCAACTTTCCTGATGACAGTCTTTTCGGCTATCATTGTAGATTTTCTCATCTTAACCTGAAGTCACTCAGAAAACTACTCAAAACTCTCCAAATCACTCCAACATCCAACGACAAACTATCAGTCCAACAGTGTACCACCTGCATAAAATCCAAAATGTCTCGAAACCCCTTCCATTCAAGACTCAGCTATTGATCAAACACTCCCGGGGAAATCATACACTCTGATGTATGCAGTTTTGAAACAAACTCCAGGGAAGGGTTTAAGTATTTTATTACTTTCATCGACGATTGCTCCAAGGCCCTTTTTGCCTACCCACTACGGTCCAAGTCTGATGCTCCCAACTCGATAAAATCGTTCATCTCACTTTTTGAGACTCATTATCATCATCCGGTTCTCTCACTGCGTACGGATAACGGAGGCAAATACGTGAACACCAAACTACAAGAATTCCTTCTGTCCAAGGGAATACGCCACGAGCCCGGCCCTCCTCACTCTCCTCAGTTGAACGGAGTTGCTGAGCAATCTAACCAAACTATACTCAATCTAATTCGATGCTCTCTTTCCTCATCTTGTCTGCCAAAGTCCTACTGGGCTGATGCCCTGCGTCACTCTCTTTTTGCATTCAACTCTTACCCCTGCAAGACACCTCACGGCTTCGTCTCACCGAACTCCATTCTCCGACACACCAACGTTCCTCCTCCTTCCTATCTCCACCCGTTGTGGTGCCCCATCCTGGACACCCTGGCTGCCTTAAGACCTCAACCCATAAACTGTTGCGCAAACGTACCGCCCGGCTGAAAAACTTATCCTCAGGCTCATCCAAACCATTATTTACCCGCGCGCGCGCCGCGCCGCGCGCGCTGCGCTTCCATTATTCGCGTCGCGCGTCCTTTATCCATGTTGCTTGTCATCTCCGCCGTTGTCATAGCACGTCCTCATCTTTGTTTTTGCGTGTCTTCATCTTTGTCGTTGCGCCTCCCAATCTCCTCATTGCTACCGTTGCGCGGCGCTCATCCATGATTTACTGAATCCATCCCGACCGCACCCGCAAGCATTTGGCAAATCCTTGGATCCGTCAAACCTCCCATCGCACTTGATTTATCAGTCGCGGATCTCAAGGCCGTCAGGATTTACTCAACTTTCTCAAACCAATCTCCTATCTGCCCATCCGCGCTCTCATGGACTTCATCCGTCACCTTTCCTGGGACTCTCCCACCCGCTTCCGCCTTTGGACAAGGGGTGGGTGACTCTGGTATTGTCACGCGCGCCCATCCACAGACCGACGCGAGTGACCACATGGTTGCCTTCCCTTTTCCGCTCTATTTGTAGAATCCGTTGTATATAGCCTAACAGGGCCTCCTGCCCATATAAGGAGGGGCTCTCCCCTGCCTTTTGGCCCAGCATTCCATCATCGGAGCATCCCAGAACATCAGAGGATCCCATCATCCTATCAGACCATCATCAGTAATCAACTTATCTGTGGGCATCCTTCCCCACCTATCTGAGCCATTTATCCGGGTATATCTATTATTGCCCCTTGATCCTTTGAGCCTCCATACTCAAACTCTGTCCTTTGTGACCTTGATCCTTATCACCAACCAATAGCCTTGCTGGTTGAAGAAGAATTCCTGTCTGTCTGAATTCTTGAGTGTGTTATACCACTCTGATCCCTTTTTCCGACCATACTGGTCTTGATCTCTCCTTGATCATCTTTCTGGAGCCAATCACGTTTGATTGAAGAGGTTTTATTAAGCTCAAAACCTGGAGTGTTATACCTCCATTCTTCTTTGAGGTTGAATTTCGCCACGCTATTCTTGAGTTCCTTGAGAAGTGTTGGGATATTCTTGCTCAAATTCGTTATTGATTTGCTTCTAGAGCTTCATAAACAAATTGCTTTTGTTTTGTTCAGCCTCCCACAGTTATCTGGTACCCTTCAAGCGCTTGATTGCGGAGAGTTGGGCAGGTTCATTGAGAACCTGGAGGTTGGTTGGGATTGAGTTGATCTTTCCTAATCAGCTGCTGACGACCAGAGTTATTAGCTTGTGGGCTTTGTTACTTGCAACTGCCTTGTTCTATTGAACTCTGAAAAAACCTTTACTTATTTGTTCAAGTCTTTACCTGCACCATCTTGCCTCAGATAGTGTTGTTTCCACTGCTACCGACAACTCTTATCCTCTTCCCTTACTTTGATTTCTCATCCATAAGGTTCTGGACCTTGATTCCGGTTACATTTAAATATCATTGTAACTCCTAGGAGGGCAGCCTAAACAGCACCTTTCCCCTCCACAGAACTGCCACGGCCTAGCACCGTTTGGAGTCCTACACCGTTTGGCTGCCTTGTGTGGTACAAAGTCCCCAAGCCTAACTGCTCCAAAATTGACCCAAAAGGACGTAAGTCAATTCTTCTATCTTACCTCTCTGACAGCAATGGATATTGCCTTCTGGATCTCGAAAACCGTAAAGTCATCAAGTCACGAGACGTCGTTTTCAACGACGCCGTTTTCCCTTACGCCGATTCTCATCAATCCGGTCCCGCTTTGACTCCTCATGATCATCCCATCAAATTCACCTGGCCGACTGTCCCCACATCTCCAAAACCTCCCACACACACAGTCGTCGCGCCCTCAACCACCAGCATTCCCCAATCTGTCTCTCTCCGTCCCCCTTCCCCCATTTCTTCTCTTCACCCTCCCTCCCCCCCTGCTAATCTTCTTACGCCTGCTCACCCTGCTGCCCCACTCCTCTCTTCTCCCGCCTCATCCGATGCAGACACTCCCCTCTTGACCGCCGGTCACTTCAGGCCCTCTTCTTCTTCTCCAAGATCCAGATCCTCCTCTTCTTCCAACAGCTCGGTGTTTCCCCCCCCTCTCTCTCCCTCATCTGTTCCGTCCTCTCCTCATTCTGCTCCTCATACTCTCTCTCCGTCCTTGCCCCCTTCACCCCCTGCTCCGCTCTCTCCAGCTGTACCACCTCCCCCGCCTCCTATCGACTCCTCCTCTCCCCCGTTGACTCCTCCTCTCCCCGCTCCACAACGCTCCTCCAGAATCTCTCGTCCGCCTTCTCGTTTCGGCAACTACTCGCGATCCGCCTCGGTTAAGGACAACATCCTGGCCCCAAAGACCTGGAAGCAATTGATGAAGAATCCTCATTGCTCCAGGTGGATAATCTTGGCTCACAAGGAAATCTCTTCCCTGCGCGGTATGAAAACATGGGAGCTCGTCCCTCCCCCAAAGGGTTGAAAAATTATTTGGTGCAAGTGGATCTTTAAAGTGAAACAGAAGGCTGACGGCTCCATCATCAAACTCAAGGCCCGTCTCGTCGCAATGGGTTTCACCCAGGTTCATGGCCTCAATTTTCCTGAAGTGTTTGCTCCAACCCTTTGTCTCAAGACGCTTTGACTACTCCTCAGCCTTCTAGGCACCAAAGGTTGGGTCGGTCGTCAGGTTGACTTCAAGACGGCGTTTCTTAACGGCCGCCTTGATGAGCCTGTCTACATGACTCAACCGCCGGGCTTTGAGGATCCGCTGCACCCCGACTGGGTGTGCAAAGTCTCAAGAGCAATCTACGGCTTAAAGCAGTCGCCTCGGCAGTGGAACATCGAGTTGAACATCGCCCTACTCTCCATTGGCCACACCAGATCCACCTACAATCCTTCTCTATACTTCCAACTGCGCGATGGGATCCTTGTAGGTGCTGTCATGGCTCATTTTGACAATCTAGCGGTCGTGGGAACTCCGGACTTCGTCACGCCATTCATTAAGAACATTGGCAAACGCTTCACAATTGGGTCTGACGAAGACCTCTCCCTCTTCCTATCCATATCCATCCAACGTGACCGCAAATCTGGTACGGTCTCCATTGGCCAACAGCACTACATTGACTTGGTTGCATCCGTTTTTCTTCCATCAGTTTCCCCGCCTGTTCTGTCACCCACCGCTGCAACTTTCAAGTCTCTGGTTAAACGTAAGGCTGGCACTCCACCTTCCCCTCCCCAATACAACCAACTTGTGGGCTCGCTTCTTTGGATTTCTCAATGCACTCGCCCGGACGTCTTGTTTTCTGTGAACAAACTCTTGCAGTTCCTTCAAGATGCTTCCATCGACCACTGGAATGCGGCGCTCAGGGTTCTTCAATATCTCTCCGCCACCAAAACCATGACGCTCACTCTTGGAGGCTCTCATCTCACCCTCACAGGTTACGCCAACTCGGACTGGGCCGAAGACCGTGATGATCGTCGGTCTGTTTCCGGATATGTTTTTCGCGTAGGTTCAGGTTCGGTCTCCTGGAGATCCAAGAAGCAACCGACGGTCTTGCTCTCAAGCTCGGAAGCAGAGTATAAAGCCTTATCTGACTGCTGCAAAGAGGGGCTATGGCTGCAAAACGTGATGGTTGAACTACAAATCCGTGACTCCAGCCCAGTTCCTCTCTACGTCGACAACAAGGGGGCTGAGGCTCTGGCAAAGAACCCAGAACACCACTCTTGCACAAAACACATTGACGCGAGACACCACTTCATCCGGGAATGCGTAGCTCGAGGCGTTTTCAATGTTCACCATGTGGGTACGAGGAAAATGCTTGCAGATATGCTAACCAAACCGCTGACCCGGTTACTCCTCAAGAATCATCAAGCCCTGTTTGGCCTCACCGCGGGTGGTTAGCAAGGGGGGGTGTTGGGATTACTGCTCTTTCATCTCCAATCCCATGTAGTTTCCCCTTATTTCTTTCTTTTCTTATCTCTTTCTTTCCTCCTTCTCTGTCTGTTTTCCCCTATTTTCTACTTTCCTCCATCTCAACTGTCTCATGTCACTTCCATCACAGTGTGACATTCATAACTCATCCCCACTCAGTTGTTCTTACTCATTGTCACAAATGCGCGCCCTGTTTCCTATCCTCTAATGTTCACTAACCATGTCACACTCCTGTGACATGTTTATCATTGTGTCCACCTGAGGACAGAGATCAAAGCTGGTAGAAGGATTTCCTTTCCCCATCCTTCTACCTTTTGTCTTCCCTCTGAATATCCTCAGGTGAGTGATCTTGTTCTCATGTTTCCTTTTTCTCTCTAACTGATCTGTGAAATCCATCCTTCTACCTTTTGTCTTCCCTCTGAATATCCTCAGTCCAACAATAATCTGTGAGTCAGAGAAGTTGTCAGAGTCTGAGTTGGATTTGGTTATTTTGGTTCCAGTCAGATTTGTGTTTGTGGGTCTTGAATTGTTTTCAGAAGATCAATTCTTGGTTTTGTTTGTGGTTCTCTTCATCTGATCCAGGATCCTACGGAATTCAGTACATCTCAAAAAGGAGTGTACTTCTACACTACAGTGCGTGCAGAAGTAAGTTCGCAGGGGTCTGGATTCTGGGTTTCCATTGGATGATGAAGCATGTCTGGGTTGATTCAGTTTGGTTGAGTTTGCCATTGCATCCTCGTTTCTGGTCTGACGTTGGAGGTTTTCTTGTTTCAAGGAAGCAATGAGTTTTGAGGAAGGAACTGATTCCTTGTTCATCATGCTTGAGACACAGTTCAACAAGTTGTTGGGCAGGGAGAGAAGGATAGTGGTTGATTGGAGATCATCAGCGGTGAGAGGGTTTTTGACTGTGATTAGTGACAAGAGCTTCTCTCCATACAACACTATCTCTGAAAAGTGGGTTGTCATGTCTTTATTTTTGAGTCTGGTGAGAAGGAGCTTTTGAAGCCAATACATTCTTCCTCCGGATGATTTGTCTTGATGAGCGTTCCACAGAGCGTTCCACATTCCAATTGCGCTTTCCTTGTGTTTGTGTATGAATTGAAAATTTGATGAAGAGATGGATCTGGAGATGACTTAACAAACGGCAAGGTTGTCCCGTGACCAAGTTTCCTGGTTTGATTTTTGAGTTTCATTATTGATCAAGTATCCAACACCCAAGGCTCAGAAATGGATTTGGAGAATCATAGCCCAGTCAAGGTAGTTGGATTTGGAGCCTGGGGCATTGAGAGGAATGATTGTTGGTGTTTTTAGTACTTGGTGGGAGGAATTTGTTTCTTCCATAGTTGAGGAGTTGACAACACCAATGATGTGACGGATCCTTCTGAATAACAAGTGCGTTTGGTTATTGAGGTAGCTCTGGGGTCATAACCTGTTGAGCGCTTGATCTGAGGATACGCAGAGAGAGTGCAGACAGAAGGATGATATTTTATATAAAAGAAACATGGAGTCAAATGAGGAACATGAGAAACAAATATATCAGAAACAATGAAAGGAAAATGGAGAAAACATAGGTTATTTACCTGAGGATACACAGAGAGAGTGCAGACAGAAGGATGAGGAAAGAATCTTCTGTCTGACTCAACCTCTGTCCTCAGGTAGTGTACAGAAGGTTGAAGTCTGTGACATGTGCGTGGATGTGTGTGACTTGGATGGTCTGAGTTAAGCAGAGCGCATACATGACATGTGGTTGAGAGTGACTACTGGTGGCCACATGGAGAAGAAAAAGGAAAAGTAGAGAATGGAAATGAAACAGAAAGAAGAGACCATGAGAAATAATAGAAAGGAATATATGGGATGAATGATGATGTGATGAAGATTGGAAAGAGATCTATGAAAGGATGAGGGGAGTCTATTATGGCATTCCAACACAAAAGGATGAAATCCATGGAATCCTGAGGGTTTCTCAAGCTTCCTTGGGAAAGAGGTTGAGGTGCCAGCATAAAATCAGCCTTTTCAGACAATCCATTTGAACTAAAATGCAAGACATAGGAAGCAAAAGAACAAGAAGAGGGATGAGCTTGACCACAAAAACTGAAACAAATTGACAAAGCTTTGGTATGGGAAGCAGATGGAAATTGGGGATTGACTCTGGGAGTTTTTTTAGTACCAGTGATAGGAAGTGATCTTCCTGGGGTTTCCATGGTGCCAGAACTTTCTCTAAAAGAAGAGGGATTACAGTTAAGGTTCATTTTTTTATTTGGACTGCAGTCTGGGAATGGGAGCAGAGGTAGAAAAATACAGAAAAATAAATTATGCTGTCACCATAAAAAGCAGTACTACTTTTAGGATTCACAATAGGTAGAAATTGAAATTCAAGTAATCAAGGGAGGTTTTAGGAATTCAGGTGGTGCTTTTAGGGAGCTGGAAGAAGCTAGGGAAGGCTTTTAATAATTTTCAGGTGGCCAGACTGGGACTGGGATAAATCAATCCAACAAAAAAGTAACTAAGAGTGTAGAATTTCCAAAAGAAGTCAAGGTAGGAAGACTATCAAAAGCTCAGAATATGTGATAATTAATTTCTAAGAAAAAAAAGGGTAAAAAAAAGCAAGCTGTAAAAAATTAAAAAAAAGGAAGGATAAAAGATAATATTCCCATAGGAAAAAGAGGTATCAAAGAAATACATGTCACCACCAGAATATTCAATAAATTCAAAAAAAAGTACTATCTACATGTGATTTCAAAAGGGTTTAACATTGCAATATTGTCAAAGAGAGTGGCTAGATCCTACATGCTTGAGTAAAATAGATTCCTGGGGGAAAATTATACTAAATAGTGTGATATACACAATGGTTACACTAGCTTGTTATTTAAAGAAGCTTGAATATCTTCAAGGCTGCATTTGGCAACTGCAAACATGTATCTGTATGTGTTTTTGGGGGCTGAAGTGGCCTAAAACAACACTTGACCCAAAACACATACAGCCTGGCAGTTTCAACATACACCCCTGTTTGCCACTGTATTTGAAACCCCAACCAACTAAAAAAACTTGCCTGCCACAAACTCAATTGCTCAACATGACAAACTCAAAGCCTCCCTCATCAAGTCAATCCCGCCGCCACCTCAGCTCTAACTCAAACCTTCCCTCCAGCAAGCCAATCCTGCCACCGCCTAACCTCTGCCTCATCAAATCTGCCTTAGGTGCTGTCAAAGTTGAACCCTCAACAAAACTGCCCTGCCAATTCCCATTGAAACACCACCATGCCCCCATCTTTCATCACCCACCCTCACCACCTCCATCAAAACAGCTGGTCACAACATGAAAGACGCCATCAACAACTCTTATTTCACAGCCTCATGGCTGTGAATGTAAAAAATCTCTAAATTCAAACCATGATAAAGCATTCAAACTCAAAAATTCCAAAAAATGTCTCCTCCCTTTCTGGATCTCAATTTATTCAAGAATTGATTGCAAATGAACATCCCATGCCCATCTATGAAAACTTTGGAATGAACAAAGATTGTTTTATATCAATTTTAAATTTATTGGTAGAAAAAAAAGTAATCATCCCCTCTAGGTATGTTTCTCCCTTAGAGAGACTTAGAATTTTTCTTTATTTTTTTGTGACTGGGAATTAAAATAGAATTATTCAGCAAATATTCCGAAGATCAGCCTCCACCATCTCCAAGTAAGATTTTTATTTCAATTTTTTTCTATTGATTATAATCATTTCTTATCATAAGACAAATTTTTAATTATTAAAAAATAAATATATTTTGTTAACCATTCTTCACTGATTTGAAATTTTTAGAATAATAAACACATTTTTCACCAACCTGGTCTACAATCAAGAATTAATTGAAAATTTATTACACTTCCCATGGAGAACACTCCAGTTTCCAATTTCATCTGAGAAAATACCAAATTTCAATCATTTTCCAAAGACTGTATTGAAGTAATTGATTGCACACACATTCCAATCATGGTTCCAGCTTCAAAAAGAGACACATTCATAGAATGCAAAGGAAATGTTTCCCAAGATGTCTGGGAAGCTTGAAATTTTGAAATGGAATTCACCTATGCTCTAGCTTGATGGGAAGGAAGTTTTTCATACGGAAGAATTTGGAAAATTGCAAAATAAAGCTCACTCAAAATTCCTGAAGGCAAATATTTTTTGGGGATGCTGTTTTTTCTTTTTGTGATACTTTTCTGGTTCCATACAGAGGAATAAGGTATCATTTGAAATATTGGGATCATGTTGGAAGCAAGTGAGTTTTTTTTTCAATCAATTTTATTTTTTAACCTTTTTTTGCTTCTCAATTTTGGTATTAATTTTCATTCAATTTTAATTTTCTTTTAGACCCCAAAATAAAAAAGAATTAGCCAAACTGCGCCATTCTTCTGCAAGAAATGCAATTAAGAGGATCTTTGGTTTCATCAAAAGGAAATTCAAGGTTATGGCCACATTAAGTGAATATCCACCTGAGTTAAAATCAAAAATGGTCACTTGTATTATTCTCTTCCACAATTTATTCATGAAAACTTTCCCAGAATTACCAGAAGATGAAGACCCTCTAGAAGATCAATCTTTTGAGTCAATGACTCAAGAGCCAATTACTCAGTCTAACTTAACTCAAGATAATGAAGGATTTAGTTTGGGATTTTCAAATTCAGAATCCAAGAGGGAATCCAAAAAGAGATATGCCATTGCAGCAACAATGTGGAAAATTTACCAAAAAAATCTAAATTATGTTACTATTATATATGTATTTTATTACTATATTTTATTACTCAATATTACTCATTTAATTATTCCTCAATTTTCCCAAAAAATTTAATGAATCAAATTATTCTTTATTAATCAATATTAAATAGAAATGAAAAAATATTTTCTTACCCAAAAATATAAATGAACAATTATTTTCTTACCCAATATTACTCAGTCATTTCTGAATTTGCTTACACAATATTGCTCAGTCATTTATGAAATTTTCACCTCATGTTAACTCACACTCAATTCTGAAATCATTATAGCTCATATTACCTTACCAAAAAATAACCCCCCCAAAAACAAAAACTCCAAAATAACCTCAAAAAAAAACCCAAAGGAGAAATTCAAACAAGGGAAAATTTCTCTTTGAAAAAAATCCCATTTTTTTTTTGAGAGAAAAAAAACTTGTGTTTTATTGATTATTTTCTTAAAAATAAAAAGAAAAAGAACCCCCTAAAAAAACTACAAACAAACCAAAATAACCTCCAAAAAAATAAATAAATAATACCAAAAATAAGATAAAATCCAAAATAAAATTGAAAACCAGGAACAAATGAAAAAAATCAAAAAAAAAAAAAAACAATTAATTTTCAAGGAAAAATTCCCTGACCAACTCACTTTGGATATCAGGGGCCAAGTCTAGGTATACTTTGGCCAAGTCTTGATTCATGGCAAATGCCTTACTGGCACCCATCACCTTGCGCAGGGTTAACCTTGAATCATTTTGAAGCGCCTGGATTGCATTGGAAAATCCCCTCAAGCCCAAGAATTCTTATTGGATTGAATTGAGGGTGCTGTTGATCATCTGGTTTGTTTTTTTGGCCATCTCCCAGTGAGTCCATTTCCTTCTAACCAATTGGCCTTGAGTGTTGACTGATGAGCCTTCATTTTTGGATGTCTGTGGGCTTCCCAGAAATTGACTTCTGGGTTCCTTGGTCCCTTCAAGGTACTTTGCAATTGCCCTCCAAACCAAATCCTTGCAACCATTCAGGCTGCTTGGGTGGAGGTTTTGTTGCTTCAAGTAAGCTTGCATGATGTTGTGGTTGCTTGAGGCGGTCCATTTCAATTTGGAGACTGGTGGTGCTGGTGGTGGAAGTTGGATTTGGTGGGTTTGTTGGGTTGCAGGGGGATGCTTCATCCTAGACCAAAGAAAAATTTCAAAACAAGGAATTGACCAAACAAAAAAAAAAAAAAATTGAGAAAAAAAAACAGTTACAACAATAGGGTGGGGGGGGTTGAGTTTTGATGAAGGTGGAGAATCCATGCTATGAATCCAGGGATCAATCAAATAATGATTAAAGGGGGAAAAAAAGAGAAAACAATAATTTTGACAACAAGAGGGAAAAAAAAGAGAAAAAAAACTTACAAAAATTTTGGGTGGTGGGGGGATGGTGAAAGGCCCGCAAGGGGGAGAGATGGATCCAACCTATGAAAGAAGGGATTGATCAGAGATTAGTGGAAAAGGAAAATTGAGTAAAATAAAGAAGAGAGAATGACTTAAAACAGGAGTAAATAAAAATTGAGAAAAAACAATTTTTGTAAATCTTGGGGGGGGAACTTTGTTGATAGTGGGTGGTGGGGGATGGTGAAGGGCGCGCAAGGGGGGAAGATACAGGGTTTATCCTGTATTTCCGGCCCCATGGTAAATGGGGCCCATGAGATACAGTTTACATGGTGATGTACACATACACATAAACTTTTCAAAACCACCCTGTATTTCACATCTGCAACATACAGGGTGTATAACTTTATTGGCGCAGGGGCGCAAGATACACCCCGGTTTCCAAACAGAGCCTAATAGATTGGTCTGTGGTGGAGTATGAGTTTACTGGAAGTATCATAGTAGAATAGTGTAGAAAATTTCATCAAATATTGGTGATGCAGAAAGCAGAATTTGGAATGGGCAGAGGAAGTAGAAAGAAGAGATTTTGGAAAATAGATTTGGTGATTATTCTTTGAAGAAAAGCGCAAAGATTAATGGAGAATTCACAGATGAAAAGTATGACTGAGGATTTCAGTGTGTATTTCAATATACAAATGGTTATTGTTTGTCTTCATGAGGGCAATAGATGGATTTCTAGGTGTGAATTTTCACAGATTCCCAATTATAAAGAATTGAAAATCTCCTTGAAATTACTTCCCTTTCCCATCAACGCCCTTTTTATTCATTGCACAACTATAGTATAACTTTTATGAAAATTTTATGAAACTTGTGAAAATTTTATTAGTATAAGATTTGTTGCTCTTAATTTTTTTTTTGAAAATTTCTGCCAGTCAATTTTAATCTTTTTGAATACCCAGACAAATTTATGGCTTAATTTGAACCCAGAAATACTTTAAATCATGCGGAAAGTGCTTATTTCAAGTATTAATGTGTGCCAAGTCAAATTCAAACCATGCAACTTACTCAAAGTGCAAGTACTGCAAGTGATTCTGTGTTGCATGTGTTGTGGTTGTTTTTTTTTTGGGGGGGGGATAGCCTGCTTAAATCCCAAAAAGAAGGATATATTGGAGGATTATATTGGAAAGAGCTTGGGAGATTCAGAAGGTAAAATTTTTGGAAATTTGAAAGGAAAAAGAAAAGAAAAAAGTGTTTGAAGAATGAGAAAATTTTTCATGGGAATGAAAAGGGTTGGATAGTATTTTAGATCCCAAATGTTGTTAAATTATTTGAATATAGATTAAAAAGTTATTTATTGCTATCTCAATTGAAAATTCCAAGGAGGATGTTTCAAGGCTTTCAAATATTCCCTGGATTGTTGAGAGTGCCAAACCAACTTTGAGTGGGGAATCAGAGATGGTGGTTCATCAAAAGATGGGATAAGGTAGAATGGAAGAAAAATATGACAGAGAAGAAGAAGAGAAGGAGGAATTTATTATTTGAGAGGACAGAGAGGAATGGTAAAAGGGAGAGGATGAATTTGGCAATCTCATGGAATCAGGAAAGGTGGATGCCTTGGGGTAGCTTGTCAATTAAACTTTTGAAGAGTTGGATTTCATGGAGGTTTAGTTCAAAAGGAATGAGGATGAAATGAGGAAATTGGAAAGAATATTAAGTGCAAGGGATTAATAAGGGATTGGTGGCATTTAACATTGAGAAAGATTTGAGGGTGTTTGAGTTTTTGGGTTATCAAATGGGTCCTTTGAGAATTTCTTTGAGGGAAAATGTTTATTTTTTGCTCCAGGTGAGCAAACATAAAAATAAAGAGGTTGAGAGGTTGAAAAAAATCAAGAAAGCAGAGGAAGTTTTTGGGGAGATTTGAGAAGTTTTCAAGATAAATTTGACCAGTATTTACAGAACTTTAAAGGAAAAGTAATCAATGGAAATGAAAACAAAAAGACCAAACATGAAAGATCTTTTTAAGAAAAAGGTGTTTGATTTTTAAAAATTTTTTTAGATTTTATTTTTTATTTATTTTGAAATAGATTTTTTGTTTTATTTTATATAGGTTGTGTGAAGTAATGAAAGCAAAAAAATAAAGAAATAAAGAATAAGGAATGCTTATTATTTCTTTTAAAAAGGAGAGATATTTGAGAACTCAGAGTCAATTTTTGTTGGGATATCTTTGATGGAATTCCTTGACTAGCTCAAGGAATTTTGAGAGTTTTTTAGATTATCCCAAAAGGTGCAATCAGATTTTTGTTGGAAGCCTAAACAGTTGAAAAGGTACTGGAGCTTTCTCTTCCATACCATTGAATCAAGGATGTGGCTTAATTCTCACTCATTTTTTACTTTCACAGAGAAAGAATCAGGAGGATGAAAAGCTTTTCCCAGGTATGAATAAATGACAGGCTTAAGAAGGAATATATGTAAGAGGGGATGAATTGAATTTCATTGGAGTGGAAGATTGGGTTTTAATATGTTCTTCAATACTTTCTCAGGGATTTTGAAGGCTCCTAAAGAGAGTACAGAGAGTTTTTTGGAGGTTTAAGTGGTTCAGATTTTAGTAGAATCTAAATTTATATACAAGTTTGAAAGAAGGAGGGGAGTTTTTATTCTCATCCAATTGAGCTTTTAACTTATCCATGGATTTTCCAAGTTTCTCTGGAAGGTCAATTTGAACTTCCTTCAAGTTCTTGAGGTAGCTTTTGAATGGGCACTGGGGGTTGATGTGAATGTATCTGAATTTTTTTTCATCCATAGATGATATGAAACAGAGTTTTTTGGGTAGAAGAGTGAAAGGGAGTGTTTTAGGAAAATTTGGAAAAAGGTAGTTGAGTTTCCCAATTGTGCTCCTGGTAGTTGGTTTAAATTAAAAGATATTTCCCAAATATTCGATTTACTTGTTTGGTTTGGCTTTTGGATTCAGTATGATGAGCTGTCAAGAGTTTATTTTGAATTTTGAGGATTTTACAGAGGGATTTACAGGAAATCAATACAATGAGAGAGCCTCTATCCCTAACAATATCAGTAGTAAGAGCATTTTTACTAGAAAAAAAAATAAAATAATTTTCAAAATCTTTGACAGTTTGAGAAGTGGTTGTCTTAATGAAAATAGACATTTCATAAAATCTATCTACAACTGATAGAATAGAATCACAGGAAGAAGAAAAGGGTTTTGAGAAATTTTATCCATCAATAAATAAATCCAAGGACCTTCAGGAATAGGTAAGGAGAGTTTGGAGGAGACCATATTTCTTATTACAAGTGGACTTCTTTTGTTGAAAAATGCAAGAAGCTGCTACAAATATATGAAAATCAAAATACATGTTGGGCCAACAGAAGTTTGAAATAATTTATTAAGTCTTATAAAATTAAAAATTTTTGTTGTGTGCTGATTTGAGTCAATCTTCAAAGTTCCAGAGTTGAGCTTATTGTTTTTGGGAGTGATTATTTTGTTGTGGTAGATGATTAAATGGTTGTTTTTGAGTTGGAATAACTTGAAATTAGTTCAAAGTTGAGTTGAAGATTATTTTTCCAGAAGTTCAAGATCTTTTATTGAATTAATTCTTTCTTTGAGGGTTTTTCAAAATTCAAGGTAAAAAATTCAATCTGAATAACATTCATCTTCAAAATGCTCTATAAAATTATCATTTTTTTTTATCTTGAAAGGCCTCCCCCCCCAGTGGGTTATAAAAAAAAAAATGGGAGAGAATATCTGGAAATAATTTCTTGTTCAACAGGAAGGTAGGAAATAAAAAAATTCAGCTTAGAAAGAATCTTGGCTCAGATAATCTGGTGTCAAGTGAGTATTTTAGAAGACATGAAGTACTTGAGTGAGAAGTGGTCAGTGATGATGAAGAATTAAGAGTGAGGGAAAACAATGGAAATTGAGGATGAATAATGGGGAGTTAGGATGAATAATGGAGATTGAGCATGAATAATAGAGATGTTTGACTAACAAGAAAGGTGCACCAATGATTTAATCAGTGTAAAATTGAAACTAATTCTTTATTTTGAATCTCATGGTTAGTTTCTCTACCCAATATTTTACAAGAGTCAAATGCTAAAGGGTGAAAAAATGAGGTGAAATGTTTCTTCTGCATGAATACTCTCAAATGGGTGTAATCCTTTGGATATTTATTGAGATTTTTTTGACCTTTCAATCAAATTTGGCCAAAGTTGGGGAAGTGGTAAACACTTTTTCAAGTGCATCCAACTCATTTTTATCTGTGTAATTGATTTAAAAGGGAATATAATTTTTTTTCAAGAATCAATAGGAAAGTTAAGGCTTGGAAAGCCAGAGATAAAACTACTTCATAAATTAGAAAAGCTAAGAAGATACTGAAGTTCTGTAAGGGTCCATGATAGTTAAAAGCTTTGAATCTTTGAGAATTTTTAAATTTCCATTTTCAAACCTTCAGTGGAAACCACATAGCCAAGGAAAGTCAGGAATTTAGTCTTTAAATCACATTTGGAAGCCTTATAATATAATTTTTTTGTTCATAAGTTCTGAGGAATAGTTTGAAAATTCCCTATATGTTTTTCTATTTTGCGGGAAAAAAGAAGGATATTGTCAAGATATACAATCATGTTTGTCTCAGAAATATTGGAAAAGATATAATTGGAAAAGGATTGGAAGTTGAAGGGAGTATTTCAGAGGCAAAAATTCATGAAAAGGTAATTGTAGCTTACAAACCTGGTTGTCATTGCATTGAGTTATTCACAAGCCTCAGAAATTTAAATCAAGTTTTAGGCACCTTGAAGATCAATATTTTTCAAGAAATTTGCACCTTGAAAAATACTGAGAAGGTGACTAAAATTTGATACAAGATAGTATTTTTTATGTTTACCTATATCAAGAATTTTGTATTTGATGCAAAAGCAAAGGCCACAATCTTTATTGGGGAAAAACAGTACCACAAACACTTTTCAAGATTGACTGTCTCAAAGAAAACATTTAGTTACATTCTTTTTGATGTATTTGTTCAGCGCTTCAGACTTCTGATGCAAAAGGGTATAAAATTTTTCCTTTGAAGTAGGATCTCCCATGAGTTCAATCTTATGGTTTTATTTTCTTGAAGCAGGAATTTTATCAGTCATTTTTTCAGAAAATAAATCATTTTACTCTTGGTAAGGGGTTGTAATTTTTTTTAATCTATTCTAAAGAGTTGTGGTTTCTTTTGAATGAATCAATTCAAATATTCTTCTTATTTTAAAACTTCAATTCCAAAAGAATCAAAAATTCCACAGGGGACTTACCAGCTTCAAGGGAATCTTTGGAGGCAATAGAATTTTCCAGTAAAGAATTGAAACAAATTTTTTAAAGAACAGAGAGATTCATACATTCTTTAAAATAAGTGCTATCTATTTTAGTGTGGTCTGATTTAATTAAAGGAATGGATCTATAAGCTCAAGGTTGACAAGGGTTTATCAGAATCTTTCATCAATCAATACC
The DNA here is from genome assembly GCA_025617555.3 of Puccinia polysora. Taxonomy (NCBI): domain Eukaryota; kingdom Fungi; phylum Basidiomycota; class Pucciniomycetes; order Pucciniales; family Pucciniaceae; genus Puccinia; species Puccinia polysora. The sequence goes on along the minus strand of CM062626.1, from coordinate 7,191,216 downwards.
AGGGTTCCAAAAGCAAAAGAAATGAAGGCCTAGGATTATTTCACCAGTGCTAGGTAAATCCAAGATCAGGAGTTCTCATTTGAATACCAGGAAAATGAGGAAATTAAAATTCTTTAAAATATTACCAGCAATGGGAATACTGGTAGAATTTACAAATGAAATGGAAAGAGTTGTTCCTTTGATGGCAAGAAAATTATTTTTTTTGATGAAGGACTTAGAAACAAAAGAGAGAGATGGTTGAGGAGAACATAATGGGAAAAGGGTTCTTCAAAGAGAATAGTAGGAATCTCATGTGATTCTGAGGCTCACAGGAGTCATTAGAGGCAAAAAATTGTGCTTTGAAAATAAAATAGCTTTCTTTGCACATAAGATGACTACAAGCTTTAAAATTGTTGAAAGATTTCTTTTCCATAATGCATACACAATCCTTTCTTTTCTTTCCAAATTTTTTTCTTTTATTTTAAGATTCCATGTTCCAAAACTTCTTTGAGCTTGGAAGGCAGATTCTTTGAGGGTCAGTTGGAATTTGACTTCTTTCTGGGTTTGGGTTTGGACTCTTGCTTCAAGCTGGAAGATTTAGATTTAGCTTGCATCAAGTTTTTATCCTGTATTTCATGCATTTTTCCTTGAGGTGAGAGTTCTTTGTCATTGATTTCAAGATCCAAGGTTTGATCAATGATCCAGGAAAGATTTGTGATTGGTTGTCCGTGGAGGTAGAGATAACTGGTGATTTGAGGGGACAACACTTTAGTAAACATATAAATTATGGGAGGCTTGTTTCATTCAATTTGATATTGGAGGCAGAAAAATTGGCTGATTTAATCCAAGGTTTGGGAGTTTCCTTCATCTAAAAAAGGTCTAACTTGGTTTATTTAGTGTGCTTTTAATGGTATTTTACAAACAGGGTGAATAACTGTTCTCCAAAGCAAACACAATTATTGGTAAGTTTGATATCCTTGTTGTCAGCTTGCTACTATTGCAAAACAAGCTGCAAAAGTAACAAAAATAACATAAAAATAATAATAATAAAATTAACCTAAGAAGTAGTAGGAAAACCATGAATATTATTACAGAAATGGATTCTCCACCCAAAATTAGGTAGGGTCACTCCCTGACCCCACCCTTGAAATCCAACTCCTTATATTTTTAAATAATTAGGGAAAGAAAAATACCACAGTACCACGGCACCACCATTGAGCTTTTTGGCCAAATAAATATTTCACACACATTGTCACGTATAGGTTTCACAACTAAAATTCAGTCAGAATTGAGGTGTTGTGCATATTTTAGGAGTTACGGACGGAAATGTGTTTTGTCACAATTCCCGCACGCAGCTGCGGCAGCCAATGCACCCGCGCGTGGCTGAGATACAGCCCTGTCACTCCGTCAAGGTTGTGTACACAGCCCCGGGCCTCTGACAAGTATACAGCCGCAGGACTACGGGTTGACAGAGTGACAGGCAGCCTGAGAAGCTTAGGTACGGAGTAAACATGCTACAACCCACACGGGAACATTCTACATATGTAATAAATGTTCCTGTGGATAGTAGATAGTCTAAAAGTACATCATATTATATAAAAATACTTGAATAACTCTTATACGTATTTTTTATTAAATATAATTGAAAGTACCAAGAATGTAGAAAATACAAAAATGAAAACTTCTAAAAATATATTAAAATACTTTAATATACTTTTATGAGAATTTCTAGACATCAATATCTTTGTGACATACTAAGAAAACCAATGATGTAAAAGTATTACATGAATTCCCATGACTTATATTTTTAAGTAATTATTTTAGTAAATCAACTGGAACTCAAAAATAAGAAGTAACATCAATATCATGACTTTACTCCAATTATTTAATACATAATGAGAACTCAACTGACATCAGGATTTCCGTAGAAATGTATATTAAAATAATTAGTAACTTGCTGGGAACATTTACTAAGGATAATTAATTAAATAATACATAAATAGGACAGATTAGTGTTATTCACACGTCCTAATATCAATTATAAAGTAGAATAATTCCCATAACCTGAGGAATTAGATGCTACACTTACTATAGCACCAAGAACACGTGACAGGCTACCACTAGTTACCCTTCTAGCCTTAGTGTCCGTCCCTTTGAGCCCCTGTACCCCTCAGAAGGATAGTATTGGGACTCCAAAAGCTATAAATAAAGAGCTCTTTTGAGGATATTGATACCCAGAGACCCAGTTATATTTATATACAGACACTGTGAATAGGTAATCAAATACTTATAGGAGATAAGTACGTGATTTATGGCTTAGTCTGATCAATAATATCCATCCTTAACCTGTTTTTATCAATTTAAACTGCTGAACAACCTTATAACCCCAGTATACAGGTTTAACCCATCAGTGCACGTCCCAAACAGATACTTTAAGGATGTAAAAATATAATATTGAGTTTTATTATCCTTTCTCTGTCTTGGCAGCTTGGTAAAAAAGCCCTGCCACTACACCGTGTAGTTATATACACATTATCTTTGGGTAAAATATCCTTTAAACTAAAGAGCCCAAAGTAACCAGGACTACGTGTTTTCATACTGAAATCCCTGAAGAGAGGTGTTAAAGATCCCCAATATAATTTTGGCGCCTCTATAAAAATATTTAATAATCAATTTATTCATATTGATTTATAACAATAAACCATAACCAAACCAATTAAACTTGCAATAAGCTTAATCCAAATATTTTAAGGATTTTTGCTGCATTTATTAAATAATATATTTATTATTTATTCTATCACCTCTGGTAGCTAAAGGATAGCAAGGGTCTTGGAATCCAGGAGGCTGAAAATTGGGGTTCTGGCCGGGAAATATTCCATTTTATTATATTTAATACCTTGGACCAGACATTTCACGTAAAAATAAATCAAAGATAAATTTATCTGACTTTATAACCATGATTTATCATTAAATTCTTTTGCAGTGGATTTAAAAACCAATGCAGAATTAATAATCTATTATTCAAATCTTTCAAAGATAAGAAAAGAAGAATATATTAAAAATTATAAACCTACTGGTTGGAAAGCTTTAACTCAAGCTGAGCAACTTAATATCTCCTCTGCACATAAACACTTAGATAAACTCCTTGAACAAGAAGATCTTGAAAGGCTTATCAACTTTCAGGCCCTATTAAGGAAACATAAAGCTTGGAAGAAATACCGTATAAATTACTTTTTGAAATATAAAAGTAAGTATACAACTTGTATCACCATATTATTCTTTTAAAAAAATAATATTAATATATTTTATTGACCAATAAAATAAACTTTTTTACATCAGTGAACCCTCCTGTACCAGAAAAAGAAACCACCGCCACTGAAATTGATTTATTGGATCAAGAAATCCCAGATATCTCAGGACGCCCTGAAAATATTGATTGCGCAGGTGAAGACCTCATTGGAACACCCCAAGACCCCGTAGGATTACCTAATAAGAATCAATTTAATCCCAATGAAGTCTTGGTACCTTTGAACATCAACTTAAGTGAGTTTTGAATAAAACTTATTTTTACGGATTTTTCCTGTAAAATACTTATAAACATTTTATTCAGAAATCAATAGACGTAACACAAGAGCCTCAGGGAGAATTCCCTCCTATGGATCTTTTCCAACAGCTCCCAGTAACCGTAAGACCACCAATAAGGACAACCATGAAGGGACTGGAACCCTTGAATCAAATTTTGATGGACAAGGAACAGCACCAATTACTTCTGTCCTCTCCCAACCTAGAGCCGGAGAAGGTAGTAGAATCAAGTCACCCTCCTTTACAAGAAGATTCCCTGCAGCCACCCCAGAAGAATCTGCCCAAGGAAGCCAGGATCAAAGACTTAGTCAGAGAGCACGTGAAATGTTGGGAAGAGTTTGAAGAAGCGCAAGCCAAGGAGGACATGGTGTCTATGAAAAAGATAATCTCCCAGGCAAAAGCTACCCAATCTCTTCAGAAAATGATTCCAAGGAAAGAGGTAGAATCCTATGTAGAAAAATGGAATCCTTTGGATCAATTAGCCCAACTGAAAGGCAAAGGATCAGGAAAGAAGAGATCCTCTTCCCATCCAAAGCCAAAGGGAAAGAAAGATTGGAATCAGATAATATCCCTAGCTCAAAAATGGAAAAAGGTTTACAACAATTAGCTTCTAATTCTGAGCCCAAACAAACCTCTGATGTAATTACTTCCTTTTCTAATGATATGCGTCATAATTACAAAATTGTTTGTGAAAATTTGGGTGGGGTTTATACCCAAATGGATAAATTAACCTCAGTAGTATCCAAATTGATTAATAACTAAACAAAGACGGTAGGAATGGAAGCAATCAAAGAACACAAGGAACAGTTATTGGAGACAATTAATCAAAGTAGGATCAGAAAGACTCAAACAATTGAGAATATGTTATCAGGAATCCAAGAATATTTTATTATGTCTTTCCAACCCTTAAAAGAAGAATAGGTAACCACTACTAACAGCTCCATTCTATCCCTTAGTGGAAAACTTGATCTTCTTAATAACATAGTGGACCTGCAACTTAATCTGATCAAGAATGATCTTAGAGACTTAAAAGTCCATCTGACCAACCCCTTGGGGAGTACCACAGAGGAACCAAAACCTCCCAGACAAACCACTACTCCTTACGCACCACCCTTATTAGGAATGCATAGGAGTGACACCTTTAGGCCTAGTCCTACCCCTGAGATGGAGCAAGCCCTCAAACTGTTACCCCCTATTTCTGAATGGACCAAGTTCTCCAGTGAAGAAGAATAAAATCATATAAATTTTATCAAATTTATTGACTACACTATTAACTTTTATGACTTACCAGAAGCTATAGCTGTAGTAAGGCTGCCCAGGCTATTTGAAGGAGTAGCCTTGGACTGGTTTATCAGTAAAAGAGAAGAAGTAGGATCCTTACCATGGAATTCATGGAAACTTCTCATTAAAGAACATTTTGGTTCTAGAATGTGGAAAAGAAAAATGATGAAAAATTTCGAAAATTCCTCATTTGACCCCTCCAAGGATAAACCTCACAAATGGTGCTTGGAAAAGAAGAAAAGATTGCATTGCTTCTATCCAGATGCTGATAAAGAGGAAGTAAATGAAAGACTCCTCAACCTGTGTCCCGGAAATCTTAACCATAGTGTGAGATGTAGGATGAGTATGGATGCTGACTTGCCAACTCTAATCAATGTGCTAGAAGAAGTAATAGACATGAATGGGTTAGACAAAAAATCCCCTTCTAGACCCAAAGAGAACTACAACATTAACAAAACCAGAGAACAACCTCCTATGATGAATACCTCTGATAATAAGAAGCCTAATGAGAATAGGGATAAAGAGAGGATGCCTGGGACTTTTTGGAATTGTAACAAGACTGGGAATATGAGACAAGACTTCCCATTTCCAAAAGGAAACATAGCAGTCTTGGAAGGAGAGCAGGAGGTTGAAGGGAATCAGAACTATGAAGATATAGCTGATACTGAAGGATCTCTTTCTGAATGTGAATTGATCCTTACCAACCCTGTTAATGTTATAGAAGGAGATATAGGCACTTCTGTAGAAATAAATAACATCCATGGGGATTCTAGCTTTCCCCAAAAATGAGATCCTACCATAATTCCTAGACATATTACGGATGTCAAACCATTGACAGTTAAACCTAGGAGTGGGAAAAGTTATACCACTGGTCAAACCTGTTATGCAACAGGATTGTATAAAGACAGACCTATAAGGTTATTACTGGATAGTGGAGCTTTTTTCTCATTTGTCTGTGCTGAATTCTAAAACAAATGGGATCCCAATTTGAAAGAACACCTTCTTCCCATCCCAAAATCCAGGTTTAGCTCTTGCAACTCTACCATGAATGCTATTGGAGTATGGACAGCTCCTATAATACTACCCCATACTAAAGGATCTTTGAGGATACAAGTGGAATCTGTAGTATTGCTCAACAGACTATGTGACTACCTGATACTGGGTAATGATGCCTTATGTCTATATGGTAAAGATGTGTTCCAGAGTAAAGGGAGATACTTCACAGTATGTGGTTATTGGGAAAAGAATTTTAAAATATTCACCATTCAATCTAACTTCCCCTCCTCTACTTATCAAAAGCATTTAGAAGACTTTGACCAAGAATACTTCTCTCAAGCAGCTCTGAATATGAAACTTTCTGACAAACAGAAGAAAGATATATTGACAGTCTGCTTTGAGAACCAAAATGCTTTTTTTACTAAAGATCATCCCATTGGTGATATTAAAGGACATGATATGGTATTGAAATTGACCATTAAGCCTCCTTATCCTCCAAACTTAAGAAGGCCAGCCTATCCTTCTAGTCCTAAGTCTAGAAAAGCTCTTGAGGAAAATATCCAAGAACTAATAGACTTACAAGTATTAAGGAAAGTAGGGCATAATGAACAGGTAGATGTGACCACACCTGTAATCATAGCTTGGCATAATGACAAGTCAAGAATGGTAGGAGACTTCAGAATGCTCAATAATTATACTCAGGCAGATTATTATCCTATACCCTGGATTGATCATGCTCTGCATAACTTGTCCAAGGCCAAGTACATCACTACTATGGATATGCTTAAAGGTTTCCACCAGATACCAATAAGCCCTGAAAGCAGGAAGTTTATGAGAATAATCTGTCATTTGAGAATATATGAATATCTTAGGATGCCCTTTGGTATAAAGAATGCCCCATCACACTTCCAGACAACAATGGATACAATTCTAGGTACATACATCAGACAAGGATGGATGATGGTATATATAGATGATGTTATCATATACTCTGATGATTGGGATACTCATATCAACCAAGTAAGATTAGTACTCCAGACTATCTCCAGAGCAGGATTGAAGGTGTCCATGAAGAAATGCAGCTTTGGCTATGGAGAATTGAAAGCCTTAGTACATATAGTCTCTGGTCTAACTCTAGCTGCTGATCAAAATAAGATAGCTGATGTCATGAATAGACCTATGCCTCAAAACAGAACAGAGTTACTGTCTTTCATTAGTTTTTGCAGTTATTACAGACAATACATACAAAATTTTGCTATGCTAACTAAGAGTCTGTATGAAGTATGCAACAACAACACTTGATTTGAAATGACTCATGAGAGATTGAAAAAATATGAGGAACTTAAAATAGCTATGACCTCTACCCCTTTACTCATCCAACCAGATTACTCCAATCCCTTCAAACTGTACATTGACGCCTGTATTGAAGGGTTAGGAGCTGCTCTATATCAAGAAAGGATAGAAGAAGACAGACCAGTAGATAAACCAGTGCTCTTCATATCTAGACAGATCAAAGATACAGAAAAGAGATATGGAGCCAGTCAGTTGGAATGTTTGGCTCTAGTATGGGCTTTGGAAAAGCTACACTATTACTTAGAAGGCAACACTTTTCAAGTGATCACGGACTGTAATTCTGTAAGAACTCTTATGAACATTAAAACCCCCAGCAGACATATGGTCAGGTGGCAAATTGCTATACAAAAATATAGAGGTCAGATGACTATAGTGCATAAAGCTGGAGCTAAACATCAGAATGCTGATAGTCTAAGTAGGAATGCTTTGCCTAATGACTCTAACAATCCATCATTTGAACCTGAAGATCAAGATATCTTTCCTATCCTGAACATCAATCTTTTTGCATTGAATGCTCCAATAATGGGGATCCACCTATGTGAATTAGATACTGCTTTCTTCAACCTCGTAAGGGACAACTACTCTCCTGAAATCAAGCTGCTGATTACCATTATGGAATGTGAATCCCCAGAAGCAGATCTGATAAATAGTCTACCTTCTTCATTACTTAAACCCTATAAAGCAGGAAGGTTTACCTTTTGGGATTGTCTCCTTTACTACAGACACCAACATTACAGTGTATTAGTACTAAGCAACAAAAAATATATACAACATATACTCCTGGAATGCCATGACAACTGTTCCCCAGGTCATCTATCCACAGAAAGAACCTTGGAAAAAGTAAAACAAACTGCTTGGTGGATAGACTGGAAAGAAATCACTATTAAGTATGTTACTAGCTGTGAGAACTGCCAGAAATCTAATAAAACTAATGGCAAAAGGTTTGGACTCCTACAGAAGATCTATGAACCTAAAACCAGATGGCAAATCATCAATATGGATTTTGTCACTGGCCTCCCCCCTGGAGGTACTCATTCATACAACTCTGTCCTAGTTATAGTTGACAGATATTCTAAGAAGGCAAAATTCTTACCTAACCACAAAGAAGATAGTGCTATGGATGTAGCTTTACTATTCTGGAACAGGATCATAGCTGATGTGGGTATACCCAAGATTATAATCAGTGACAGAGACCCCAAATTCACCTCTGAGTTTTGGAGGGATCTACATGATATACTGGGTACTACTCTAGTATTTTCTACAGCATACCATCCCCAAACTGATGGATTAGCTGAAAGAATGATACAGACCCTAGAAGATATGTTAAGAAGGTTCTGTAGCTTTTGTCTAGAATAAAAAAACTCAGATGGTTATTGCCATGATTGGGTAAGCCTACTCCCAGCTCTAGAAATGGCTTCTAACAGCAGTAAACATTCTACTACCAAAGAAGCTCCTTACCTACTAGAAAGAGGATGGATTCCAAAACTCCCTAGGAATAACTTTAACTATAACCTACCCACTATTCATCCAACATCTCTTTACTTTAAGAAGATGATAGATCTGGCAAATAATTATGCTCAAAAATGTTTAGAAGAAGCAGTAGAATACAACAAAAAAAGATGGGACAAATCACATAGGGAACCTGAATTTAAAATAGGAGATCAGACCCTGGTATCTACAACCAATTTCAACAATCTAGCAGGTAACAGAAATCTGAAACCAGCTTTTGTTGGACCATTTTTTATCAAAAAGATGCATGGAAAAAATGCTGTTGAAGTAATCTTGAGTGAAGAACTATCAAGGAAACACCCAGTATTTCCTGTTAGCCTAGTCAAATAATTTCAACAAAGAGAAGGTAGCAAGCTCTCTCCAGAAATAATCCCAATAGAACCTGACCCTATGAAATAAAAAGGGAAAGTCAGCAGGATATTGAGAGAAAAGAAAGAGAGAGTACAATGAAAAGATGTTAGACTATACTTAGTAAGATACAAAGGAGAATCTGCAGACAAAGATGAATGGTTACCAGAAAATAAAATACCTGATGGATCAATACATCTCAGAAACTACAGGGCCAGCAAAAGGAACTGAAACACACATGAAGTTAATTTTCTCCCAACATCCTCCAGATTTTTTTCAGATATGACCATATCTTGGAGTGGGGGAATGTCAGATTGCTACTATTTCAGAGCAAGCTGCAAAATTAACAAAAATAACATGAAAATAATAATAATACAATTAACCTAAGAAGGAGTAGGAAAACCATAAATATTATTACAAAAATGGATTCTCCACCCAAAATTAGGTAGGGTCACTCACTGACCCCACCCTTGAAATCCAACTCCTTATATTTTTAAATAATTAAGGAAAGAAAAACCAAAATACCACAGCACCACCATTGAGCTTTTTGGCCAAATACATATTTCACATGTATTTTCACGTACAGGTTTCACACCTAAAATTCATTCAGAATTGAGGTGTTGTGTATATTTTAGGAGTTACGGGCGGAAATGTGTTTTGTCACAATTCCCACACGCAGCCGCAGCAGCCAATGCACCCGCGCATGGCTGAGATATAGCCCTGTCACTCCGTAAAGGTTGTTTACGCAGCCCCAGGCCTCTGACAAGTACGCAGCCGTGGGACTACGGGTTGACAGAGTGACAGGCAGCCTGATAAGCTTAAGTCGCGTAAACATGCTACAACCCACACAGGAACATTCTACATATGTAATAAATGTTCCTGTGGATATTAGATAGTCTAAAAGTACATAATATTATATAAAAATACTTAAATAACCCTTATACGTATTTTTTATTAAAGATAATTCAAAGGACCAAGAATGTCAAAAATAAGACAATGAAAACTTTTAAAAATATATTAAAATACTTTAATATACTTTTATGAGAATTTCTAGACATCGATATCTTTGTGACATACTAATAAAACCAATGATTCAAAAATATTACGTGAATTCCAATGACTTATATTTTTAAGTAATTATTTTAGTAAATCAACTGGAACTCAAAAATAAGGAGTAAAATCAATATCATGAATTTACTCCAGTTTTTCAATACATAATGAGAACTTGCATGACATCAGGATGTCCGTAGAAATTTCTATTTAAATAATTATTAACTTGATGGGAACATTTAATAGGGATAATTAATTAAATAATACATAAATAGGACAGATTAGTGATATTCACACGTCCTAATATCAATTATAAAGTAGAATAATTCCCATAACCTGAGAAATTAGATGCTACCCGTGCTATAGCACCAAGAACACGTGACAGGCTACCACTGGTTACCCTGCTAGCCTTAGTGTCCGTCCCTTCGAGCCCCTGTACCCCTCAGAAGGATAGTATTGGGACTCCAAAAGCTATAAATAAAGAGCTCTTTTGAGGATATTGATACCCAGAGACCCAATTATATTTATATCCAGACACTGTGCCAAGGTAATCAAGTACTTATAAGAGATAAGTAAGTGATTTATGGCTTAGTCTGATCAATAATATCCATCCTCAACCTCTTTTTATCAATTAAAACTGTGAACAACATTATAACCCCAGTATACAGGTTTAACCCATCAGTGCATGTCCCAAACAGATATCCTAAGTATTTAATAATATACCAGTAATTTTTATTATCCTTTCTCTGTTGTGACAGCTTGGTTACAAGGCCCTGCCACTCCACTGTGTATTTTATATACATATTATCTTTGGGTAAAATATACTTTAAACTAAAGAGCCCAAAGTAACCAGGACTACGTGTTTTCATACTGAAATCCCTGAAGAGAGGTGTTAAAGATCCCCAATATAATTTTGGCCCCTGTATAAAAATATTTAATAATCAATTTATTCATATTGACTCATAACAATAAACCATAACCAAACCAATTAACCTTGCAATAAGCTTAATCCAAATATTTTACGGATTTTTGCTGCATTTATTAAATAATAAATTTATTATTTATTCTATCACCTCTGGTAGCTAAAGGATAGCAAGGGTCTTGGCATCCAGGAGGCTGACACTTGTGTGGTTTGGAAAGGGTGTAACATGTCACTATTACCAAAGGGACCGGCTAGATCAGACATGCTTGGGTAAAATATATGCCTGAGGGAGCAGTTTAATGACTAGTGTGACATGCACAATGTTTATACTAGCTTGTGATTCAAAGAAGCCAGAATACCTGCAAGAGAGTAGTCTTGATTTGATTATGGATTTACTGGAAGTAACATAGTATACTAGTGCAGAAATTTTCATCAAATATTACTGAGGCAGAAAGCAGCAATTTAGCATGGCCAGAGTCAGTATAAATGGTAGATGTTGGAGAATAGACAGAGTGATTATTCTGTGAAGAAAATCACCTAAAAAAATTGATAATTTAAAGATGAAAAGCATGACTGAGGATGATAGTGTGAATTTGGATAGACAGAGGGTCATTTTTTGTCTTGATGAGGGAGATAGCTGGATTTCTAGGTTTTAAAAGTCATGTTCAGAATATTCTTTGAATTTTGAATATTATGTTCAAAGTCAAGTGAAAGGTGTAAAGGAAATTTTTCAATAAGGAAACTGAGGCAAGCTTGATGTAAAGAATCAATCTCAGAAAGAATGGGAGAAATTATGAAATTAACTAACTGATGAAACAATATGTGGTTTAAGTTCTTTGCCTTCTAAGGAAATCTGCATATTGATGAGGATGACTTGATAAAACCTGGTAGATTTCCTCTCTAGCTAGGAATAGAAAGGATGCAATTAATGTAAAGAAATGCAATACTGAAAAAAGTGGCATTATCAAGGTACAGGCTAGAATGGAAAATCATGTGATGATGGAAATAAAACTGCAAGGAAATAAGGCGCAATGAAATGCTGATGCAATAGAGTGATTAGTTTGGGTTAAGTTTGAGTGAAAAACTCAGGAATAGTCCTGAGAATAGTAGGGCTTGGTTATTTAGACAAGTAATCAAAATATGATTGGCTATACAAGGTGAAAAATGATTGGCTATACAAGTTGAAAAATGATTTTTTGAAGGTTAACAGAAATGGATTGAGATGGAAGCTGGGTTTAAGTACATAAATAACTGGAATAAGAAGTGCAAGGGATTGAGCCCAAACACAGATTTGACTGTAACCAGTTGTAGATGATACTGAAAAATGCAAGAGCAATTGCAAGTAATGACTGAGTTACCAGAATTGGATGGTTCTTTGTGACTAAAACCAAAAATAGCCAATTGAAATTTATTTTTAGTGTGTGTTTGATTTCACACTATTAGACTGAGGTAGATAATACTGAGGAGAGGCAATATTTTGAAGATGTATCAAACAATAAACCCTGAGTTCAAAGAATGACAAGAAAAATCCCACAGGAGAATGTGTTGAATCATCATTTTACAAGATTAAATGGAATTGAAGTGAATTTTTCATTGAATTAACATAGATCAAGAACGTGCACAAGAAATAAATCTTTATTCTTTTAAAGATAAGAATTTTGTTGAAGGAATTCACACACATTCTCCCCACCATAAAAAATAAAGAATGTGCAGGATTCATAATTTTTTGAATGAAAGAATAAGATAAAAAAATATGAATTTGGAGAAATCAGATAGAAAAATTTATAATTAATTTAATTTTTTTTTATTAGAAACTGATTTGAGCAGCCCCTCAGGTATATGACTCACCAGAGCAAATACAGAATATTTACAGAAGTGAGCACTTCACAAAAATTTATTCAATTTAAGTGAGCAATTGATTTCTAAAGTTGAGAAAATACTCCATGAATAAAATTTTCTTGATCCAGAATCAATAATACAGAGAATATTATCCACCTCTTGCCAGATGTAACGCTTAGATGAAGGATATCTGTAGCTGTACCAGAAGACAAGAGGTTGAAGGTATAATAGTGCCATCACAATTTTGAACGAAAGGAGAAAGGTAGCAAGATGTGGCTCAAAAATCTGATGGGTCATTTTTCCCGATTGGTCCTTGATGTACTCGAAGAGTCTAAAAGTTACTGATGATGCCATATCTACACCAAGGTCATGATCCTCCTCGATGCGGTGAACAGCGTGTCGCGTGTGGCTTGGGACCAGATCGGGGGAAAGGGGGATCGGTGCCAACCGGGGCCTTGACGCCCGGCTCGAAATCGGGATCCCAATGGTTGGTTGGGAGCGCCGCAGCGCGCCGTCCCCGACTCCCCAATGTCTTCCAGTTTGCATCACGCGACCCATGTAATAATTTTATTGTGAGGAACCCCTTTGTTGAAGGCTCGTTGGCAGCCTGGCACCGATTGATATCGATAGATTATTGGACATTTTCTTTTGAACGCCTTCAGCTTGCATCGTATCACCTTTCCTGACGAAAAGCAAAATCATCCAGCATAATCAAAATGGGACGTTCGAAAGGTAAGCCCCTCGTTTTAACACTTGGGCTCTGGTCCTAAGCCTTGAGACCTTTCCATCCTTGTGATGAAGGCAAACCGCTAAAACTAATATTTTATTATGGATTGTATTTGAATCAAACCCCGCTAGGTGTTCAATCCAAGCCAGCATTAGAAAGAGTGAAACAATCGCCAAAAGCCCAACAGGCTCGTAAAAGAGGACGCCACCCACAAATTCAAAACGGAGATCCAGAGGCTGACCATGATGCCTCCAACTTGGAGAATGTCAAAGATTTGAGCTTGGACGATAAGATCGACCCAGCACTTTCACTCGAGCAGCCGCTTTCAAAACGACCAAAACAAGCCACGGGAAGATCATCCGTTATATTGGCTAGTGGCAAACCCTTATTTTCTAAGCAAGCACTTCGGTCGAACTTTAATCCGTTACCTCAGACGCTCTTAGATTATTCGTCGAACGATCAGGCAAATATAAGCCCAAGATGCGGAAATAAATTGAACTCGATGAAGATTGTTAAGCATGAATGGTTAAACCATCTTTCCAAGATCGACAATCAATTTTTACTGATCTTTGGAGCTGGTGATATGGGTCAAATGGGCCTGGGTTCGGAAAGATTGGATGATGTGAGAAAGCCGACGATTCATGCAATGATTGAAGAGTTAAGATCCCAAAACCAATTCACCACACCCGTTCATGTTGCCGGCGGTGGTATGCACACCTTAGTGATTGATAGCGATGGAAGAATCTGGAGTTGGGGCATCAATGATAACGCTGCCCTGGGAAGACAAACTGAAGGAATCGATGGCGTCGAGCAGGAAGAACTCGAAACTCGTCCCAAACCTGTCTTAAATTTATCTCCCACCTCCGAACCCGACTCCAATCGCGCTCCTTTCAAAGCAGCTCGAGTCAGTGCTGGTGATTCGGTTAGTGTAGCAATCAGTGAACAGGGTGAAGCTGTTGCTTGGGGTAGTTTTCGGGTCAGTGAAGCTGTTTTTGTTTTTACCATGACACCCTCTCATGTTTATTTTAAAGACTGAACCCTTATCCTTCCAATCTTACAGTCCAACGATGGCCTACTGGGATTTGATGGCAATGTTGGTACATCGCCTAAGCAACTCGTGCCTAGTCGAGTCTCCAACTTGAGTGGTTATCCAGTCTCCCAGGTAGTTTGTGGCTATGATCACGTGCTTGCCCTGACTACAGACGGGCATGTCTACAGCTGGGGCAATGGTCAGCAGCAACAATTAGGACGTAAAATAATTGAGCGGCGCAAGAAGAATGGACTGACCCCCGAACGCTTGTCCTTGAAAAAGATCGTCTTGGTTGGCACCGGGGGAAGCCATTCATTTGCTATCAACGAGGCAGGAACGGTTTATGGCTGGGGTCTGAACACGCGAGGCCAACTCGGTATCAGTTCAGAAGAAACGGGTTGGGAAGATGAAATTGTCAGCATCCCAACACCCATACGAGCCATGAGTCCTGATCTTCATGATGGCGCCCGAGTTGTAGCTGTCGAGGGCGGCGATTTTCACACTCTCTTTTTACTTAGTAACGGAGAAGTATGGGCCGTTGGAAATTACGAAAATGGGGAGATCGGAATCAAGAGCTCAGCGCCGGAGGTCGTTGCCCATGAAAAGGCTCGGATCGAAGGGGTTTCCAAAAAGGCAGCATTTGTTGAAGAAGAGATCCAAAAGCGCAAGGCCCGATTCGAGAAAGCGTTGGCGAAATACAATGATCGAATCCAGGCTCAAAACGGTAGAATCGTCAACGGCGACATGCATGATGATGATCAAGCACCGCCGACCTGGGATGAAATGATGGAGAGATTAGAAGTTGAGCAAGAAGCAGCCAACCTGGGACTTGTTCCAGGAAAATGCTTAAGAACCCCCGTTCGAGTCGAGTTTCCCCATCCAATCATCGATATTTCTTGTGGTACTAGGCATAATCTTGCCGTCGACAACCAAGGGAACGCTTATAGCTGGGGGCTGGGCCAAAGTAATGAACTAGGTCAGGGCAAGGACGAAGATGGGGAAGAGATTGAGTTGCTAGAATCTCCTAAACTCTTAACTTCTAAAGCTTTGTCTCAACCCACAAGTTCTGGTGGTTCATTGAAAGTTATTAGATGCGCTGCCGGTGGCACTCATTCCTTATTGATTGCCAGCCATGTGATTGAATCTAAAACCAATGGTTCCGCTTAATCCCAAAAAGAACCAGAATCCTTTATTGGATATCAATGTTGATTTTTTTTTAGTAGAGAAAGCGGAGAAAAAAAAGGAACCAAGAGTCAGGATTGAATGAAAATACCTTCCAGGAAAAAGTCTGGAAGAACTCGAATGGGGCTGAGCAGTTGATTGTTCAAAACCCTCCTGTTTTATCTTTAGTGAATAAGAATATGAAACTATTAGAAGCTATTAGAATTATATGTATATAAACCTAGAATATAATTAAATAATTTTTGACCGATGTCAAATGGTGACAACACGAAGATCCTGCTTTCTATTTTTTAAGAAAATGCAGCAATTCAGGCAGCCTCTCTTTTATACCCTGTATTAACTTCTTGTCCTCCAAATCATCACCATCTAAATGTGAAATTGAAGTAGTAGCCCAGCATTTGAATATATTGCAGCTTATGCTCATAGATACGTTCATGCCGATCCGGGCTCACCTACCGTTCGGTTTTGGTTTTGAGAACAGTGAATATCCAACTGTTTGTGCACTTGTGTAATTGCTCCCATATTTGAGGAGGATGCTCCTTTACCCGGGGCGGGTACAACATCCACTTTTCCCGGTGTAAAAGTTTGACAGAAAGATGGGATGCAAGAGGCGCATGCTCGACGTCGACTACTGAACTTGTTCAATGCGACCGGGGCAAACGACGCCGGATTTCTAGCGAGGGTCTGCGAGGCCGTTTTTTTATAGAGAGAGGTACTAGTGTATCGCCCCCAAATCAATGTTCCAATAACTCAGTTAGACGTCTCTCTTTCTATCTTGAATGATCTGTTAGCATTTCTCCTTTTCTCGGACAAAAAAAAAGAGAATCACAAAATTTGAAGACCAAAAAGTGATATGCTGACTAATTCTTTGAGTTTCTGCTAAGGGATTAAGAAACTGGAGAACAAAGAAGCTTAAGAAAGCATAGCTGAACTTGCGAAACAGTGGTTTCAGGAATTATGAAGTAAGGTACATCATTCCCATGCGAGCCAAAGCCCAAAACTTTTGAGAAGAGATTGTTACACATTAGGATTGCCCATGGATGGTGTGATTCTAGTTTGGAAAAAACTGACACTCCATCGACGGAACAAGATATGTATTGGGCAAGGAATCCTACCAGCTTATATATAGCAAGGCATGTCAGAATATATTGAATGCAAAGCTTTGGTAGTCAGTAAGTCGTATGCTTGCCTTGAACAAGTATTTAATCACCTGAAGCCTGGATGGGTTCGTTCCTTCCAAACGGATCAGAAGTTGTGTGCCGTATGTATGTACGTAACGCTTGGAGGGTGCTTTCTGTTGGAGCTCAGTGATAGAGCCATGTGTGAAGGGGGATAATTGCTACTTCTTAACCGAGCGAGCAGCGCGCTTTTTATACCTTTTCCTTCTTCCTACACATTGATCATCTGAGTCAGCATTCAACCTGTATTTTGTTCGTTGATTTTATTGTGTTAATATTCGTGGATTTCGTTGGATGGTGCGTAGATCCCCTGGAAATCGTATGGATGCCGTTAAGGTTTTTCCAAGTATGATGAATTCAGCAGACGCTGTGACCAGTGTGAGTCTGTCTTGGACGGGAGCACCTTGGCCGTAATGATCCTAACTGATCGTTTCTGCAGAAGCTTCCTGGAGGCCCCGGCAGATTCCAAAAAAACTCGACCACAAATCTTTGATGTTTCGATGCTCTGACGGCGTTTTTTTCGAGAGGCGTCAAGGCCCCAACCGGCCGAATTCATTGCATAATGATTTCGAGCAAGTTTCATTGCAGGAGGAAGCAACCCCGAAGCCTCTGTTCCGAAGGTTGCGTCCGTTTTACGAATTGCCATCGCGGGCCTTTGTCCCTGTGAATCTTTGTGTAACTGATTTTTGTTCTCTGATTTCTTTGTTCCCCCCTTTGAGCGATAGCTACTACTTACCTTCCCAGATGATGCGACCGCTAGTCAGGCGAAACCTGTTGCACTTAAGCGACTGCTTCCTAGAAGATTTTTTAAGCAATGGGACGTTTTGGGTCATCGGTATGACGACCTCAAGAAAGTCTTTCAACTATGGTCTTCCATCTAAATCGAATCCGTTAGGCACAAAAGGTCGACTTGATTTGGGTTGACAAATTCTACCACGTTGAATGCAAAAAGACCACGACAGACATTTGAATAACAAGCTCGAGTTGTCTTCCCTCCTCGAGCGCGCCCCCAGAGTGATGAGAACTGTTCTTCTTTTCTATTTGGAAGATCGCTTAGATCACTCAGGTTCAACTTTCTTAGACGCGGATCACGTGATGGAATACTAGGTTCGTTTCGTTGGTACCTAGTCTTGGGGGCATTTTGCCGTCAAGTCCTGAACGGGCTGCATGTGAACAGCCTGAACTGAGGATGATCTCAGCCCATGAACTTTGGGAGATAAACCCAAGCTTAGGCGACTAGTTCCTGTAACCATCCGAGCATAAAAGGCGCTATCGGTTAACGATGGTCTAGTTCTACTTACTGAGAGAGTCTTACTGTCTCGGGAGTTTTGAGCAAATCCATACCAACACCGGCGCGGCGCCACTTTGGGTAAGACATAGCCCAAGCGAACGAAGGGTAATGAGATACATTCATACATCGTAGCTCTATTACCCAAGGTGCCCGATTGCTGGTGTGATCAGAGTCTCAAAACGACTGAAGAAAGTAAACAAATGAGTTTTCAAAAAATTAAAAAACGATACAAAAAATTACCAGAGTCCGTGATATTAGCTTCCTTTGCATGGCTGTAGGCCACGTGATTTTCTAGCTCGTCCGTCCGACATGGTTAAAATGTCGTCTCTACTCGTAACTGATTTTGATTTTATGCAACATTGTGGACGGCTAAGCGTCAATTATTGAATGGAACCCGACGAATGGAAGCTTCCTGTAGACAACACAAAAACGTCCTTTGAGAACCAGATGCAAGTTAACCCTTCCGGCGCTACACTTTGCGTGATGGAAGGAATGGCCACACTGACGATCACTACTTTAAACTTCAAGGCATATTTCCTTTGGTGATATTCTGGGGGGCATTTCGTCTGCTCGGTACTTAAAATCAATAAAGGGCGACAGTCCGACTCAATTCCTGCTCGGTTGCCCCACTGAACTGGTTCAATATTTTTTGCTGTCATTGCCGAAAGCTTGCAAACTAAGTTTTCCAAAATTTAACCACAATCATCTACTTAAAGACCTTGACGGCCTACCATGCCTAACACCGTAAGCAAACTCTACTTATTTATGCAAACGAAATAAATACAACATGTTCGAACGAATCCACTGACCCGACCACGAAAATTGTATTCGAAAGAGAATTGATGTAGAGAAAGTAAACACCTTCCTGGAAATCAGGGGTCGGGATTTCGTGGTGCAAATGCTTCAGATATACTTTACACAGGCTTTCACCAGTATTGAGAGGATGAAAGAAGCGCTGTATGTTCATGAATTCCCCAAAGTCCTCACTACTTACTCGACAGACTGTCGATCATCATGGTCAAAGTTGATGAGGTACTTATTGTTATTGCTTGATTGAAAATAGAGCAAGTAAAGACTTTTTTTCTTTGTCCCGAGAGGCGTCACAACTTGAAGGCGCAGTAAGTTTCTATTTTCAATCCTTAGTTTTTACATGTATGTCGGAAGGAGGAAGACAGAAATAACGGGCTTGAGAATCCGATCATTAAGGACACTCATGAGCAGCTTTCGAGTTTTAACCAGGCCTCATTCATCGGAATCACCCAAGTCAGTGAGTTAAGCCGTCAAATTCACGCTTGCGCGATTCTCAATCCGACTTTTCTCGATGAGGGATGGCTTGATTATTTGATACAAGCTCTTGAAAGCGAAAACCGATTTGCGATGGAATGGTTCGAATACCACTTGCCACACCCTGACGAAGACTAAATTTTCTCAACGAAATCAATTCCGAGATCCTCGTTCGTTTGGGTGGTTAATATTCAATTTGTTGAAATCTTGAATTTTAAATTCAAGAAAATGAACTTGTATGTCTGTTCTGGCCAGAGCCTCACATGAAAGCCATTCGTAATGGTAGATTCTGCCCTGGTAGTTTTCTCGATCAGAATTCTAAATGAGATCATGCCAGGTGACCCTGCCCCTACCTAGGTTTTTTAAAAACGACCAGCAAGTTGGTAGAGCATTAGAACATGTCACATTTGACGTGGAGATCTCGGAGAATGAAGTTCATGGTATCAAAGCCAGGGTCGAACGCGGTCCGAATTCACTACACGTAATTGGCCGGATTTTGAGTGATGAAATCGGTTATCACTATTTCAGTTGAGCAAAACTAAAACTTTTAACAAATGCTGGGTGGCAGCAGCGCGAATAAGTAAAAAGATCTAATATCTTGCCAGCAGAACCAATCGCGTTAATGTGGCCTGCAAAGAATCTCACGGGCTTCTCTTGAAAAGATAATTTTGCCTCACAGCAAAAATAAAACCGGTTAGTCGGGAAATAAAATAAAAGAACTAAAAAAATGACGGTAAACAGACTCAAGAAGTATGGTCAAAAGAAGTAAACAAAAAAGGAAAAACTGAAAAAAGAAAATAACGGAAAATCAAATCTAGAAAACATGAACAGAAAGTCATTACAGGAAATCCAAAAGACAGAGACAAAGGAGTAAAGGTAGTGAAGCATGTGATGAAGTTTATGTTATCAGGAATGTGGATACCGCACATAAACCAAAAGCCCTGACTTAGCTGAGACACCTTTCGTGAATATATCATTGCTTTGATAGTTCAATTCAAAAATTATCTCAGATTATTGGGCCAATTGTTTTTAAGTTTAGCTTTTATCCACGTTGAGGATCACTCAATCCGCTAACTATGTATGGACCCAGGCTGCGTGGTTATTTCAAACGATCTTGAATCAAACTTAAAAATGATATTTGGACAAAATAGAAAACAAAATAAACTGACTTTATTTCTAATTTCATCATACAAAGAAAAATCTAGTAGAAAATGAGACCACATATTCAACCTTTTCTCTTTGAAAGTCTTGACTGATTTATGATATAAGAGTTGATAATATGAAAATATTGGATAACTGTGGGAAACTTAAATCCAATCATAAGCCTGTAAATTTTAATTACCCTCAAAGGAAGAATAGATATTCAATTTGAATGAATAATTGAAACCAACGTATTCTTCATCCAGCTACCAGTCCATAGAAAAGACAAAATGAAAATG
Source organism: Puccinia polysora (assembly GCA_025617555.3). Classification (NCBI taxonomy): domain Eukaryota; kingdom Fungi; phylum Basidiomycota; class Pucciniomycetes; order Pucciniales; family Pucciniaceae; genus Puccinia; species Puccinia polysora. Next base: position 7,170,226 of record CM062626.1, on the reverse strand, counting down.
GTAATTTAATTGGTCTGGTGAAATATTTAATAGGTACTAAATCAATGAAGGGACTATAAATATTTTGCTTTGAAATATCATCACAATTAAAATTAATACATAGGAAATTCAATTCGAACTTAGGAAAAGAATGATATTTGAAATTGGTAGGGATCTATCATGCCTCAAACTCAAGGATTTTCTGGGAACTCACTTATCACTTGCAAAAAGTATTCAAATCATGAATTTCATCTGGAATAACCCACTTGAAGGCTGAAAAGTTTTTTTAAAAAATGGAATAAGTGGAAATTTGACAATTAATCAGTCTCAGAAACTTTCCAAGGGCCCAGGCCATCTTTTGCTGATAGCTTGTGTGGCCATCAATTGTATTTTTATTTTTTATGTGTTTAAGTATTAAATTGAGTGGCTGGGGGTGGGATTTCTGAAATTTTCTTTTCTTTTCTTATCTATTTTTTCCAAATATTTATGATTTTTTATTTGCTTATTTATTTTAGTGTTTTCATTTTTTTCATTTCAAATAATTGAGGTGGGGGGGAAGGGGGTCATGGGAATTATTTTATGAATAAAGTGAGTAGTATTTCAATTATTTTATTTTTATTTATATTTCAATTTCAATTTTTCATTTTTGTTTTCAATTTTATTTTTTTACTATTTTTTTGACACTCCCAGTCATCAAACTCACACAGGTTTGATGGTATACCAAATTCCTCTGCTTGCATTCTTTCCCTGTAATTCATGTGATTTTTAGAATGTTTATTATGAATTTTTGAAATCAAATTTTTGTAGATTGCATGGCAAAGGCCCCCAAAATATTCATAAAAAGTTTTTTTCTGGTTTAAAAGCCTTGAAAATATCTTAAGATTTTAAAAAAGGAGGGATTATCTGTATCTCTGAGCTTCATTTAAAGGTTTTTGTTTAATCTTATTGGATTTCTTAAAAAGAATGATTTTTAACTACATAAAAGAAATCAAAAGATATTAGAAATTTTACCAGGGGTTTTTGCATCTCTAAATTCCCACACTAAATTCTGGCCTTCAAAATGAGTACATCCAAACCCTCCTTCAAAGAAGCACATGATTTTAGCATTTTATTTTAAAAAATCATGCCTTGTTCCAAGAGGGGCATGATTTTAATACTTTTTATTACTAAATTCATGTCTTCTGGCATGATTCCCCACCCCAAGGAATGTGAGAAAACCTTGCAAGTTGTGCCAAAAAGAAATGGTTTGAATTTTAATGATTGAGGTTTTTCACATCTTTTGAAAGTTTAAGGGAGTTCATGGGGTGGGAGAAAACACCTTTGAGGAGTTTTTGGGCATCTCAAGGCCCTTAAAAAAATGTATTCAGGCCTTAGGGGGCTAAGTGTCACGACTGCCCCTGGCGTGCAAGGGGCCAAAGGCACAGGCACTACTTATCATAGAACTCAAGGATGATTTTTTGGGATTGAAATGAAAAATATGAGAGGAGGAGTACCAGTGATGAGAAGATGGAAGGATGGAATGGAGAAGTCCAAGAGGAGGTTGTTGAATAAGGGGTTGTTGAATCCCACAAGATTAACACAAGGAAGGGAAAAGGTGATATGAGTTAAGCAGGCTGGGTGAAGGATTTCTTGTTCTGAGATGACACCTATTGGTAGAGGGACTAACCAGTAAGAATTAGTATACTAATTCCTTGGAAAATGAGTCAAGGAGGGAAAAAGAGGTTGGTATATATGAGAGCTGAGAAGGAGGCCTTGAGGGATGAGTGGCTGGTGTTGCAGGTTGGAGTTACCATGGTTTTGCATGTTAACTGATTTGGCTGGAGGCTTTAGTTTACTAATTGGTTGATGGGCCTTTCCAGGAAGGTTTGAAATGTACTGATCTGGAGTCCTGGGAGTATGGGCTGAACAGAAAGTGGAGAGTATGTACTATGTATATACTAAATGTAATATGTACTAAATAATATACCAATTGGGTTGAGGAGAGATGAAGGATGTACCAAGCCATGAAGAGATACCAAGCCATGAAGAGAAGGAGAGATCCTGGGAAGGTTGATTGAATCACATGAAAAAGTGGTGAGGTGTACATGGACATAGAGCTTATACCATACAGGGAGAGGGTGAAGCTGGTAGAAGAAGATGGAGACTGCAAGGGATGCAGGAGTATTATCCAGTTAAAGGTAGGATCAAGTGAATTTGGGTTTGATATAAGGTTGAAAATGATGAAGAAGGTTGGAATGGTTTGGTTGAAGGAGTTTCAGGACTGTGGTCATGACACTAAGGTAAGGCTTCCAGACTGCCATGGGGTCTTTCTGAGTGTCACCTTCCAGATACAGGGAACCTTTCAGTACTTTAAATACTAGAAGTGATAAATTTTAAGAACAAATATATTCTTAGAAATAACACGTGAACCATCTCCAAAAAAATGAATATGATTGGTAATTGTGAAAGGTTTAAGTGGTTTGGTTTGATGTTTTTCAATATAATGAATAATAAACAATAAAGAGGGGCCACCTTTCTTACAGACTGGGGTATTTAACACCTCTTCTTCATGAGATTAATTTATAATCTTGTGCCCTTGAACAGTGGTGCCTTATGGCTTAACAAAAAGGGATTAATATCCAAAAATAAGGTGATATAGCAGGGCCATGCTATCACAAAAGCCAGAGAATAGATTAAACAGCTCATTAATTTAAGAATTAACTTTATTAATATCTGAAATCATTCACAGTTGGAAGGTTTCAAACATAACAGGGGTGCTTAGTGACTTTTCCTCAATGCAAAAAGCAATCATATATGAATTGATACTAATATAAATTCAGAATAAGGCCAGAAATCAATTTATTATATCTGTATAAGCAATTTATCACTGTTGAAATGGTTTTAGGGATTATTTATGATAAATTGTGGGTGGAAAAGAACAAAAAAGGTGCTGTATAAATGCCTTTTTGGAAAAGAGAGAGCCTCCTCAAGGCGTGTACAGAGGGAAAGGCTCATTTTATGAGGATATAAATCCAGTCAGAGGTTGATTGGCACATCCCTTTGGTGCTTTAGCTCATCTGATCTTGGATCTGTAGGATTGGTGCATTAATTTTGGACCTGGATCAGTCTTTTTGTCCATTTGTTAATTTTCTGATCCTGAAATCAATTCATTTTTGTACTATCTGTATTTGATTGTCATGATCAGTGATTAGTGTTTAATGATTTTATAACATCTACAGATGATTTTGGTTTATTTTTATTATTTTATTAGCTGCTCTTTTGATTTTTTTTGTTGTTCAAAGATCAGGATTTTTTATTTTTGTGGTGCATTTCACTGTTTGATTTTCATTTTGAAGTGATTTATACTTTTTACCCAGTTTTATTTGATTAATTGTATTTGTGGGTCATCCTCTATTCAAATTACACTTTATTACATATGAATGAGCAATCTGTCTAGGTTTTAGTACTTTAGAATAGAATCCAATAGCAATAATTTCATGAATTGGGTACTGATCAGAGGCACACAGGCTGTGGGCAGGAATTTTTACAAACTTTCTTTTGTCCATAATCCCCAAGTTGTGAATAATTTGTCAATTCTGACTGAATTTAGGAGTGAAAAATATACACAACAATGTGTGTGAATTATTAGATTGGCAAAAAATTTGTAGGGTGGTGCCCTGATCTTTTGGGTCATCATTAATATATTATTTTAATATGTTAAGGAGGAGGAATTAAAATGTGGATTCAGTGAGTGACTCTACCTAAATTTGGGTTGGGAATGAAAATTGATAAAAACATTTGGGGTTTTCCTAATCCTTTTTTATTTTATTTTTCTTATTTTCTTATTTTCTTATTTCATTATTTCATTGTTCCATTTCTTTTATTTATTATTATTGTTATTTTGACAGGTTTCTCTGTAAATGGTAGCAAGCTGACACTGAGGTAGACATATTTGGAGAACTCAATGATGGTCATTAATTGAGTTAATGTGACATGTAAAAATAGAATATATATCATTTTTTTGGCCAGAAATTGATTTCTGAGATAACATTTGAAAGAAAAACCAAAGATGTATGAGAAAAATGATGGAATTTTTTTTTTTCACAAAAAATGGAATATTTGCGGTTGAATATAAATGCCTTTGTAAAAAAAAAAGAAAAAAGAAAAAAGAAAAAAGCTGAATATACATATTGGATTGGGGGAATTGAAATTTCCAGAAATTTTTCAAAAAAAATCTCATCAATCAAAAATAATCATGAAAAATATGAAAAAAATATTTTTCTTTGAGAAGAAAATTCAAGATTTTTTAAGAAATGTAAATAATTTTGTACCAAACATAAAGATAAAAATAAAAAAAATGCTACATATATCTATTTAAAAAATATAATGAAATATATTGGAATATTTGAAACAAAGATTCATCAATCACAAAAATAAAAACATCAAATCACAAAAATTTATTTCTTTGAATAAGAATTGATGTTTCCAATGGGATTTTAATACCTGATACCAAAAATCAAAATAAATAGAGAAAGGGTGATGTTAGACTCACGGCTCCAGTTGTGGGGGAGCCGTGTAGGGTCTCACATGGCATGTGGGAGTCATGTAGGTCCCTTCAAAGCCTGGGGGACCATACACTACTCCATATAATTTATAATTTATCATTTATTTTATTTAATTTATAATTGATTATTTATTATTTATTATTTATTATTTATTATTTATTATTTATTATTTATTATTTATTATTTATTATTTATTATTTATTATTTATTATTTATTATTTATTATTTATTATTTATTATTTATTATTTATTATTTATTATTTATTATTTATTATTTATTATTTATTATTTATTATTTATTATTTATTATTTATTATTTATTATTTATTATTTATTATTTATTATTTATTATTTATTATTTATTATTTATTATTTATTATTTATTATTTATTATTTATTATTTATTATTTATTATTTATTATTTATTATTTATTATTTATTATTTATTATTTATTATTTATTATTTATTATTTATTATTTATTATTTATTATTTATTATTTATTATTTATTATTTATTATTTATTATTTATTATTTATTATTTATTATTTATTATTTATTATTTATTATTTATTATTTATTATTTATTATTTATTATTTATTATTTATTATTTATTATTTATTATTTATTATTTATTATTTATTATTTATTATTTATTATTTATTATTTATTATTTATTATTTATTATTTATTATTTATTATTTATTATTTATTATTTATTATTTATTATTTATTATTTATTATTTATTATTTATTATTTATTATTTATTATTTATTATTTATTATTTATTATTTATTATTTATTATTTATTATTTATTATTTATTATTTATTATTTATTATTTATTATTTATTATTTATTATTTATTATTTATTATTTATTATTTATTATTTATTATTTATTATTTATTATTTATTATTTATTATTTATTATTTATTATTTATTATTTATTATTTATTATTTATTATTTATTATTTATTATTTATTATTTATTATTTATTATTTATTATTTATTATTTATTATTTATTATTTATTATTTATTATTTATTATTTATTATTTATTATTTATTATTTATTATTTATTATTTATTATTTATTATTTATTATTTATTATTTATTATTTATTATTTATTATTTATTATTTATTATTTATTATTTATTATTTATTATTTATTATTTATTATTTATTATTTATTATTTATTATTTATTATTTATTATTTATTATTTATTATTTATTATTTATTATTTATTATTTATTATTTATTATTTATTATTTATTATTTATTATTTATTATTTATTATTTATTATTTATTATTTATTCTTTATTCTTTATTCTTTATTATTTATTCTTTATTATTTATTCTTTATTCTTTATTATTTATTATTTATTATTTATTATTTATTATTTATTATTTATTATTTATTATTTATTATTTATTATTTATTATTTATTATTTATTATTTATTATTTATTATTTATTATTTATTATTTATTATTTATTATTTATTATTTATTATTTATTATTTATTATTTATTATTTATTATTTATTATTTATTATTTATTATTTATTATTTATTATTTATTATTTATTATTTATTATTTATTATTTATTATTTATTATTTATTATTTATTATTTATTATTTATTATTTATTATTTATTATTTATTATTTATTATTTATTATTTATTATTTATTATTTATTATTTATTATTTATTATTTATTATTTATTATTTATTATTTATTATTTATTATTTATTATTTATTATTTATTATTTATTATTTATTATTTATTATTTATTATTTATTATTTATTATTTATTATTTATTATTTATTATTTATTATTTATTATTTATTATTTATTATTTATTATTTATTATTTATTATTTATTATTTATTATTTATTATTTATTATTTATTATTTATTATTTATTATTTATTATTTATTATTTATTATTTATTATTTATTATTTATTATTTATTATTTATTATTTATTATTTATTATTTATTATTTATTATTTATTATTTATTATTTATTATTTATTATTTATTATTTATTATTTATTATTTATTATTTATTATTTATTATTTATTATTTATTATTTATTATTTATTATTTATTATTTATTATTTATTCTTTATTCTTTATTCTTTATTCTTTATTCTTTATTATTTATTCTTTATTCTTTATTATTTATTATTTATTATTTATTATTTATTATTTATTATTTATTATTTATTATTTATTATTTATTATTTATTATTTATTATTTATTATTTATTATTTATTATTTATTATTTATTATTTATTATTTATTATTTATTATTTATTATTTATTATTTATTATTTATTATTTATTATTTATTATTTATTATTTATTATTTATTATTTATTATTTATTATTTATTATTTATTATTTATTATTTATTATTTATTATTTATTATTTATTATTTATTATTTATTATTTATTATTTATTATTTATTATTTATTATTTATTATTTATTATTTATTATTTATTATTTATTATTTATTATTTATTATTTATTATTTATTATTTATTATTTATTATTTATTATTTATTATTTATTATTTATTATTTATTATTTATTATTTATTATTTATTATTTATTATTTATTATTTATTATTTATTATTTATTATTTATTATTTATTATTTATTATTTATTATTTATTATTTATTATTTATTATTTATTATTTATTATTTATTATTTATTATTTATTATTTATTATTTATTATTTATTATTTATTATTTATTATTTATTATTTATTATTTATTATTTATTATTTATTATTTATTATTTATTATTTATTATTTATTATTTATTATTTATTATTTATTATTTATTATTTATTATTTATTATTTATTATTTATTATTTATTATTTATTATTTATTATTTATTATTTATTATTTATCATTTATCATTTATTATTTATTATTTATTATTTATTATTTATTATTTATTATTTATTATTTATTATTTATTATTTATTATTTATTATTTATTATTTATTATTTATTATTTATAATTTATAATTTATAATTTATAATTGATAATTCATAATTTATTATTCATTATTTCTTATTTAGTGGAGGCTACACAACTTGATCTTACCCGTTTAGCGTTCTGTACAACTCAAATGGGACATGTAGCATGCCACACCGCCCATTTGAGGCATGTAGCATGCCACACAGCCAATTTGAGGCGTGTAGCATGCCGCACGGCCCATTTGAGGCGTGTAGCATGCCACACGACTCATTTGAGCCGTGTAGGGTACCACAAAGCCCATTGAGCCGTGTACACGACTCAAATTGATCTCTCTCAATAGAATCTAGTAATTCTAATTTAATGCAAAGATTTTTTAAAAAAAAAAAAATTCTCAAAATGGCAAATACAACTGTTTCATTAGAGGGATCCAAATATAATTAAAAATCAAATAAGGAACTCCATCCAGTGCAAGGATAATTAATGAAATATCAGAAATTGATTTGTTTGAAGAAAAATTGATATCTCTAATGGAATTTAAATAATTTTGTTAATAAAATAACAAAACACCTAAATGTTTTACATAAAAATATTTAATGAGGAAAATTCAACTTTGTTTGAATTTTTCAACCAAGAATAAGTAAAAAAAAATTGAAAATTCATTTATTTGGATGAAATTTAATATTCCTGATGCAATGTAGATGAATTTGGACCAAATTTGAAGAATTATTCAAAATGATGCCTAAAACTTTTTTCAGAGAGGAATTGGCATATTTCAAACTATTTCAATAGAAATGTTTCAAGTATGAGAAGAAAATAAAGATTGATTCCTTTTTATTCAAAGAAATCACTTATTGAATATTGTTGAAATCAGCCTATCAATTTTTAAAGACCAAAGAAAAAAAAGGAGAAATGTAGTTGGGAAGATGTAGTTTCTTGAAAGCAACTACATCAACCACACCAGATTTATCCCAATTGGGATAACTCCTTAGCCAGCCAGATCATTCTTTCTGCAGCCCTGAGTTATACCAATTGGGATAAATCCATTAGTTGTGCGGGTAGCAAGTTCCCTCTATCCTCCAGCCCTTGATTGCTTGCACTCCTCCTCTCTTCCTTCCAACAACTAACTGTCTTCAAGACCCTAACCGCCAAAACACCAGCCTCAAGGCCAAGGAACAGTGTGAGGACCAATCATGCAAACACCAGCAACAAAAACAAGAAAAAAACAAACAATCAAATATTTCAGCACCTTTGAACAATCAATCACTCAATCCCTTGATTGAATACCCTCAAATTGCTCAGGCAGACAACTGATCACCCACAGACCTCTCGGCAAGCCCCTCCATGGATCAAGCAACTACAGACTCCTCCTACAAAAAAATGGTAGATAGATCATCAAAGAACTATTCTGGTCTGGGATGTTAACACCCAACCAGATAGACTCCAGAAAAACAAGTGGTTGCTATCTCCAACTAGACCAGCAAGCATTTTGAAAGCAGAACTTGCCTACTACTCAAGACCTCCCAGGTAAAGTGAGACATAAAAAATTCTTATCTGTGTGCCTTTAAATGAAGACTCCATAACCCTTTTGACATAGTATCTTGAATCTTCTTGTTCTTTCAATATTTTTCTTATTTTTTTTATTCAGTCACCTTAGAAAAACTTGTTGGTTTCAGAATAAGAGTAATAAAAGCAATAAAAAAAGGGTTCTTTGAGCCTAATCTCATCTAATATTTATTTTATTATTCTTGCACTTGATGTAGTTTTATTTTGATTTTCATAGATATTTGAATAAATCTAATGATATGGCTGTATTTGGAATTTTTTAATTTTTTTTCATTTTTGGTACAAAGATTTTTCATTCCATCACAAAAATTATTTTTTATTCAAATAAATAAATTTTACATATTATTATTGTTATATTAATGAAGGGATGATTTTTTTGAATATCTCTATATATTTGAATCATCCTGAACCTATTGGTACATTTAGAATTTCGCAATGCCTTTTTACGTTTGTTATAAGGTATCCAAATCCCACTGAAAATATAAATCCTATTCAAAGAAATAAATATTGGATGTTTAATGTTTTTATTTGTGTAATTCATGAGAATTTTGTTGCTTTATATAAAAATATTGGAATTATATTCATTGAATTGATATTTCTATAAATCTTTTATTTTGGGTACAAAGGTATTTATTTTAAATCAAAAATGTTGAATTTCATTCAAAGAAACCTGTTTTGGATATTTTGTCATTATTTATTTGAAATTTTTGTAAATATTTGAGTTTCCCTCAGCAAATAGGTATATTAAGTATCCTTACATATTATTTAATGTTTGCTCCAAAGGTATCTATACTCCACCAGAAATATTACCTTTTGTGTAAAGAAAATAAATTCTGTTTATTTTTCTTATTCTTTTCAGATTTTATGAAGTCTTTTTCAAACATGAGCTCAGATTTGAATTCCTGGCATAAAAATGGTACATATTGAAACTTAAATGTCAAATTAACTCAATTGATTTCCATCTTTGCCTTACCTCAAGACTTCGACCCCAGAAAGATCCCAAAGGAGGTCTGGAGGCCTTAATTTGGCCCCTCATGGCGCCAATTGATGGTTGGAGGCCTTTGGGGGCCCAAAAAATCCCAAAAACCAGGCACTCCCTAAAAAATTGAAAATTTTTTCCAACCCTTATTCTCTAAATTCACACCTTTTTTGTATTAGAAAAACCTTTCAAGGGTTTCACACCTTCCTGGGGTGGGAAGAAATTCCAGAAGGCAAGAATTTAGTAAAAAACAATTACCATAATAATAATAATGTTTCCTTCAAGGAGGGCATGGATTTGGAAATTTATTAGGTGTGAATTATTCCTGGGCCTCTCAAAAATTCAGCAAAAGTCACAAAACTCACAACACATATTTTTTTTTTGAAAATTTTCTTACAATATTTTACATGGGGATTTTGATATTTTTCAGGGTAAAGGACTTTAGAGCACATGGAAAGAACTAAAAAATATTTTTTTGTGAATTTTTCAAGGGTATTGAACACCTTAGAGATCTACATCAAACCCAAAAGTAACATCATGAAGGGGTGTCTTTGGAAGCTCTTGGATATTGTTTTGGACCTTCAGAAATTATCCTGAAAATTTGTTAAACTTTTTTAATTTTTTTTGGTGATGATAAATTTACAACTCCCAGTTGTGTGGGAGTTGTGAGCAGCCCTACACAGCTTCATGGAGGCTTGGGAGCCCAAACATGCATCTAAACACGTCCAAAGTGTTTTTACAAGCACCCATGACCCCTGGGGGGTTGTATACCCCCCGTAAAGGGCATTTTTGGGTTGTGTACCCCCATACAGGGCCATTTTGAAGCGTGTTTGGGTGTATAAGATCCCCCCAGGGGTTGTGCCATAATTTGTTGGACCCCCTGGACAACATTTGGGTTTCATCAACCCAAATTTGAGATCAAAGCATACTATGTGAGACTATTGGACCACACCTACCAATCATAAAGTGAATCCTAAAGTGAAAATGCAAAAAAAATCATTGCCTTTTGCCAAATAAAACCTGTGAAATTTTCCCTTTCCCACAAAGTAAAATCTCAACTTGCCCATTGGACAATGGAAAAGTAAATTTTTACTGCCCATTGGTTAACTTAATCTTTCTCAACTCAAAAGTGAGCAAACTTGGTAGTTGTTAAATTTAAAGGTGGGTTGAATACTGAAGTACAATTGCATTTGTTTTGAATTATAGGAACAGTGGCAAGCCCTCCTTTTTGTGACATTGATGAATTGAAGGAACACATTGATAGTGCCATTAAAAAAATGCAGAAAAATAGGATTTGGGTAATGAATCATTGGAAGCCCCAATTAAATCCTCATCTAGGGTTACAATTGAGGGAAAAAATGTTTCAAAAATTGAAATGAAATCTGGTGGTGAGTAAAATTTTATGTTAAACTGGTCTTTTCCTCATTTAATTTGATTGAAACTGAACTATGACTATGTAACTATGACTATGTAACTATGACAGATCCACTTGACCCACCTCCTGTGAGAGCTTTTCCTACTAGGGAAGAGGCACAAAACTATTTTAAAACATGGGCAATGAAGCATGCTTAATCTTTGACTGTTTTCAACTCAAAGCCTGATAAATGTGTGGATTTGGCCTGTGATAGACATTGTTCCTACTCTGGGAAATTGCTCACCAAATAGTCAAGGAAAACTTACACAAGGAAGGTTGGGTGCAAGTTTTCAATCTGTGCAAGTAACACAAAGGCAGAACCCTTGTGGCAAATCTCCTAAAGACATGATCAACATAACCATCAACCATCTCCACACCCCTCAGTACATCCTGACCTGAGGAGGATCTCTGGGATGGCCTAAGTGAATTTAAAAGAAGGCATGAATGATGGGCTCAATAATATTCAACTGAAAAGAAAATTGAGCAAGATAGATGGCGGAAAATATGTTGATGAGCAAACAATCTATAAAACTGTGCTTAAGGTAGCGCTTGCAGAACTAAAGGGAAAAATTTGTATGGAGGTCAACTTTGAACAGCTTGGTAATTGAGGTTGGGTTCATTGAGCAATATTCAGTGGAGAGGGTCACTTGGAGGCCCTATTCTTGGCCCACCCAAAGTCATTAAAGCTTTGAAAACAATTCCATCATATTGATATGTGTGATTGTACTTGTAAGAAAAATAAGTACAACATCCCACTATTGCATCTTGTAGTAATTACAGTCAAAAAACTAAATTTCAAAAAAGCTCTTGTTTTTTAACAAAAGAAACATTTGAGTTCTACAGTTGGTCTATAAACGCACTAAAGGAGCTGGCTTATGATCCTGAGAGACTTACCAAAGCCTTTCTGGCGGACCGTGAGAAAGCTCTGATATGTGCTATAGAACCTAGTTTCCCTGGGTCAACAAGACAGTTTTGTCAGTGGCACTTTTGTAAAAAAATACAAGAAAACTGTAAAGTTTGCTTTAATAATGACTTTGAAGGGTGGGAAAGATTTATGTCCCTGTGGGCTAAGCATGGGGAATCAAAAACCAAAGGGGAGGCAGAGGTCAATGATATGGAACTTAGAGTAAGTGCCAAATCACTGCCTCTAATTTTAATCTTCCTAGTTTTGGGTTACTTACATGATGACTTGTATAAAGGTTTTCTTGGCCAACCGTTAGGATGTGCTCAAGTATATGGATCATAACATCTTATGTATCAAAGAGATGTTTGTAATGGCTTGGAATTGCAAAAAACCTGAATTTGTAAATAAAAAAACGTCTCAGTTTGAAGGGGCCCATGCTACTCTCAAACAATTACTTTCAAATTCTTTGGGAAACATGTTGGATGTTTGAAGGAACCTAGAGGGAACATTTTCCAATTGAATTAAATTGGTTCAGGCTTTGCTTTACAACTCTCAAATAAATTTAAGAATAGTTCTTGCCACTGAACTGTTACTTTTGGGATACAGGTTTTCTTTAGAGGAAATTCAACTTTTTGTGGAAAAGTTTGATAAATTAAAGCAGAAAAATGGTGGGGAAGTGTGCACCAAGTCATACTCCAAGACTATGGGTTTTCCCTGTTCCCACCAGATAGTTGAACTACTAGCTTCAAGAGGATCCGTTGTGCCTGAGGATTTTTATCCTCAGAAGAGGTTGGATTATGAACCTTGCAGTTCTATTTCTATAAGTTTTTTTAAGTTGGATTGTTGTATTGTTCAAATCACTTTGCAATTAACACTTTTTGATAAATTCTTTTTGATGGATGATTCCTAGTTTACTAATGTTTGATCCTTTTGAATTTTGAAAGGTGGATTTTGATGAAATTCTCAACAATTCTCAGTCACATGAGAAGCTCAATGAAATCATCTGGTGACATCCTGAAAAAGATTATTGTGGGATTTTGAAGTACTTGATTCAGAAGACTGAAAAATATCAATCAAAGCCAAGACTTGAACCCAACTTCTTGCAATAAAGCAGAGGCTGATCCAAATTGACAGATAACAGGCGAGATCCTTCTTGATTCAAACATTTTGAAAAGGAACTTAAGGGGGAAAAGAGAATTAAAAGGGCACAAAATAAGAAAAGATGAAAGATTGCATGTTTTTTCTTTTGTGAAGTTTTCATTCTTTGGGTTTAATGAACTGATGGGAAAATGATTTCTGTAGTTCAAGAATGGCTCTTTATATGAATTTCATAGTTCAGTAGGAGAGACTGAAATTTCATTAGGGTCCCTTATGTTCAAATCAGATTGCTTTTTGAAGGAGGAAGATGAATAAATCAAGGAGTCAAACAGAAGCTCATCTTTGGTGAGTGTTTTTTCCTTTAATGAGATTAGAATTTTGGCTAACTAACTAATTTTTGATTGTAGGAAGTGAATTACCTCAAACAAATACCTGAGAACTTACATCAGTTCTTGGGGGAGGTTTGGGACCCAGTTGGTGATGAAAATTGTGGATTTAGAGTCATTGCTAAATCACTTGGGTATGATGAGCATGGATGGTTTCAAGTACAAAAAGAAATGATTGAAAAATTGAGGAAAAATAAGAAAAGCTATTCTAAGATCCTTGGTGGCAGTAAAGACATTGAAAAGATAGAAAAAAGACTTGATTTTAATGACATCAATGAAAAGATTCCATCTTCAAAATGGCTTTCAAAGTTGGATATGGGTAAAATAATAGCAGATACTTATGGAAGACTAATATATTTTATTTAATTGGATTCATTTTTTAATTATAATCCTATGAAAATGGGTGTAAAAGAAGCATCAGACCCAATGTTCATTCCATTTTTTAATAGTAACCGTTGGTTCCAGCTTGTACTTAAGGGAGATGTGATTCCAATCCCCCACATAGTTTCCAAACCACGTTCCAAGATTTCTAAAAAAAAATTTTTTTCTGGGTTGATAAACTCAAAGATCAACTTGAGTTGTATTATAATTTACAGAAATAATTTTAATTTCATCATTTGGGTTTGGCTTCTGATGCTGATCTTGTAATTCTATGAATATAAAGGGTTATCACATTTTGAACATCCTTATGTTGAGTGTTTTGAGTTAAAATCATCATGTTGAGTTTCTTGAATGAGATTTTATGGGTAAGTCAGTTCAACTTGTGTTGGGATGCTCCCATCATAAGGAGTATTTTTAATTCTTGTGATGGGATCAGCTTAACACAAGTTGAACTTGTTTTTTTTTGGTGTTTTTACTTTAGGGCCTTTCAAGTTGAACTTGTATTTTTTGGTGTTTTTACTTTAGGGCTAGTCAAGATGAACTTGTATTTTTTGGTACTTATACTTTAGGGCTGCTCCATACAATTTTTCATTGTTTATTTAATTTTTGGTGTTTTGCTTGTCTTCAGGTTTTTTTGTTTTTATTTATTTTTATTTACCAAAAAATTAAAATTATTTGATTTTTTGGTTGATTTCTCTTTTTCTTTTTTTTGGTATTTTTATTTAGTTTATTGTAGTTTTTTTTTTGGCCCACAAAACTTGTAGTTGTGTGGCACAGAACACAACTACATTCAATTTGTGTACAGTCCCACACAACTTGAATGTAGTCAGGTGTGGTGCCGCACAACTAAAGTCAAGTTGTTTGGAGGAAACACAACTCAATTGTAGTTGTGTAGCATGTGGCAGGACTCATTTGAGTAGTGAATTCATCATCACCCTTCCAACAAATCATCATTGATTTCTATGAGTAGTTGTTAAAATATGGATGCACTCAGGTAATGTGCATATTATTGTGTAATCCAAATGGGATGCACAAATGGGCCTCCATGGCCCATTGGAAATCACATGGGCCACGTGGGCCTATGTTGATGTTATAGGTTTTGGGCATTTGTGCACCAAAACACGTTTTCTAGGTCTATTGGGACATGGGCCTTAATGGGCCCTCCAGGGTGGATGGGCCACCTTAGCAAGACGGTGTGGAATTCAGAAGAGGACTTCTCCCTTAATGGTTCCAAGTTTGGAATTTATTGATCCCTTGCGTCTGTAAACCCTGAGTGCAACTGTTCACCCTTCAACTGAGAGATAGAGAATTTGAGAATAAAGATCCTTCCAAACAAGCCTATGAGAACCAATGTGTTACTACGTGATCCCCTGATCCTCCTCCAAACGGGTTGAGGGTGCGGCTTAAGTAACCTCCCCCTCAACCCTAACCCAAGTAAAACCAGAAACAAGAAATAATAATAAAATACAACCCCTAAGCACAGAACCCTAGCCTCAAACCTATCCTTCCCATCCCATATCCCACATCTCATATCCCATATCCATCCGTATTTCCCGCCTGCAATTACATCCACCCGGTTTTCCCTTCTCATGAAGGAGCCTTGCGCCGCGCCCAACTTGGAGCCCCCCGCGCATGTCTGCATCCACCCAATGCGCCATTCCAGATATCCAAGATATATCCACGCAATCCAATTGAATCCAATCCATCCTGCGTCTCCAGATGCTGAGCCCAATCCAACTGCTGCTGAGCCCGCAGCACAACTTTCTGTGGCAAAGCCGCACCCATTTTTTAGTGTGCTTCCCCTGCTGAGCCCACCACTACTTCTGAGAGCGCAGCGCGCAGCCTATTCCAACTCGCGTCTATAAAAGACCACCAAATCCCCCCAAAACTTGAGTTCTGTCCCCAGAGATCCACCACCATCTCACCCGCCACCAACCATACCCAAGTCATACCACCTCCACCCGTACACCTTCATCAGACCAAAGAAAGAAAAGAAAAACCTCATCCAACACCCTACACCAAATATGTCCTGCATTTACTGCAGCCAGAATGGCATTTTGTGCCAAATCCTTCTGGGCCGGCATGCCTGTGTCCCCTGCCAAGCTGGACACTGCTGCTGCTCCCTATTGGAGGGAATGCTGCGCAACCGCCCCAAGGTTTCCCAGGCAAGAGGACACGTCGCGACTCCTTTGTGATTTTGAGCAACAAGGAGATCTCAACAAATGAGTGGACCCCGCCTGGATTGCCTTGCAATTGTCTGCAACACGCCCTGCAAAATCCTCCGTTGCGCAAGAGCCACAAATTAGGCTTGCCTTTCCGCCAGGATGGACCTCTGAGGCACCAGGATTTCACAAAATTTATGGCTTTCCAGATAGCCATCCATGACTGGGCCGTGCGGGTACACATGAATGTACCAGTGATGGACCCAAGGATCCCCAAACTTCCAGCCTCTCCTCCTCCACCACCACCAAGGCCAGCTCCTCCTCTGCCACCACCACTTCTTCCCACTCCTCCAAGGACAGCTCCTCCTCCCACTCCTCCAAGGCCAACTCCTCCTCCAGCTTCATCTCCTCCGCTGCATTGCCATCTCCTGTTCCAAGGTCATCACCGGAACCCACGCGCGCAATGTCTCCTGTGGTGATCAAGTTGTCACCAGAACCGGCGGCCGCTGCAACCCCTCAGGCCACAACTCCCAAGATCCCAGAAATCCCCCTAGTTCCAGAACTTCCCTTGGCAAGGTTCAACGCAATGGTGAACAACACGCACAAACTCCTCCGGCGGTTTCTAGCAGTTCCCTATGCACAAACTGCCAATGGGCAATGCAAGGTCTTGGTGGCTTTCCAATACCTAGCCACAGCAGCTTGTACAGACGCAGAGGATGTGATGAGGGCTTGGCTGGCTTAGGCGGATTTCCCCCCTTTCTCTTTTCTTTCTTTCATTCCATCTTGTATCCTCATGCGCGCCTTTTCGAAGATAAGGACTTTTGTGGCGCCATCCTGAGCAGCCTTTGGGCTTTGTGAGAAACCTGAGAGAAATAAGATCCATGCGCGAGATCCGCGCCACTGAGAGTATCCAGTGAGAGTAAGAACATCCGCCCGCAAGATCTGCGCATTTGAGAACAACCCGCAAGAGTGAGAAATCCGTGAGAGTAAGAACATCCGCGCATTAAAGAGCAACCCGCAAGAGTGAGAAATGCGTGAGAGTGAGAAGTATCCACTCAAGGTACCTGGACCACCCCAGACAAATGGCCACACAGTTCCCCGTACCCATCTACAGAACAGAGAGAGTACAAAGAAAACCAGCCGCGCCCGCACATCCATGAGAGATAGAAAGAAAAAGAATCTTCCCAAACCCATTTGCACCTTCCATCTATAAGATAACCAAGAAAACTTAAAGAGAATTTTTTTTTTGGAACACCAACTTGTTTCCAAGCCCGCTCTTTTGCTCTTCAAACCACATCCGTTTGGCCCCACATGCTTTCCTAGTTCCCTGAATCATCCATTGGAAATTGTCCATGCTTTTGCTTCAGGAATGTGGGGCTTGTCTTTCCATTGATGGACCCAGCTTTTCCCCATGCCCATACCTAAAAGAAACCATATATAGCCAGAAATAATCCAAAAAGCCAATCCATAGAGAAGAAAATAAGAAAACAAACATTCTGGGGTGTCTAGTTATTCCAGCCGTGAACCGCCTAGAACAGACCCTCACCAAATCCAGTCATACCCCCTATTCATCCATTGTTCCCCCCCAACTTGGCTGCTGTCCCCAGCGGTCTTCAGTTGTTTACTCTGCCAGACGCGAGGCCCGTGCGCGGGCTTTTCCTTGGAGGAAGGATCTGCGTTGCAATCCCCTTTGCTATCCAAACAAGCCGTCTTGTTGAATGATTTTGAGCCCTGCGCAAAGAATTGTTTCACGTGCAAAGCCGTGGCCTTCTGCTTGAGCATAGTTCTGTCCAATTCCTCCAGCTGGTAGCTACCTCCGGTGAACTTGGATGTCACATGGAAAGGCCCATTCAATAAATTAGCAAACAGTTTCCCCCACTAAGTTTCCAGGCTCCAGTTGTAAAGCAGAACCAAGTCCCCCTTCTGCAACAGATCCAGGAGTTTATGTGTGCAGCGCTTGTACCAGTAGCAGACAGACTTTGTGCGGGTTGCCTTCAGTCTTCCAGCCTCTTTCTCCAGCATCTTGTCCCATTGCAGGAGTTTCTTGGCACAGGCCTTTACTAGCTCCGCGTTTGTCTTAACCTTCCACCAGTTGATACCCAGAAAAGTTTCCAGCTCAATTTCAACCAGCAGCATGGGTTGCTGCCCAAATAGCAGCTTTTATGGCAAATAACCCTTTGATCTCTTCACAAAAGTCTGATCCACAAAAAGAACAACTGGAAGGGTTTCCTGCCACTTCTTGCCATCCTTGCCGCACATATTCACCATTGTTTCCTTGATCAGCTGGTGACCACGCTCAATCATCCCCAAGCCTTCCAGATAGTACTCCATCAATCGCCCAAACTTTTCTCCACAACTTTGCACCCACTCCCCCAACCATCCCCAGAACTCCGCACCCCCATTGACCTTTACCAGCCAAAGCAATCTGTAATGCGCAAAGCAATCTTCCTCCAGAAACTGACCAACTTTTTCCGCCAACAGCTTCACCAGAAGCCGCGCTTCCACCCATCCCAACAAGGAGGTATGCAAACTTACCTGCCTTGATGTGCACAACATCCAGAGAAACCCTCCCAAACAAGGAGTCCTCCCCAGTGGGGATACCTACCTCACAAGGTAATGTAGGGCTCCGCTTCTGACGCACTTTGCACTCCCATACCCACTACTTTACCACACGCACTACCCCTGGCCACCAGAAACTTGCCCGCACCCGCTTCCAAGTTTCAAGCTTGCCGCAATGGCCAAGATTGTCATGCAGGCTTCCCAGAAATACCTCCTGGTCTGCCCTCAATGTGCTGACCACAAGCAGTACCGGCGCACTCCACCACCATAGCTGTCCTTTCTGCAGGTAGGAATTTCCCAATCTCCTCCAAATCCATCAAACAATATTGGCTGGGATGTCATCCAAAAACCAAAGATCCTGCAAAAACAAACTGAGGACCGCGTACCTTCCAGATTACTGGAGAGGAAGTTGCACACCTACTTCCATCACCTCTACTTTAACCGTTGGGGCCTCCACATCCAATGGTTCCATGCCTTTGTACGGATCATCCTGCAGGTACCAAGACAGCGCTTCCGGCATTGTAAAGGCCTTCCCTGGAACATGCACCACCATGAAAGAGAACAACTGAAGGAATGCAAACCACCTGGTCATAGGTGTGTTTGGCAGTGTGGGAAAATTGATCATCCGCGCCAGCGCCTCCACATCCACCAGAAGCACAAAGTGAGTCCCCCATAGCAAATGCTGCAACCTCCGCACAATCTTAGTGACCCCGCAAAGCTCCAACTTTGGCTGCAAGTACCGGCTCTCCGTTGGTGTGAACTTAATGGACTGGTAAAGAACCAGACAGTCTTTCACCTCATCCTCCTGCTTCAGCACTGCCCCCGCGCCAAGCTTGCTCAAATCCACGGCCAAATTAATTCCTCCAGAGTCATAATCCAAGTCCCGCAGTACAATATTGCGCCCAACAATCTCCTTGAGTTTTTCAAAGGCAAAGTCACAGTTTGAACCCCAGGTCCATTCTGCGCCCTTATGCATCAATGCCTGCAATGGACTAGAAACCTCGACAAACCGCCTGATGAACATCTGTACATAGCTACACAATCCCAAGAACTGGAGAATTTGCAATAACTTCTTTTGCAATGGCCATTCAAGGACTTTTTTGCATTTCTTTTCTGCAATCTGCCTTCCGTTGGAAGCCACCACATGTCCTAGAACCTCCAGCGCAGGTACGCAGACCGCTAACTTCTTCCCCAACCCCATAAGCCTTGCTTCCTTGATCCGGAACAAGATCCATTCCAGCGTTTGCGCGTACTCCAAGAAAAATCAGAGAATTTCCGGAGCTTCTGTAAGCGTTTCCCCTCTGTAATCTGTCTTTGGGCATTTGATGCCCGCGTTTTCAATGAAAATATGAACCCCCTCCGGAAGATTTTCCTTCAGAATCCAGGTCATCTGCGCTTGGTAAACTGCGACCAAGTTAGTAGCACCTTGGGGCAGACGCGTCAGTTGCATCCTGCCCAATCCGGTTTCAAAGGAAGTCATTGGACCCAAACTCTGATTGAGTTTGCGCTTTTTGTATCTGCCCATCACATCCACCAGCCCGTAGCACGCGCGTCCTGCCATAGATTCCAGAAACTTGTCCATGCGCAGAGGTTTTCCCGCGTCTTGGATTGTAAAAAAATTGAGCCGCTGAAGATTGTGAGCAATCTGCAGTGACTTCCCATCCTGCTTAACCACTGCAAAGATTGGATGTGAGTAACTTGACGTTGATTGCTTGTAAAGACCTGTGCCCACATTCTTGCGCACCAGCTCCAAGAAGGGCCCACAAACCGCCCGCAAAATTGGAATTGGCTTGATCTGCCAAGGTTTGTGGAGAACCGT
Organism: Puccinia polysora; assembly: GCA_025617555.3. NCBI lineage: Eukaryota > Fungi > Basidiomycota > Pucciniomycetes > Pucciniales > Pucciniaceae > Puccinia > Puccinia polysora. The sequence goes on along the minus strand of CM062626.1, from coordinate 7,149,418 downwards.
TGGAACCACATAAGATTCTCCTATCTTGCTCTTTAACAGTCCCTGCTCTTCAGGTCCAAACGCGAGCGCTCTTTCCCGGAGGACAAGTACCAAAATAAGCAAATGCCATTCTTCCACGCTTAACCAGCCCAGCGGTCCAAAGTTAAGGGCCGCGAACCTCTCATCCTTAATCCGCTCAAATTGCGTTACCCATCATGAAACCTTCAGCGGAGATTCCCAAGGGTCCCCCAACCAAGGGATTGGTTGCAGTTGTCCGTTGTAAGACTCCAAACGGTGCTAGGCCGTGGCAGTTCTGCAGAGGGGAAAGGTGCTGTTTAGGCTTCCCTCCTGAGTGTTACAAAAATATTTAAATGTAACCAAGATCAAGGTCCAGAACCTGGTAAATGAGGAATCAAGGAGTAGAGGATAAGGATGATAATAGTTTGGTAGTGAGGGAACAGCACTATCTGAGACAAGATTATGCAGGGAAAAACTTGAACAAAAGAAGTTAAAGTATTCTTAGAGTTCAAAGAACAAAAGCTGTTGTATGTAAACAACGCCCACATCTAATAACTCTGGTTGTCAGCAGAAGATTGGGGATGGTCAACTCAAACCCAAGCAACCTCCAGGTTCTCAATGAACCTGCCCAACTCTCCGCAATCAAGCGCTTGAAGGGTACCAGATAACTGAGGGTGGCTGTACAAGACAAAGAACAATGTTTAAGAAGCTCTAAAACAAACAGTAACTGATTTGAAGCACGGATAATCTCAACACTTCTCAAGGGACTCAAGAGTAGGCTGGCAGAATGCAACTCCAAAAAAGCTAAGGGGAGGTATAACACTCCAGGTCTTAAGCTTAATAAGACCTCTTCAATCAATCATGATTGGCTCCAGAAAGGTGATCAGGGATCAGGACCAGTATGGTCAGAGAAAGGGATCAAGGAGTGGTATGACACACTCAAAAATTCCAACAGACAGAATCTTTCTTCAACCAGAAAGGCTATTGGTTGGTGATAAGGATCAGGGATCAAGGGTTGAGTATGGAGGCTCAAGGATCAAAGGTGTGCTAATTTCATGCTGGATGATTCCATGCTCTGATGATCAATCAAAAAGGCAGGGGAGAGCCCCTCCTTATATGGGCAGGAGGCCCTGTTAGACTATGTACAACGGATTCTACAAATAGAGCAAAAAAAAGAAAAAAGAAAAGGAAATCATGTGGTCACTCGCGTCCGTCCGTGGATGGGCGCACGCAACAATAACAGAATCACCCACCCCTCGTCCAAAGGCAGACGGGGTGGGAAAGAGAAATGAACCAAACCGCCGCGGATGTCCGCGGGCGGTAGTTTGCACTCTTCACCCCTTGTCCAAAGGCGGAAGTGGGTGGGAGAGCCCTAGGAAAGGTGACTGATGAAGTCTGTGAGAGCCTGGATGGGAAGATAGGAGATCGGCTTGAAACGGTTGAGTAAATCCTGACAGGCCTGGGATTCACAACTGATAGATCAAGTGAGATGGGAGATTTGACAGATCCAAGGATTTACCAAATGCTTGGGGGTGCGGTCGGGATGGATTCGGTAAATCATGGATGAGTGCCGCGCGACGGTAGCAATGAGGAGATTGGGACGCATCACAAAAAAGATGAGGACGCGCAATGACAACGGCGGAGATGACAAGCAACGCGCAACGGCAAGGATGATGAGCAACGCGGATGAAGGACGCGCAAGGAGCGCGGATGAAGGACGCGCAACACGCGAGGCGCGAGGAGCAACGCGCGCGGATAAAGGAAGGTTTGGATGAGCCTGAGGATAAGTTGGTTTTTTTTTTTTTTTTTTAATGCCAGACGGAACGTTTGCGCAACAGTTTATGGGTTGAGGTCTTAAGGCGGCCAGGGTGTCCAGGATGGGGCACCACACCGTTCAGATCCTGCAGCATTGCTTGGTTCCGGGGACAGACCTTTTGGGCTACCAGATTATACTTCCCAAAATTGCATGCGCCATCCACATGCATCCATTACCATAGGTCCTAGTCAAAACCAAACCGCGGCTTTTGCCTTTTCTCACAAGTGTGGCACAATGATAGTGTTTTTGTGAAGTACCTCCCGGCAATGCACACTGAGGAAAGGAACTTACTTCTGACACTTGAGCGTCCTGCGCTTCCTCCCTTCTTCCCCCCTGCTCCTCACTGGTTGACTGCCTGCGCAAATCCGGAGCTTTCTCTGTGCGGTAACCTTGGCCAACTAGTCAAAATCTGCCTCTGGACCACCCTTGCAAACTAACTCCGTGCTGGGGTCCTCCTCCCCCTCTCTTGCCAAATCCTGCATCCACTTCCCCAACCCCTGATTGCAGATTGTGGTTTTGAATTTCCCGCCGGACAAATCTTCCACCGTTAACGCTTCTGTCCCCGCCTCTGGATCAAACGTCATTTGCGCTTGGAACCCAAACATGAATGGCTGTCTTAAAATAGCCTCCCTGCAGTCAACCAATAGAATAGAAAGTGGTTTACGGACCCTTGCCACCTCAACCTTTTCCTCCTCCACAACCCCATCCACGCAACACGCCCTGCGGTTAAGCGCGCAAAGCCCCATCACGCATTTCTGCCAAACCAATCCCATTTCATCAACCAATCTAGACAGAAGGAGGTTCACCATAGAACTGCTATCCACCAATGCCCACACCTTCCTTCCAGAAATCTTCATTGAAACATAAGCCAGTGGAGTTGAAAAAAATTTCATCCCTGCTAGCTTGTGCTCCATGTCATCCCAAGCCAAGTTAACCCGTTGCACCGTTGGAGCAATCCTGGTGTGCCTGCAATCCTTCAGCGCTTGAACCATCTCATCTACCACAACTGGCAACACTGCTTCCAACTCCTTCAAGGTCAAGCAAATAGTTGTATCATTCCCCGTCACCCTGTACACAATTTCCATGGCCTTCTTTTTCCCGGCTGGATTCACCAGCCATCCCTCCGTTTCCAGAACGCGTGCAATTGGCTTAGGAGCTGCCGGCGGTACCTGTTCCTTGGCATCCAAATGCATCCTTTCCACTGCCCCCAACTCCTGCGTTGCTAACACCCTCACTTTTTCTTCCATGCGCCGTGGTTTTCATGCCCCAGGACCAGTGAAAATCCCCAGCAAAGCTTGAGAAGTTACCGCAGATTCCTGTCCTTTCCTGCACACTTTCTCCATGAAAGTCGGATTCCCAGGTTTGGAGGAGATCCACTTGCCTGTTGGGAACATGAATCCCATTCCCACTTGTCAAACCAATCCCTCCTTGAGGTCCTTTGTCATGTTATTGCACCCCAACCGCCAATGTCCCTTGTCCGCGCAGTAATTGCATAACCGCAGCGCACAAAGATTTGACAACAGAAGCACTCCCCCAAGGTGAGGAGGCAGATTGCCCAACCTGGATGACATTTGAATCAGAAAGATCTGTAAATACTTCATCAATTCCATCATTTTGCTAACCTCCAGGCTTGTTGTTGGTGGTGTGGCCTGAGCGCGTTTCATGTTTGAGGCTCCCGCAACCGGAGCTTGCGTTGGTGCCGCCTTAGTGTGGGAAGCAGACTTCTTTGGCCCTGTTGGGAAAAACCTTTCCGTGTCCTCCATCAGTTCCTCCAAGTCCAGCTTGCTTTCCACCATGCAAAAAATGACAAGGATGTCCAGAAGGAGCGCAATACTCCCATCCAACAACCTCTTCACCAAGTTGTTGTTGTACAAGTGCAGCTGCACCCCCCCATGGAGTGGGGGACTGAGTCCTCCCAAAAACACCCTCTTCATTGCGACCATCTGCCCCAATATCACCTTTTTCTTTGCCAGGTAACAATAGATCTGATAAAAAATTGCTACATAATCCCTCAATTGCGCCCGCATCCGGACTCCGCCATTTGCGCTTGCTTCCGCCATGGCTTGCTTGAAGTTGCTTTCCCAAAACCAAGTTTTGTGCCTTCCCCACTGTGCCAAGATTTCTGCCTTCAGTTTTGGCCAATTGAGTTCCTCATACCCTTCCATCTCCTCTACATCCCAAAGCTTCTCTTTGTCTGTGATGAAGAGGACAAAAAGCCAAGCCTTATCCAAACCTGTTGCACCTTCTGCGTTGGCAATTCATTTGTATTGCACAAGGAATCAGTCAACTTTCTCCATGTTGAACCGGATTTGAGGATAGTCCTGGGGCCTGAAGCAAACAGGCTTGTGGTTGGCGCCATTGTTGGAACAAGAGACACTGTATCCCACCCCCAATGAGGGTTTCTTCCAAGAAGCCAGAGGAGGAGGAGGAGGAAGAGGTGTGGGGGTAACGTTAGATGACCGCACAATGGTCAATGGGTGGCACTGGGACATTGCACTTGTTAGTTTCAAGAGACAAGGAATGAAAGATTACTTCCCGGCCAGACCCCCAGATGTGGAATTCAGAAGAGGACTTCTCCCTTAATGGTTCCAAGTTTGGAAGTTATTGATCCCTTGCCTCTGTAAACCCTGAGTGCAACTGTTCACCCTTTGACTGAGAGATAGAGAATTTGAGAATAAAGACAATTCCACACCTATGACAAATGATGTGTTCCTCCATGATCACCTGATCCTCCTCCAAACAGGTTGAGGGTGCTTCTTAAGTAACCTCCCCCTCAACCCTAACCTAAGTAAAACCAGAAACACGCAATAATAATGAAATAAAACCCCTAAGAACAGAACCCTAGCCTCAACCCTATCCTTCCCATTCCATAATTCACATCCCGTATCCCATATCCATCCATATTTCCTGCCTGCAATTATGTCCACCCTGTTTGTCCTTCTCATGATGTGGCCTTTTCCCGCTCCCAACTTGGAGCCCCCAAGGCATGTCTGCATCCGCCCAATGCGCCATTCCAGATATCCAAGATATATCCGCGCAATCCAATCTGCATCTTGCCATGCGCAATCCGTCCAATCCAAACCAATCCAATCTGATCCATCCCGCATTTCCAGATGCTGAGCCCAATCCAACTGCTTCTGCGCCCGCAGCGCGACTTTCTGCGGCAAAGCCGCACCCACTGCTGAGCGCGCTTCCCCTTCTGAGGCCGCTGCTACTGCTGAGCGCGCAGCGCGCAGCCTATTCCAAATTGCATCTATAAAAGACCACCACAACGGGCTTATCTGGGCGTAACTAGGCCCAAGCTTTATTTTGGACATACTTGGCCAGACGGGCTGGCCCGCCAAAGTATGAATTTTGTGGTCTTTGGGCCTTGGAGGCCCATTGTGGCTGCCGCCCGTGTTGCAGCCCACTCAAGGCCGCTTGTTTCTCTCTTGGGCCCTTTGAAGGGCCCAAAGGCCTGCGCGGGGCATTTGTATGGGGCAGGGGGCTTGGTTTGGAGTCCCCCCACCCGCGGCCCTGGTTGCGGCCGCAGGCAGCCAACAGCCCCTTTCTCCCTCCCTCCCCTTGCTTGGTTGCAAAGGGGAGAGCAGGCTGGCTGGTCCTCAACTAGCCAGGCTGGCCGCAACGAGGCAACCTGCAAGGTGGGAGGGGATTTGATCACCCCCCCACCCCATGTATTGACCAACCAGGCCAGCCGCAACAAGGCAACCGGCAAGGTGGGAGGGGTCACCCCCCCACCTCATGTGTGGAGCAACCAAGGGTCACAGGGGCCATCTCCCCCCCCATTACCAAGGGGGAGGTGACATGGGGCTGGGTGGGCTTGACCACCACCCAGCCCACCAAACTGATTTTGTTGCCCTGGGGGTATCAACCTACAGGGCTCCCTGGGGGGGGGATTCGACCGCTCCCTCCAGGGATTGAGAAAGATAGGGGGGGGGGGGGGGACACGCATGTCCGCTGGTCACACCCCCCCTGTAAGTTTTACCTGACCCAGGGTGTTTCTGGGTCCACCCTGGCCAATTTGAGGGCCAGGGGCTGGTTGCAGGAGGCAACCAGCCATGTAAGTTGGTAAACAGGGACCAATAAGGTAACAGAGATAAAACAGGCTGGTTTTAAGGGACAACCAGCCAGGGTATGAACAGCAACAAGGGCTGGTTCAGCCCAGTAAGGGTGGAAACACCAAATTTGACTGGTACAGACTGGTCATAAGGGTTCAGGGACTAATGCCAAGTGGGCTGAGTAAGCCCAAACAAATTAGCAAGGCTTGTAGGCGCCTGTAGAGCCCATTTGGGGCGGAATTGTTGCCTTTTGCTTGTCATTACATGAGCTCCACATGAGCACCATATTTTTTCATTTAAGGAGAACTTCTACCTGATTTTTTCCATTCATTAACCAATTCATTCATATTCACAAGTGTGCCATTGCCTCTGCCTCATATTAAGGATCAATCATAAGACATTATTGTCTCAGCATTTTGTTTGCTTTAAGTACTGCACTTTGACTAAGATTTTGGGCCAATAATTCTCACAGTAGTCACGCGTGTGCCTTCAGACCTATGCACACCAGGGGAAGTTATGTAAGGAATATACACAAATTCAATTGAATCCATGGGATTTGTTGCAAATTTTTGAATCTATGGTGGCCTATGAAGTGTATTTTGATCATCATTTCATTTTTTTAATCCTTTGGATTTTTTCAAGGATTTTTGGTATGAAAAGATGCTCTTCTTCATCATAATTGAAGATCTGTTGAAAAATTATGTTAAAAAATTAATGGAAAATGAAGATCCAAAGAAAGAATGGAAAAGAAATTTATATCATTCAATAATTCTAAATCATTAATTTCTTAATTTCTGATACTTTAATTTACTGTAAAAACCTCACTTTTTTTATTTACAAAGAAAATATAAAAAGTAATTCACAAAATTATCATTTTTAGATAAAAAGGTTTGAATTTAAAACAAGCTTCCTTCATCCTCTGATCCTGCTAAATTTTTCTTTTCCTTATGGTTATTAAAGGTTTGGTTGGTAGATGGTTTTTAATAAATTACTAATTAGATTGATTCATGATAACAAGGAGATGTATGAATGTGAATTTTTGTGGATAAAAATGAAGGGGGTATGAGGGGTCCTTTAATATTGAAGGGACCTCTCATCAAAAAACTTAAAAAAAAAGATTAACACAAGATGAACACTATTTATAAAATGAGGATGAAATCAATCTTTCTTTCTTCCTGTTCACTTTCAAAGCACTATGTATAAATCTTTTCTTTGGAGTAACACCAGGTACCACCATGAACTTGAAATATTCCATTGCATTTATTGAGTGGTTCTTCTTATTCAAAGCCCACTTGTAATGCACCTTCCTATTCCTTGGTGTGATAACTGGAATAGCGGTGAACCTGAAGACATAAGGGGTTTCTAATTTGCTTTGGATTTTTACTTCTTGGTATGGGTAACCAAAATTTACTTGATACATTTCATTCTTAATCCATAGATGCATTTCATCTATTATTTTCCTTTTCTTTTCTTCATTGGAGCCATAATCCTGCTCCTCTGCTTGAGTCACCGGACTGATACTGAGTATCTGTGACATACCTGTGTTATGTTTCACAGGAATTGAATCTTTAATAACTTCCATGTTATTAAACATATTTACATATTTTTTTTCCTTAATGATCCAAATTTCCTTCTCTTTCCTTTGATAATGGAGTTGGGTTGATACAAGCCATTTTTTCCCTTATATTTCCCTCAACAGGGATTAAATCCTCAAAACCCCCCTTAATCCTGTAGGGGGAAGTAAATTCATATGTATGTAAACTTTATATGTTTGGTCCTATCCAAAGCTTTATTCATTATGTCTTCAGTCATATCTGCAGTTGAAACATATTCCAATGCTACTTCCTCATAATTTACTGCTTCTCTTATTTAGTTGTAATGAAAATTGATGTGTTTGTTCTGGAGTGAAAGACTAGGTTCCTTGCCAACTTTATGGCACCTTGATTATCAGAATAGATTAGAGCATACTATTGAGGATTATAAGTGTCTTCAATTATTTTTCTTATCAATTGTGCCTCCTGAGGTGCAGAGAGGTAAGCTCTTTATTCAGCTTCATTTGATGATACACTTATTGCTTCTATCTTCTTTTATCTCCAAGAAATCAATCTATTCCTAAGAAACTAGGTAAAACCACTTGTTCACTGTTTTAAATCATCTTCTGCCAAAATTGATTCAGAATAACCAACAAGGTTAAAATCACCTCCAAAATAATATTCAAAACCTAATTTTTAGTTCCTTTCAAATATCTAACACATCTTTTGAATGCATTCCAATTTTGAATTCCAGGATTCTCCAAGTGTTGAGAGAGGATCCCTACAGTATAAGTGATTTCTGGTCTTGTAAATTTAGACAAATAGTTCAAAGATCCTATAGATTCTCTGTATTCCAGACTTGATTTCTTGAATTATTCAATTTCCTCATCAGTAGCTTTCTCCAACTTCACATTAGATTAAAGTGGTGTTCCAAAAAAATTTGCATCTTCAAAATTTTACTTCTTGATTAATCCTTTTCTTGGTCTATGCTGATTTACCCATCTGGTATGTTAGTTATATTCATTCCTACAACATGTTGAGCCTTTCCTAAGTCCTTAATTTTGAAATCATTCTTGATATCATTCAAAAATTTTTCCTTCTTTGGCCCAATGACTATGATGTCATCTACCCACACAAATAAGATTGTGCCATTATTAATAAATAAACATGGTTCTGCTTCACTTGTTTGAAAATCCTTTGAATCTAACCAATTGGAAATTGTATTATACCAAGATCTTTCTGCTTGATTTAGTCCATTTAATGACTTCTTGAGTTTTAGTACATACTCATTATTACCCCCCCTCAAGAATGCATCTATATGCTTCATTCTCAATGCTTCAGGCTTTGTCTCAACAATCCATTCCTTAAAATCTTCTGGTATTTCTATATAGACTGCCTCATCTTCTTCTAAACTTGCATTCAATTATGATGTGACAAAATCTTCTTGTCTTATCTCCTCACCCCTGTGAGCTGCTAATGCAAATAAAAACCTTAAAGTTGATAGTATTCCAGTTGGGGAGAAGGTTTCCTGATAATCTGCACCTTCTTTCTGTTTGAATCCTTGGGCTACACACCTAGTTTTGTATCTTTGTAGCTGCCCCAACTCATTGAACTTCTGTGTTAGAACCCATCTTGTTCCAACTAAGGTTTTCTCTTTTTTGACCTCTTCTCTTATTATTCCCTCAAAAACTTGCTTATTCTCTAATGAGTATAATTCCTCAAATATGGAATGCTTCCCATTTTGCCTATCTGGCAAATTCATAGCTTGCTTAAAGCTATTTGGAACTATATTGTTCTCCATCTAAAATTATTCCTTAAATTCCATTATCTATTTTTCTTCTTCAACAACTTCTTCAATTTTATCAAAAACTGCACAATGTGCCTTCCATTCACCATATCTGTCAGTTTTTCTTTTATTCCTCTGACTCTTGTTTACTGGTTATTTGACCAAATACCTCTCTTCTGGTTTCTCAATCCCTTCCGGATCTCTATGCACATTGTGATTTTATTCTGATTGTCCCATATCTGCTGATCCCTTATGCACATTGCTTACCCCTTCTGACTTGGTTGTGTTCAAATTTTCAATTGGGGGATGGAAAAAATCATCATGGTTTGTCTTCAACAGAAACACTTCTTCTTCAAATCTAACATCCCTTGTCCTAATAATTTTCCTGTGTTCAATTTCATACAGTCTTAAGCAGGTACTCATTTAGTCATATCCTACTAAAAATCCTTTTCCACATCTGGCATCTAATTTTCCAGAATCATTGTAATGGTGCACACTGAAATAGGCTGTAAATCCCTTTACCCTTAACTTCTTAGTATTTTGAGACTTCTCCATAAACCTCTCCTATGGGCAACCTTTTCCTTCATCAATAATGCTATATAAATAACTAACTGTTGAGATTATTTCAGCCCACAAAAAATTGGGAAAATTTCCATCTATCATGATGGTCCTGACTCTACCAATAAGAGTCCTATTAATTCTTTCCACAATTCCATTGTTTTGTGGTGTATGAGGGGTGTTTGTTATATGCTCTATTCCAAACTCTTTCAGAATATCCTCAAACTATTTTCCTAAGAATTCACCTCCTCCATCAGTTATAAATCTTCTGATTTTCTTCAAGGCTGCTTGTCTTTCCAATTTCTTAAACAAATAATTTAACTAATCATTTGTATCAGATTTATTTATGATGGGTTTTACCAAGGAAAAATTGCTAGAAGTGTCAACTATATGAATGAAGTACTTTGAACCTACCAAAGACATGGGATTGAATGGTCCAGCCAAATCAATTGAGAATTATTCTCCTACTACTTCTTTTCCTTCTCTCTTCTTAGAGAAATTGTTTCTGGTCATATTTACTAGTTTACAGCTTTCACAGTTCCAATCAGTTCCTTTGTGGCCAGATCTTCTGTGTACCACAGATGAGTAAACACTTATCCCTTCCATATGAAGTTTTTCCTCTAATAACTTTGACTTGACTATGCCATCAAAAACTATCTTCTTGTCATTCTTGACTTGAAACTTGTCACCTAAGTTCGGAATATGACAACCTTTGTTCCATAAAAAAATCAGAGACGACAAGTTATATGTTAAATCAGGAAAAAAAAAACTTCTTTAAATTGAACAGGTCCATAATTCTCTGTTTAAAGTTTAACACAACCTTTCCCTTGGATGCTGATGCTTCTACCTTTTTCACCAAAATTTAAAATACCACTATGTGGTACAAAGTTATGAAAATAGTCTTTCTTGTTTAAAATATGATCAGTACAGCCAGAATCCACTAGTATTCCACTTTATCCTCTATATCAGCAAGGTACCGTTCTTCATTATACACTAATAGATACTTCTTAAAATCTGCTTCATTACTGTTACTGAGTTCTCTTTTGATTCTCACTTCTTCTTCCCCAAGGTTTTCAGTGGTAAAAAGGTCTTCAATTTTTTATCTTTTTGCCATAAGACTAGTTACTTCCTCTGCTTCATCCTTTTTGGAATAAAAACTTCTCTTTTTTGATTCAAAACCTTTAGCAGAATTCCCTTGAACAGACTTACATTTATTGGCAATATGGCCAATCTTGTTACACTTGTTACACTTTAAATTCTTTTTATTGAATTTATTTTTACCAAAATTCTTGGTGAACAAAGCTTGGGTATGATTCTCCTTTCTGCTAAACTGAGTTCTGTCCTTCTCAATTCTCCTCAACACCTCTTCTTGATCTGGAATGGGATTCATTTGGGAAATGATTCTCACAAGAGACTCAAATTCCCTTGGTAATTTCTGAAGAATGTTTGGTGATAGACACTCGGAGTCCATCTTGAGTCCAGGGGACCTAAATCTTGCCATAGCATTTCACATATTGGTCATGAATTGAGTGGTTTTGTGGAAACTTACACTGTGTACGTTGTTATAAGAAAAATTCTTTGCGTGGCTGCTATTGCCCACAAACTTGTTTTTTAAGTATTTCCATAATATGGATCCATTCCCTTTTTCCTGGGGTTTGAGGAAATCAGAAACAAAACCAAGCATCTCCTTGTTGAGATACCAGATTAGGAGATGGTAGCCCTTGCACTCCATCTCTGCATTTGTATTTGTTGGGTTGCTGTTCATTATGGCAAGGAACCCAATGTTGGAAAGCTTTCTTTTGAGGAGCATCAACCAGAAAAATTAATTGTTTTTGTTGAGCAAAAACTGCTGTGGTGACCAATTTGGTACACCTAATGAAAAGTGCAAAATTTAAAATTTTTTTCTCAGTTTTTTTTATCTCACCAAAAAAAAAAAAATTGTTGCTATGGGTACTCTTCGGCTTTTGTTCCTCCCAACTCCTCTCTGTCTTAGTGGTCTAGGAACGTGCCTACAGGCACTCCAATCCTCAGATCTCCTGTTCAATTCCTCCTCATTGCGCTTGCGGCCTGATTTTTTGGCCAAGTGCACGCGCAAAAAAGGCCATCCTCATCTTCTTCATCTTCATCATTGTCATCCTTGTCATCATCATAATCCTCTGAAGATGAATATGAAGCAAAACGTATTGTCTCCAATCCTGATCAGGCTCATCCAATTGATCCTCCAAATCTTGTCCTTGGTCCTACCTATCCCCCTAGCCCCAAGGAACCTACAAACAGCCTGTTTGTTGTCTCCAACAATCCAATTTCTATTGTCCCATGTCCCTCTAAAGAGTCTGATGATTCCCATTTTTGTAGGCCTCAATCACGTTCCACCCGCTAGCTAGACTCCGGAGGCCACGCAACAAGTTCCTCAGTACATACTTTTTGGGTCTGGGAAAGCGTGCAACTTGAGTCCTGGAGTGAAGTTCCCACGGAACTACAATCTTCTCACCAAATCCAATTCAAAATGATTGAACATGGAACTCTGCATACTCCCAGGACATCCTCATCACTGGCAGCAATCCTTCATGGTCATCATCCGCTTGCCAATTTACTGATGGCCCTCATCAATCACCTCCTCCAACTTGCCCAATCCCTGTCATATTGCCACCCTTGCTCTTGATCTCCAACGCCAACATCATATGACCGCCCCATTTGACAGGAAAATCACCAAAAACGGCTCCGCTTGCTGTTGCTGATCTGTTGCAAATGGTTGGCTGCCATCCTTCTGACGCCCACCAATCAACCAAATTCATCCATCTGCGGATTTTTATCTGCTGCCCGTCTCATCCTTGATGCGGGTTGCTTTTTTTCCCCTCATCTATTTTTTTCACATGTCATGATTTTCCTGTTGCTATCATTGTTTTTTATTTCCACCAAAAAAAAAAAAGAATTTTTTTTTTCTGCTCTCATTTGTAGTTATCAATTGTAAATAGTCAACAGGGTTTCTTGCCCATAAAAGGAGGGGATCTCCCCTGCCTTTTTGCCCATCATCAGCTATCAGCTATCTTATCATCCATCTAATGAGTATCATCATTGTCATCTGAGTCAATCAACAAATCTGATCCATCATCCAGGGAATTCATCCTCCATCTTTTAAGATGGGTGTATCTATGATTGCCCCCTGATCCTTGAGCCTCCATACTCAAATTCCTGATCTGCACTCCTGTGACCCTGTTCCTTATCACCAACCAATAGCCTTTCTGGTTTAAGAAAGTTCAATTTGGTTGAATTCTTGAGTGTCTAAAAAAACTCATTTTATCATTTTCTCCAACCACTTTGGTCTTGATCATTCATTTGATTGTCTTTCTGGAACCAGTCACATTTGACTGAGAGGTTTCTTTAAGCTTGAAACCTGGAGTGTTAAACCTCCCTTAAAATTCTTTTAAGTTGAATTCCGCCATGCTACTCTTGATTCCCTTGAGAAGTGCTGGTTATTCTTGTTTGAATCTGTTACTGCTTTGCTTCTAGAGATTCATAAAAAAAAATTGCTTTTTTTAGAGCAACGCATGGTTATCTGGTACCCTTCAAGCGCTTGATTGTGGAGAGTTTGTCAGGTTAATTGAGAACCTGGAGGTTGGTTGGGATTGAGTTGATCTTTCCTAATCTTCTGCTGACAAACAGAGTTATTAGCTTTTGGGAATTGTTACTTACAACTGCCTTGTTCTATTGAACTCTGAAAAACTTTAAATTAGTTGGTTCAAGTCTTTTCCCACACCATCTTGCCTTAGATAGCGTTGTTCCATTGCTGCTGACTACTATAAAAATTCATCTTTTCCATTGATTGCTTATTTACCAGGTTCAGGATCTTGATTTCATTTAAATTTAAATATTTTTGTAACTCTCAGGAGGGCAGCCTAAACACCACCTTTTCCCCTGCACAGAACTGCCTACGGCTCAGGACCGTTTGGAGTCTTACACTGCAAGCTCAAACTGTAAGCAGAGCTCATTCCATCAGCCATGACTTGGCTCAAAGTGTTATTTGTGGCAACTAAAGAGTATAATGGACATGTTAAAGAGATTTGGGTGACTAATCCTTTGCAAAAATGGCGTTTAATATGGAGGTTGTTGCAATTTGCTTGAGTTGACCACTCAGGTGAGTGATGGCTGGTATTCAGATTTGTTTGGTTGCGTAGATATCCTGCTACTGATTTGATGGTTTTTGCAACAATGGTACTGATAATGTATAGTTATTAATGGTTTGGTTGGTAGAGGGTTTTAATAAAATAATAATTAGATTGATTCATGATAAAAATGAGATGTATGAATGTGAATGTGTGTGAATACAAATGAAGGGGGGATTAGGGGTCCTTTTATATTGAAGGGACCTCTCATTGAAAAACTGGAAAAACAAGATTAAAACACAATGAAAACTATTTACAACATGAGGGTGAAAGCAATCTTTCTTTCTTCCTCTTCACCCCTCAAAAGCACTATGTATAAATCTTTTCTTTGGAGTAACACAAGGGACAGCTATGAACTTGAAGTTTTCAATTGCATTTATCAAGTGGTTCTTCTTATTCCAAGCCCACTTGGAATGAACCTTCCTTTTCCTTAGTGTTACAACTGCAATAGCAGTGAACCTGAAGACATCAGGCTTTTCTACTTTTCTTTGGCTTTTCACTTCTTGGTATGGTTTATCAAAATTTACTTGATACATTTCATTCTTAATCCATAGATGCATTTAATCTATCCTTTTCCTTTGCTCTTTTTCATTTGAGCCACAATCCTGCTCCTCTGCTTGAGTCACCAGACTGAGAGTGAGTCTCTGTGACATTCCCGTGTTATGGTTCACAGGGATTGAATCTTTAATAACTTCCATTTTATTAAGCATATTTACATAATTCTTTTTTTTCATTATGATCCAAATTTCCTTCTCTTTCCTTTGGTAATGGATTTGGATTGAAATAAGCAATATTTTCCCTTATATTTCCCTCAACAGGGATTACATCCTCAAAATTCCTCTGATCCTGCTTCATTTTTCTCTTCCTCTTGTCCTTCCCCCCCTTCCTTTTCCTCACAGCCTTCATGAAAAAAAAATTATTTTAAAAGTAAGGATTTATTTATTTTTTTGCTCAGAAATATTTTTTGAAGGTTTCTTCTTAGTGTTTCTCTCTTCCTTGGTGGCTATTTATATTTCAAGACTGCAAGCTCACTTATAGGGCAAGATTTGGAAAAAAAAAATTGATTTTTTGAGAAGCTCTTTGGGTACTCCTTGAATTTTCCCCTCCTCCTTTGAATTGATTTCTTTAATCTGAAAAAGTTTATAATTCCCTTGAAAAATATTTTTAATTTCATCAAGGTATAAATTCTGTTCTGCGGGCTTCCATTAATAATTTTTTTTAGTTAATGGTTAAAAACACTTTCATTAAAGGGCTCGCAATGCTCCCTATCAAAATTTGAATATTGTGGTGTATCTTGAACATCTATAAACTGAATCATCTTTTAATTTTTTATGAAAAAGAAAATATTGGTATACCAGAAATAATTTAATTATAATCATTGAAGAACAAAATAAACAGGAAATCCTTAAAAATCATCTTTTTTTCAATTTTAGAGTGAAATTAGGTGGGTTGATAAGAGACCATTATAATAGAAGTGGTAGAAATTATTTTGATAAAGTCAGAGGAAGGTGAACTTTGTTTTATATGAGAGAGGGACAATTGAGGTTTGATTTAAATTGGTAAAAATAAAGGGTTGAATAATATGTGCACTCTTGGAATGATCACAGAATAGCAAGGCACATTCAAAGGCTGTCAGTAATAGTAAGCAACCATAACTCAGAATAATAGATTTAATAAAGAGGCAACTAGATCAGTTCATCATAAGGTAATCAGTAGAACATCAAAATCATGAAGAAAGGCTTTAAGAAAAAAATAGAGAGCTTAAGATTAGATAGTCCAACCAAGCATAGGGCAAGAAAAATTGAGAAATGAATTCCAAAAGTTTTAAGATTATATTGTGGAAAGAAGTCTCCTAGTTGAAATTATTCACTGTTTATACTTGCAAGATTGAATTTGTGAATACAAGGAATTCCAATTTAAGAATCAAAGTCAAAATTTATACAAGTGGTATATTTATCAGAGGCAGAAGAAGCCATATGCATGAATTTTAGGGAACTGTGGATGAGGGTTTGAATCTGATCTAAAGCATGTGCTAATCATATTAACTGCTTGAAATATTTCTGGGAATTTTTCATTAACATTTCATGAATTTGTATTTGGACAGAATTTAATATTTGAAAAAAAAAAGTTTGAAACAAGAGCATGAGAAGGTAAAAATTAATCTTTTTAGGTAAGCATGTAGGCCTTGAATTTTTGGGGTGCTTGTGTTTTAAAAATGAAGGCATTTACTGAGAAAAAAGAATAAATTGTCTTCTTGATGGGAAGAAAGGTTTAAAAGTGAATGAGAAGTGGAAGGATTCCAGAAAATATATAATTTTGAAAAAATTTCCTGGTATGCCTTTTCAGACTTTTTTTCAACCAGGATATTCCATTTTTTTTTTGAAAAATAATTCAATTATTCCTGGTTTTTGAGATATTTTCTGAAATTATTTTGAATTTTGCTGAAGATTTTTAGAAGAAAAAGAAGACTTTTAGGGGAAGAAAAAATTGCACCAATGGGATAATGAGTAATTTCTCCTTTTCATTAAATATTAATTTGGTTCTTTGATGATCTAATATGGTTTATCAGAGTTGAAATTTTGAAAAACAATAAACAGGTCATTTCAGGCTTGTTTAATTTTTTTCAATTTTTTTTTTGCAGTTAAAATATTGTTTTTACTGTTTATCTTGATCAGAAAATATATTTTTCAAACTTGATGTTTTTCCTGAAATAAGCAATTTAAATTTTTCAAAATTTCAACTCTGATACACCCTGATATATCTGAAAATTTACTGAGGGCTGAATTGTATTTTCCTTTCCTTTCTTGTGAGATAAATCAAAAAGTTACAGAAGGATTTCTTTAATCATCATTGAGCCCAAGACTATGAAGAAGAGTCATTGAATTTTTTTGGTTTTATATGTGCAGTTAAAAATAAAAAATGTGAGGAACTAAATGTGAGGAACTATTTGTCCAATTTTAAAGATTCAGGTTTAAAGATAAATAAGCGGTGAATCTGACCATTGATTTTTTTATTTATTTAATTAAAAATTTATTTTTTCAGTTATAATATTAAGCATTCAACAGGTGGTTTACCCTCCAGAATATCTTTGCTAATTCTTCATCCTTTATTTTCAATTTGCCTTAGAGATCCATAAAATTGGAAATCCATTAAACCCAGAAAAATACTTACCAAATTTGCCCCCCATGATTTACTTTAAAATATTTTTCAACAAGAATCATCAATTCCTTGAAGAATTTGTTCAAATTTCAATGGCTATCCAATTTCTTTTGATATTTCATTATAAAATTGATTGCTTTCTCCAACTCAAGCATTAAACCATTTCTAAAATTCAAGAAGAACCCCCCAAATGATTAGAGACTGAATTTAAAACAAAATTAACATATTTTGTTTGATCATAAACTGATTCAAAATTTATACAAATTAATCTTGAAGCTGTTGATTATAATGACTCATACTTGGCCTGATAATAGGATTAGAAGATTATTACACAGCTTAATTTTTCTTGTTTTTGTTGAATTTTCTCATAAAATTATGGCTTAATAGTGTGTATCAAAGTTAGCAAAATCACCATTATAAACCCCCCTTTTTTTTGACCAAACCTGCCATTTTTAATGGCGGGTTTCAAAAATACACATACCCCCTAACTGGTGTCTTTAAAAAAGGCTTGTTTCATGAAAATGGCGGGCTTCAAAAATCAAACCCGCCATTTCATCCATCCACCATCCATGGCATGCAAAACACCCATCCACATGTCCAACTCATCAAATCCATATGCATGACACACATATCATCTCCATTGCTTCACATCTCCATCACTTCACCTCTCCATCACTTCACATCTGCATCGCTTCACATCTCCATTGCTTCACATCTCCATTACCTCACATCTCCATTGCTTCACCTCTCCATTGCTTCACATCTCCGTTGCTTCACATCTCCATTGCTTCAAATCTCCATCACTTCACATCTCCATTGCTTCAGATCTCCATCATTTTACATATCCATTGCTTCACATCTCCATCACTTCACATCTCCATTGCTTCACATCTCCATTGCTTCACATCTCCATTGCTTCACATCTCCATTTCTTCCCATCTCCATCAATTCACATCTCCATTACTTCACACACATCCCATCATCATCACTTCACCATCTTTCTAAACATGTCCAATCAAACTTCCCAGTGTGGTTTTGTTATATAACCTTGTATCAGGAACCGCGCGTTGGTCTGCGCACTCAGAATTTGCTAGGTTAGTCTCAGCACTTGGATGCGCGCGGGCTCAGAAGGAGGAACCACAAGGCTTGGAATACTGAAAATGGGTTGGGCTTGATTGGATGTGGTGTGCCGCGGCCTGCTTGGAAATTACAGACCCAAGAATGGAGCTGGCCAAACCAGGTTTGCAGGCAGCTATTTTTGGGGGGTAGGGCGGGGAAATTGGGGCTATAGGTGCGGGCCGACCCGCAGGGCAGGAAATCATGTGGCGCGCTGGGCAGATACAGACAAGCGGGGGGCTCTGAGTAGGGCGCAGCAGAGGGCTGCGTCATGAGAAGGACAAACTGGATGTAAGTAAAGGTAAGCGGGAAGGGAACAGATTAGGGTTCTGGGCCTAGGGTTTCTTTTAAATTTGTTGTTGGTCTGTCATTGCGCTTGTACTTAGGTTAAGGTTGAGATTGTGGGAATAAAGTCCACGCTCTTAACCCTAGCTCTTATCATTGGATCTTTGGCGCAGGAAAGGAAAAGGAAGGGAAGGAATTCATCATCTCTTTTTTTACTCTCTCTCTCTCTCTTTCTTAAAAATAAAGGAGAATCCTTAACCTTACAGAGGCTGAGACCATTGCTTCCAAACTTAAGGACAACTAGGGGAGTAGCTCTCTCTTGTTGGAATTCCGGTCTTCTGATATGTGTTGCCTAACACTTGAGTGCAATCACTCTTCAAGCTTTATATTCTTTATTATATCATCACCCCTTGAGTGTTTAAGTCTAGTGTGTTCTTTATTCTATACTTGCTTGTTATAGATCTAGTGACATCTTTATCTTAAATCTAAGTGGGTCACCATCATCTTGCTCATGAGTGTTCTTGTCTAGTGACCTCTTTATATTGTGCTAGGTAGTCACAGTTCTAGTGGGTTCTTTATCTTGAATCCTTGATGCTATTCCCTGTCTCAATCCAGCCTGAAGTGGTCCTCCAAGTTGTGCGGATTCTAGTGGTTTGGTATTGAATATTTTCTATTCAATGTTGTCTCTTCTTTTCTACCACTTGTCAGCCTTGCTGTACTTAGTCTATTTATAGTGCAGCCTGAATAAGTGAAATTCACAATGTATTCTTCCTTACATTGAAACGGAGTGCCCCCTCTTTGACTCCTAGGATCTGCTCCTCTTAGCAACATAAGCTCCTTTCCCCATTCTCTTTCCATCTCAATTGGAGCCTCAAACTCAAACTTCATCATCTCTTACTTTCCACATTTGGGGTTCTGGCCGGGAACACACTTCTGTCTTAAGTCTCCCAAAGGTACACAGGATGCTCCCAACAACCACACCTCAATCAAACGTTCCACCTGCTTTTCCTCTGTGATCAACGCCTAACACCCCAGCTCAGCCCGCCCACTGGCCGCTTCTGCACCCAGGGCAAGTGCATTTGCTTAGCCATCAGGTGTGGCATTGTTGGAAATGGTGGCTGAAATTCCTTTCCGGGTGTGGCTTAGGCCTAGGGAATTTCCTCATCTTTGGTTCAGCACTGCAGAAGTGGAACAGTTCCTCTCCAGGTTTGAGGTTATTGCCAATTTAAAAGGCGCGTTGGGTGCAGAAAAGGTTTGAACAATTTTTCTGTTCATCATGGAGGAGGAGAAGATTTGGGGTGTGGAGGAAATGGTTGGGTATGAAAGGCAAGACTGGGAAAGGCTGAAAAGCAAGATGTTGGCAAGGTGGGGAAAGCACAAGCCTTGTTTCCGGGAAAGCAATTTTGAGCAGGCCGCGGCGGAGGCAATTGAGCATGGAGGGGTTTGGATGCGCAAGGGACTGGTGTAATAAATGTCAAAGTTCAAGCATATTTATGGGTACTTGTCAAAAAATGAAGTTGTTGTGGGGCAAACAGGGGCAATGTGGAAAGTGAAAGAGAGCTAATCCCCTATTAGTCCTTGAGTTTGAAAGGTGATGATCTCAGAGACTGTAAGGTTAAGGATGCTCCTTTTTTTAGAGAGAGAGAGTGGAAGAGATTAAAAAATATGATGAATTCATTTCCTTCCTCTTCCTTTCCTTGTGACCCAATGCAATGGTAGGATAAGATAAGCTCCCCCCAGAGCTGGGATTGAGAGTGCGGACTTTATTCCCACCCTCTCAATCCTAACCTAAGTACAAGCGCAATAACAGCTCAACAACAAATTTAAAAGAAACCCTAAGCCCAGAACCCTAGCCTAGAACCCCAGCCTAACCCTAACCCATTCCCTGCCTGTTACTGTTACTTACATTCAGTTTGTCCTTCTCATGACGCGGCCCTCCGCCGCGCCCTACTCAGAACCCCCCACTTGTCCGTATCCGCTTTGCAAGCCACATGATTCCCTGCCCCACGGGTCGGCCCACACCCATAACCCTGATTTCCCTTCCCTACTTACCTGAAATAGCTGCCCACAAACCTGGTCAGGCCAGCTCCATTCTTGGGTCCGTAAAGTCCAAGCAGGCCGTGGCCCGCCACATCCAATCAAGACCAACCCATGCCCAGTACTCCAAGCCCCATGGTTCCTACTGCTCATTCTGCTGCGGCTGCTGCTGAGCCCGCAGCGGCTGCTGCTGAGCCCGCAGCGGCTGCTGCTGAGCCCGCAGCGGCTGCTGCTGAGCCCGCAGCGGCTGCTGCTGAGCCGGCAGCGGCCACTGCTGAGACTGCACGCATCCGAGTTCTGAGCCTGACCTAGAAAATGCTGAGCACGCCAACCGCAGCATGGTTCCCAATCCAAGACTATATAACAACACCACACTGCGGAAAGAAAAAATGACTTGGACAAGATCATTGCGGACACAGAGCAAACATACCCAGAAATTTAAAAGAAGTCAGTGATACTCTTGGTAAGGGCTGCGGCCAAAGCACCAGCTGCTGGGCTGTCAACATTTCCTTGCACCCCAACGCTTCAGCAGGTTCCAGATCCAACGGTGGGTGAGATGACAGAGATCCTACGGGATTTGCAAGTCTTTCTTAACTGTACCAAGGCCCCTATGCCCCCCCAAAATCCGGCTGCCCCGGTCCAACCGGCTGCCGTGCGGCCTCACATGGCGGAAGGCTCCCAACCTCCCAGCAGGTCTTTTGGGGGTTTCATCGTTTGCGCTTGCACATATTGTGGAGAGAAAGGGCACTGGAAGTTGTTGTGCGCCCATCTCATGAAGAAAATGAACAAGGGATTGGTGCGCACATCCCGCTTCATGTACATATTTCTGACAGGAAAACTGGTGGATTCCGCATTGGGCTAACCTCCCCCCAAAGGTACAAATAAGGGAGGGGGTGAAAGCCCAGACCAATGCTGCCCAGGTCAAGCTTGGGATTTTCACCGCGCCTGAGACCTAAGAAGCACCAAGGGTGGAAGCCAAAGTGAGGGCACTGGCAACAAAAAAGCAAATTGCGGTAGAGAAGATAGAAGTCAATGTCAGCAAGAAATCACTGGTTCTGAGGGCAAGTGAGCGTGTGCCTGCCAGAGATGTACATTCAGCAAGTGCCTCGGAGATTTTGCAGAGGGTGATGGGGAATGAGGCACCAGTACCCCCAATGCTGCAAGAAATAGCAGCGGTGTCCCCGGTGGTTGTCAAGGAGATTTTCCAAGAGTTGAGGGAGTGCGGACAAGGCCGGGTTCCAAAAATGGTCCAGCTTGTGAATGTGGCAAAGGAGGAGTTGGGTCAAGAACTGTACCAATCAAGGTCCGTCTTGGTTCCACTTGCTTATGTTTCAATGATAATTGCAGGGCAGAAGGTATGGGCAATGGTGGACAGCGGGTCAATTGCCAACTTCCTTTCATCAAGGCTGGTGGATGAGCTGGGATTGGTGAGGAGGAAGTGTAAAATGGGGCTCCGGGCATTGAACGGCGGAGAGTGACATGTGGACGGGGTAGTGGAAGGCAAGGAGGTGGAGTTTGCAAAGGTTTGGAAGCCTTTATCTTTCCTTTTGGTGTAATTTGGCGGCATGACCCTGGGCCGGCCATTCATGTTGGCGTTCCGGGCCCAGATGGCTTTCAACCTGGAAGCGGGAACAGAAGCACAAATGGTCAAAGACTGAATTGGTGCAAGGTTTGAGACAACAATCTGAAACCACGGGAAGGGAAAATGGGTGCAGAGGCCAGCAATGTGTGGAAACAGAAAGTCCAATGCATGGGCTGACTGTAAGGGTCACCCTGCGGAGGATTTTGCATAGTTGGCTGCAGTTACTGCAGGGGGAAAGCTCCTGACCCATGCTGTAGAGACTCCAAGGGATAATGGGATTATTTAGCAAATAGCATTCTGGCAGTCACTAGAAGGGGAATTTAGTTTACTACTAGTCTTTAATAGATAGAGGTAAGCTAAGGTGGTTTTGAATTGCCTGCCCTTCTGAACTTTAATAAGTCTGCACAATAATTTTTTTTAATTAGTGGCTGGTTTCTTTGAGACTTAAAATAGGTCTCTTATCAGACCTAGATTAATTATTAATAGAGATTTTTAGGAATTGCAAGACTATTCCAGGTTGTATTAGATTACTGGCAAGCTTCCACCAATTAATAATCAAGAATTTTTGACTTTTTCTGACTATTTTTCCAATTCCAATTAAAGGATTCAAGGGTTGACTAAAAGGTGTTTAACCAGTAGGAGGACCCAAAGATGGGCTTTCCCACAGGGAGCTGGGAGGAAAAAAAGGTTGGTTGGTTGTTCTGTTGTGCTCTTCCTCTTTTATGAATTTACTAATCAAAAATAAGGGGTTTTCCCTCTTAAAAATAGGTGCTGAATAACAGGCCTTTTCTCAAGAAACCTTCTTCAAGAACACCAGGATTTTGGGTCAAATGGTCAATGATAATTTTGTTTTTGATCCTTTATTTCCTTTTCACTTGATTCTGGCTCACTTATAACTGGGTACTGGTAAGTAACTGGTCAGGATGATGCCATATTTCACACACTGGGCAGAAGCCATGCCATACAACTTGGATAGGGCAAGAGAGCCCTCCTTAAATGAAAAAATACTTCCTCAGGGGATGCTCAGGGCTCCCCTGAGTGCGGTCCTGAGCCTCTCTCTGCATTTTTGAAGCACAGGAGGTTACAGTTACATGAGACAAATCATTCTGGTGATAAAACGTGTAAATCAGGCTGAGAGATAACTGTATTTTTTAGTTCAATCTTTGAGAGTCAGGCTAAGATATGAGATAAGAGATAAGAATGGTGTGATCTGAAAGCTTCTGAGTGCTTATCTTGTATAAAAAATGATGCAGAAGTTGCCTGAAGCTTGAGTTAATTTTGCTGGTTGGGAAAAGCATGAAACATGCTTGGCAGCTGCAAGCCCTCTTTGGTAGCTTGAATGGTGTGATCTGCATGGGTTTTGTGGTGGAAGGTCATGTAATGGGTGTTTCTTAGGACTCTTCTGAGGCCTTATCATGTATAAAATGTTGCAGGAACTACCTGCATGCTTTTTCAATGTAATTAGTTGTGGAGATATGAGGTATGCTGTTTTACCGCATGTCCCCTTGGGTGACTTGAGATTGTGGCTTTCAGGTGTTGTATGGTTGATATGGTGGCAAACTGAGTATCAGAGTGCTTGAGAGGAGGCTTCAGAGCTTTTATCTGGTGGTGAAAGTTCCAGAAAAGTCATGTGCACTGATTTTTTATTGCTGGTTGGTGAGAATTGAGATATACTTGGCTGCATGAGCCCCTACTTCTGTTGGTGCATGTATGTGTGATGTATGGTTGGAATGGTGGCAAAATGAGTATCAGAGTGCTTGAGAGGACGATTCAGAGGGCTTATCTGGTGGTGAAAGTTCCAGAAAAGTCATGTGTACTGAGTTGTTATTGCTGGTTGGTGAGAATTGAGATATACTTGGCTGCATGAGCCCCTACTTCTGTTGGTGCATGTGTGTGTGATTTATGGTTGGAATGGTGGCAAACTGAGTATCAGAGTGCTTGAGAGGACGCTTCAGAGGGCTTATCTGGTGGTGAAAGTTCCATAAAAGTCATTTGTACTGATTTTTAATTGCTGGTTGGTGAGAATTGAGATATACTTGGCTGCATGAGCCCCTACTTCTGTTGGTGAATGTGTGTGTTTGTTGTATGGTTGGAATAGTGGCAAACTGAGTATCAGAGTGCTTAAAAGGACGCTTCAGAGGGCTTACCTGGTTGTGAAAGTTCCGGAAAAGTAGTGTAACTTGCTTTCATAGTACTGGTTGTAGTGTAACATTGGTACTGATATGGTTTAAGTCCTGCTGGTATGGGGTATGTTGTTTTGTTGTGTGGTTATTTTGAGCATAATCTTTTGATTATATATTCAATTAAAAATTTTCATTAATCCATGTGACATAATTGAGTCTGTGCCAGGTGTTGGGTTTTTTTTGTGACAGGTGTTGATATGGTTGAAGGGGTTTATCTGGTGATTGATTTGGGCTTTCAGGTTGGTTTGAGTTTAGAGTATAGTTTATGAGGGGTTTGGAATTTATTTAGTATTTTCTTGAATTTAATTTGATATAAGAATGATAATTAATAAGACAAAATGAGTCTGATGGCTATAGGAAAGGTTTGGTTTACCACAACGCGGGTGGTCAACTACCAAGGATCAGGTGGGAAACGGAGCAGGGCGGGAAGGGCGGGTAACAGAAGTAAGGTCCCTTCCTCAGTGTGCATCTCCCGGAGGTTCTACATTTTGAAATCCCTACCATTGTGCCACAGTTGTGAGCAAAGGCAAAAGCCCTGGTTTGATTACTGCTAGGACTTACAATGATGACAGTTGGTTATGGATGGCAAGATGCAACACTAGTAATTACAAGCCAGTGGCAAGAAGATCTAGCCATGGAAGAAGCAAATGCTGCAGGGACTGAACGGACCCTTGTGCCCAATTTCTTGGTCCCTGGACCTGTGGGAGATGCCCTTGAAGAAGTCCAATTGGGTAACACGGTTGGCATGGATCACCAATGAGTGGAATCATGCTCTTAACTTTGGACCCACGGGGTGGCTGAGCGCGAATGAAAGGGATTTTCTGGCATCTGTGTTGGTACTAAAGGAAAAGGCCCTCAACTTTGGCACAGAAAAACAAGGGCTGCTGAAAGGAAACATTGGTGATCTGTATGTTATCCCCATTGTTCTGCACAAGCCGTGGCAGATCAAGCCAATTCCAATCTCTCAGACCATTTGGGAACCCTTCTTGGAGTTGGTGCACAAGCGCGTAAGGATGGGTCTCTATGATCAATCCACCTCATGTTACTCTAGCCCAATCTTTGCAGTTTTCAAGCAGGACGGAAGTCGCTATGGATTGTTCATGATCTGCAGAATTTCAACTTGTTCACTATTCATGATGCTGGTTTTCCCCCGTGGGTGGAGGAATTCCTGGATTCAATGGCTGGGTGCGCATGTTATGAGCTGGTGTATTTTATGGGTGGCTATGATCAGCGGGAACTCCATCCCAATTTGTGCCCGCTGACTGCGTTCAAGATGGATTGGGAAGGATGCAGCTGACGCGGCTGCCGCAAGGCCCAACTAACTTGGTGGGGGTTTACCAAGCTCAGATGACATGAATACTGCGCAACAATATTCTGGAGGGCGTTCAGATCTTCATTGACAACGCCAGTATCAAGGGCCCAAAGACGGATTATGGAGGAACCTATGGTATGCTGGTTCATTTTGGAATACGCAGTAACGCTAGAACGGGTCCTGTTCCTGATCAAGGAAGCAGTGCTTACAGTATTGGTGAAGAAAATTGTGTTCTGCGTTCCAGAGCTTGAGGTCTTGTGGCACGTGGTGGCTTCCAATGGAAGACGTATTGCGGAGAGAAAGCAGAACAAAGTCCTTTAGTGGCTGACTCCACAGACAGTGTTTCATATTCTACAGTTCCTGGGTTTGTGTAGCTATTTATGCGTGTTCATCAAACGGTTTTTGGAGGTGGAAAGCCCCCTGAAAGCCTTGACACAAAAGAGCGCAAAGTGGGAATGGACTACTGGGTGCAACAAAGCATTCACAAAGCTCAAGGAGATAGTCCGGCGCATCATTGTCCTCCGGGATCTTGACTATGAAACTGGAGAGATACCACTGGCAGTTGACTCTAGCAAGTTTGGCGCAGTAGGAGGATGGGAAGGATTGGCCAGTGCTGTACAACTTGGTTACCTTTACTGCAACAGAGAGTTGCTATTCTCAGCCAAAGTTGGAGCTGTGCGGAGTTACTAAGATTGTGCAAAGGCTTCAAAAACTTCCTATGGGGGTTCATTTTGAAATCTTGGTGGACGCGGAGGCCCTGGTGCAAATGATCAATTCACCAACAATTCCAAACGCGCCAATGACCAGGTGGGTTGCATTCCTTCAGTTTTTTTCCTTTAGCATGGTGCACGTTCCAGGGAAGGCGTTTACAATGCCAGATGCGCTGTTGCAGTATCCTTGGGAGGATCTGTACAAGGGAGCAGAGCCATTAGAGGTGGAATATCCGGTTATGTGGGTAGGGGTGGTGGAGGAAGGGGTTTGCTTGCTGCTGCCTCAGTCCTGATGCTACATGGTTTTGTGTTCTTATTTGCAAGATCTCTGGTTCCCCAAAGGCACAACAGATACAGTCATCCAATGAGAAATTGTTCTGGCGGAGTTCTTCTGTCCCTCTTGTGGTAGCAACGTCTAGGACAGATCAGGAAGTGATACTGAGGTGTTTTGATAACAACCTTGGACATCAGGTCAAAATCAACACATAGAGGAGGGCAAAGGCGCAGTTCTGGTGGCGGGGAGTGGGTAAAGTTGTGCAAAGCCTGCCAGCAGCGGATTTCAAGGTTTCCCAAGGAGGTTGGTCACCCCATGGGGGAGGAGGTTTTGTTTGGGCGGGTTTCTCTTTGGGTAATGTTAAATTCAAGACTCTTTGAGTGGTGTACACAACTCAAACGGGCTGTGTGGCATTCTACACAACTAAAACGGGCCGTGTGGAACACCAAACAACTCAAATGGGCCGTGTGGCACACTACACAACTTAATGGGGTGTGTGGCACGCTAAACAACTCAAATGGGCCGCGTGGCGTGCTACACGGCTCAAATGGGTTGTGTGGCATGCTACATGCCTCAAATGTGTTGTGTAGGGTTTTACATAACTCAAATGTAGTTTTTTTCTGTGCCACACAACTAAAAGAATTTCAGGCTTAAAAAAAACTAAAATAAACTAAATAAAAAAACAGAAATCAACCAAAAAATCAAAAATTGTTGATTTTTTGGTTTAAAAAAACACAAAAATATAAAATATAAAATAAAATAAAAATAACTAAATTCTTGAAAAACCGGGGGGGCTTTATACCCCTGTAAACAGTGTGAGATATATTGGCCCACAAGCTTAGTCAAAGAGCAGTACTTAAAGCAAAATAAATGCTGAGACAATAATGTCTTATGATTGATCCTTAATATGAGGCAGAGGAAATCTCACAATTGTGAATGTGAATGAATTGGTGAATGAATTGGTGAATGAATGGATGGAAAACAGCAGTGAGAAGAGCTCCCTAAATACAAAAGATGGTGCTCATGTGGAGCTCATTTAATGACAAGCAAAAGGCAAAAATTCCACCCCAAATGGGCTCTACAGGCTCTACAAGCCTTGCTAATTGGTTTGGGCTTACTCAGCCCACTTGGAATGAGTCCCTGAAACCCTTATGACCAGTCTGTACCCGTCAAACTTGGTGCTTCCACCCTTACTGGGCTGAACCAGCCCTTGTTGCTATTCATACGCTGGCTGGTTGTCTCTTACAACCAGCCCTGTTACCCCTCTGACCATACTTACTGGCTGGTTAACTCATGCAAACAGCCCCTGGCCCCTCATATGGGCCAGGTGGGACCCAGGACTCACCTGGGTTGGGCCTCAAACTCACATGGGGGGGATGTAACCAGTGGGAATGCCTCCTCCCCCCCTCTTTCCTACCTAGGTGACCAGAAGGGGTGGTCAGATCCCCCACTGGTTGCCTGGGATGCAATTTGCCCCAGGAGGTCCATCAAAAAGAATGGGCTTGGGGGGATCAGGTCCCCCCAGCCCTTGGCGCCTCCCCCTTGGTAATGGGGGGGGGGGGGGAGAGTGCCCCGCTTTGCTTGGTGGGAGGGTGATCAGGTCCCTCCCACCGCATTGTCACCTCCACAACCAACAGGTGGGAGGGTGATGAATTTCCCCCCACCCTGGTTGGTCACCACATGCAACCAAACTGATGCTGGTCTTCAATGAGGCGGAGGACCAGCCATCCTCCCTCCCCCTCACAACCAAGTGAGGGGAGGGAGGGAGGCAGGGGCGGCAACCAACTGGGTGGCGTGACCGGGGCCACAGCCCCGCACACAGGGGGTTGGAGGACTCCAAATGGAGTCCCCTGCCCCATACAACAGCCCCGCACACAGCGGGTGGGAGGACTCCAAATGGAGTCCCCTGCCCCATACAACGGCCCCGCAAAGGGCCCCAGAGAGAAACAAGCCGCCCCAAGCGGGCTGCAACACTGGCGGCGGCCCCAATGGGCTTCCAAAGCCCAAAGACCACAAAATACATACTTTGGAAGGCCAGCCCGTCTGGCCAATTATGTCCAAAATGAAGCTTGGGCCCATCTATGCCCAGATAAGCCCGTCTGGATAAGGTGGTCCATCCACCCTGGCGGGCCCGTGTCCCAATAGACCTAGAAAACGTGTTTTGTTGTACAAATGCCCAAAACCAATTGCATCCATTTAGGCCCACATGGCCCACGTGATTTCCAATGGGCCATGGAGGCCCACTTGTGCATCTTATTTGGATTACACACTAATATTCACATTACCTGAGTGCATTTGTTTAACACACAGGTCTAAATCCTTGTGTATAGGGGTACAAAAATCAAAAATTCCCATTATGGGGGGTATATGCCCCCCCAGGGGTTGCGTGTGTTTGTGAAGAGTTTAATAGAGGCTATAACGCCATAGAGAGATGAATGAATGGCGGTAGGCTATTGAGGATTATTGATAAGGCTACAAAGAGCCAGGGAAAAGGGAAAATACTTGTATAGTCAAGTGTAACTGATCTGAAGGGGAGGAAGGGACACTCCAGTTTAGTTGTCTGATAATCAGATGAGTTTTCATTCCTGGTTCAAGGGGAGGACCAGTATTTAAGCACAACTGGAGAACCCCCAAAAGGGGCCTAAGACAGAAGGTTAGTGACAACTAGAGAGCCCCAGAGGGGGCCTGAGGCAGGGTTAATGAGATAATGAAAACAGCAAGTTAGAGGTAAAGGTAACTAAATTTGTTAGTTACAGAATAAGAACAGAAAAAGACAACAGTTTGGAACAACCCTTTGGAGTAGTGTATGGGCCCCCACATGTTGAGGGGACCTACACAACTCCCACATGTTGTGTGGGGCCCTACACAACTCCCACAGGTCGTGTGAGGCCCTACACAACTCCCACAGGTCGTGTGAGGCCCTACACAACTCCCACAGGTCGTGTGAGGCCCTACAAAACTACCACAGGTGGTGTGGGAACCTACACAACTCCCACAGGTTGTGTGTGGCCCTACACAACTCCCACACGACTTGAGTTGTGAATTTATTATCACCCTTTCTCTTGATGTGGTGCACTTGAAAGCAGGGAAGTTTGCATACTTGCTTGTTGCGCGGGATGACCTGTCAGATGGTTGGAGGCGTGCCCCTTGGTGAGGTTGTCAGCGGAAAAGGTTTCCCAGTTCTTGGAGGAAGATTGGTTTATGCACTATGAATACCTCTGTCTAGTTACAGTAGACAGGGGTGCGGAGTATTCAGGTTGCTTGATGACGTTGGTTCAGAGTTGCAGGGCTAAGTTTGGCCATGTGACGGAGTACTATCCAGAAGGCGCAGGGACAACTGATCAGGGAAACCAACCCATCAAGGATGCCATGGTGAATATTTGCGGAGAGGACAGCAAGAAGTGGCAGGAGGTGCTTCCTGTGGTTCTCTTTGCAGATCAGATATCTGTGAAGCAATTGACAGGTTATTCACCCTGCAAGCTGCTCTTTGGGCAGCCACTTGTCCTTCCGCTGGACATCAAGCTGGAGACGTTTTGGGTGTTGACTGGTGGAAGGTCAAGACCTCCGCAGATTTTATCAAGGAAAGCGCTGAGCAGCTTCTTCAACGCAAGGAAAATTTGGCAAAGGACGCAGAACGGCTTTGGAAAACCCAGACGGCATCAGTTTGATGTTGGGACAAGCGCTGTTCCTACGGCCTCCGCAACCTGTTGCAAAAGGGGCCCCTGGTGCTGCTGTACAATTGGAGTCTGGAGTCTCAATGGGGGCAGCTTTTTGCTAACCAATGGAACGGCCCATGCCGCATGGCCTCTAAGTTCATGGGAAGAAGTTATCAGCTTGAGGAGTTGGATGGGGCCCCTCTTAAGCCAAAGGTTGTGGCTTTGCATGTGAAACGCTTTTTTGTGTGCGGGTCTAGCTCTTTCAATGAGATGGAGGGAGACAACGCTGACTTGGGGAGTGGTAGCGCAGCTTTGGAAGTCTCAGCTTGCTACTATTGCAGAGCAAGCTGCAACAGTAACAGAAATAACATAAAATAACAATAATGAACTTAACCTAAAAAGGATAGGGAAAACCATAAATATTATTGAAAAAATGGATTCTCCACGCAAAATTAGGTAGGGTCACTCACTGACCCCACCCTTGAAATCCAACTCCTTATATTTTTAAAAAATTAAGGAAAGAAAGACCAAAATACCATGGCACCACTATTGAACATTTTGGCCAATTAATTATTTCACATGTATTGTCAAGTATAGGTTTCACACCTAAAATTCGGTCAGAATTAAGGTGTTGTGTATATTTTAGGAGTTACGGACGGAAATTTGTTCTTTCACAATTCCCGCACGCAGCCGCGGCAGCCAATGCACCCCCGCGCGGCTGAGATCAAGCCCTGTCACTCCGTCAAAGTCGTGTACACAGCCCAGGGCCTCTCACAAGTACGCAGCCACGGGACTACAGGTTGACAAAGTGACAGGCGGCCTGAGAAACTTAGGTACTGCATAAACATGCTACAACCCACACGTGAAAATTCTACATATGTAATAAATGTTCCCGAGGATAGTAGATAGTCTAAAATTACATAAAATTATATAAAAATACTTAAAAAAACCTTTATACGTATTTTTTATTAAATATAATTCAAAGTACCAAGAATGTCAAAAATAAGACAATGACAACTTCTAAAAATATATTAAAAAACTTTAATATACTATTATGTAATTTCTAGACATCAATATCTTTGTGACATAATAAGAAAACTAATGATGTAAAAATATTACATGAATTCTCATGACTTATATATTTAAGTAATTATTTTAGTAAATCAACTGAAATTTGAAAATAAGCAGTAAAATCAATATCATGACTTTACTCCAATTATTTAATCATAATGTGAGCTCACCTGACATCAGAATGTCCATAGGAATTTCTATTAAAATAATTATTAACTTACTGGGAACATTTACTAATGATAATTAATTGAGAAATACATAAAAAGGACAGATTAGTGTTATTCACACGTCCAAATATCAATTATAAAGTATAATAACTCCCATACCCTGAGGAATCAGATGCTACCCGTGATACATAACCAATAACACGTGACAGGCTACCACTGGTACCCTTCTAGCCTCATTGTCCTTCCCTTTGAGCCCCTGTACCCCTCAGGAGGAAAATATTGGGACTCCAAAAGCTATAAATAAAGAGCTCTTTTGAGGATATTGATACCAAGAGACCCTGTTATATTTATATCCATACACCGTGCCAAGGTAATCAAATAATTATAAGAGATCAGTAAGTGATTTATGGCTTAGTCTGATCAATAATATCCGTCCTCAACCTCTTTTTATCAATTTAAACTGCTTATCAACCTTATAACCCCAGTATACAGGTTTAACCCATCAGTGCACGTCCCAGACAGATACCCAAAGGATTTAATAATATACCAGTGAGTTTTATTATCCTTTCTCTGTCATGGCAGCTTGGTTACAAAGCCCTTCCACTCCACTGTGTTATTTATATACATATTATCTTTGGGCAAAATATCCTTTAAACTAAAGCGCCCAAAGTAACCAGGACTACGTGTTTTCATACTGAAATCCCTGAAGAGAGGTGTTAAAGATACCCAATATAATTGTGGCCCCTGTATAAAAATATTCAATAATCAATTTATCTATATTGATTTATAACAATAAACCATAACCAAACCAATTAACCTTGCAATAAGCTTTATCCAAATATTTTATGGATTTTTGCTGCATTTATTAAATAATTTATTTATTATTTATTCTATCACCTCTGGTAGCTAAAGGATAGCAAGGGTCTTGGAATCCAGGAGGCTGACAGGAAGCAATGGAGGACCTGGTTGGCTTGGACTGTTTGACTTCTGAGGAGCCCACACCTGATGCACCGCTCCAGAGGAGTAGATGGCTGTAAACCGCTGGGACAGCTTCCAAGCTGGGGGGGGTGCTAGGAAATAAGGGGAAGCCTGATTGAGTGAGGGGGTTCTCTAGCTGGTTCACAGCCAGAACAACTAGACACCCC
Organism: Puccinia polysora; assembly: GCA_025617555.3. NCBI lineage: Eukaryota > Fungi > Basidiomycota > Pucciniomycetes > Pucciniales > Pucciniaceae > Puccinia > Puccinia polysora. The sequence continues at coordinate 7,116,811 of CM062626.1, read as the reverse complement.
AGAATGTTTTTTTATTTTCATTTCTTTGATTTGATTAGGTTCTTGGATTGGTACTGGCTTTGGGTTCTGAAATTTCAGGAACGGGGGCGCTGCGCAATGATGGGTCCGTATACGCAAGGAAAAGCCCCGCGGAGTAAACAGAAGGTAGAGCAGAAAGCAAGACAAGGAGCACTTCAAAAAAAACTCTTTCTTTCCTTTTGTTTTAATTTCCCTTTTGTTCTCTTGGTAGGTTTCTCTGTTTCTCTCTATCAGTTTCTTTTTCTACGGAAAAATGTTATGGGGTGGGAGTATGGTTGGCGTACAGTGGGACAAGCTTGACTTAGTGAGGGGGTGTCCTAGCCTGTTCACAGCTGGAATAACTAGGCACCCAAGAATTTTTGTTTCTGTTATTAACTCTCTCTCTCTTGGATGGTTTTGCGCATGCTGTGGTGGTTATTTATAGACATTAATTCAATAGCCTCACCACTGTACATTTGACTTGGAGCGGCTCAGCTGTGGTTGGAAGTCCGCAGTACAATAGGCTTGGAGAAATGCATTGGTGGACTGTCTATTCCGGAGTACATTAGCTGAAGGCTTGGGATTGGTGCGGAACGCGCTTTTTGCGGGCACAATGACAAGAACAGGCCGCAGTTTTTGCCTTTTGCGGACATTGTGTGGTCAAACATAACTTTCCCTCTGCGGCAGTGGGTTTACAAATGCGGAAGCAAGTGATTGAAGCTAAGTAGTACAGATTAGGCCAATTATGGGATATGCACTGAGATTGCAGAGCCCTGTGGGGAAATGAATGCTAAAGTTGAGGAGGCCGCATGCGGGTTGTTGGGGATCCTTATTTATTCCTCATGCAGGATTGGGAGTGATCCTCTAGGGAAGATTGATGAGGATCTGTCATTAGTTATTCATTGGAGCGACTCAACTTTTAGGGTCAATTGGAAACAGGATCATTGGATTGGGTAAGGATTGTACTATTAGTGAGGAGAATCAGTGCGGATTGCACGGAGGTGGTGGAAAAAGGATTCTTTTTTTAGCAGTTTACATTCCTTTGTTATTTGTTATATATATAAGGAAGCTTTTTGTTTGTTGTATGGAGGGGCATACATGGATTATGGGAGGAGTTTTATAATTGGAGGACAATTTTATCATCATTGGAGTTTACCATTATTGGAGTTTATCATCATTGTTGGAGATTTCTGTGGCAAATTATAGCTTTATTCTTTTTCTTCTGTTACTTCAGAGTCTAATAACCAGCAAGAGTTCTTGGAGGTCTTAGTGAGGGAAATAGTTCAAGTGTGGAGCTCATTGGAGAGTGCAACTAGTTTATTTACTATTATTTCACGGAAAGTTAGCTTTAGTGGTTTCAAGCTTGGGTGCAGAAGCGGAGTTTGATTAGGAATTACAGAAGTACAGGAGTGTGACTCAAGGGCTAGTGGGCTTCCCAGAACTTTGACTGTGATTGTTGTGGAGAATTTTATATTGTTGGGGGGAATTTACCAAAAAACAATCTCTTTCCACAAATTGGGGGTCTGGTTGGGAAATTCCTTTCTCTGTTATAATATCTGGTACCATCTGCAGAGATTTACATTATTTCAGTATTATTCTTTTTTTCATATACAAGGTTTAGGGGGACAGGGAAGCTCAGATCACCGGAGCAGCTTGGAAGGTCTAGTCTTAAAGGCCTTTGTCTGGGGTGGTCAAGGTCCCTCAGATTTGGAGGGATTCTCACTAGGGATTGCGGATTTTCTTTTTTTGTCTCATTTGTAGGATTTTGCGGTGAATCAAGAGGATTCCTTTCTGGGGCGGGCCAGGCATCATATTTATTTATTTAGCTATATACAAGATTCAGGGGGCGTGGCAATAATTAAAGAGGAGGGAGAAATCTAAGGAAGGAAGATGGCGTGGCGGAGCCTGAGGCAGAGCCCACCACCAGCATGATGATGCTTGCAGAGGAGTTTGCAACTCTCTGCAACTGGGATCCAAACCAAATGTTGGAGGATGGCCAGTATTTGCTCATCCAATTTGCGGAGGTACCAGTTGATTTCTGCTTCCTCAATTCCTCTGCTGCCTTCTTTGCTGTTTCTTTGGAGGGCCATGTGGTATGGAGAGACCAGGCGGAATTGGGTTGACCTAGAAGCGTGGGAGTTGGAGGTCTGGGAGAAGAGCCAAGAAGACAGGTTCCGGATTGCAGACAAGCAACACAGAGATCTTTGGACCCACAATGGAGGCAAAACTGACTCAACGTGAGGTGTGGGAGCTGTGTGAAGAAGTGGAGGGGTCAAAAAAAAAACTCATGGGGTACAGGCGGTGGATTGGAGCTAATTGAAATTACCGCGTGCGTGGACTCAAACTCCACAGGAGGTGTTGTGGTTGGAGGAGACACAGTTGAAGTGGTGGACACTGGAGGAGTGGGTGATGGTGGACGGAAGAGGGGGATGTTAGGCACTGTTGGCAGGGGTATTGGAGGTGTTGATTCTTGGACAAAGACAGAGCCATTTTGGGCCCGTGTGGTACTTGGCCAAGTCCAACATTCAGGATATGGCGCCGGCCCCAGGCTTGGGTGGCATCTCCCCAGGCAGCGGTAGTAAAGTAGTCCATGCATTGAGGAGGGGGAACAGGTGTTCCATGGCCTCTGCAACAGGCAACAGGGAGGTGGAGCGGTCCAACTCTGGAGTCCAGTCTTTGGTCTCAATTGATTCATCATTGTCCACCATGTATTTGGCAATTGGTGAGCAGTTGCGGCGTTTGCAACAGGGACCGGAGGTAGAGAAAGGAAGAGGTGGAGGGCAAGTTTGCAAGGATCCAGGGGTTGGAGCAACAAAAAAACACCTGCGGTGGCCTAGACAGCAGGTGTTGCAGGCTGGGCAACCAGTGGTTTGGGTGCATGTCCTCTGCATTTTTTTGCAGTACTTGCACGTTTCCATGGCCGGGGATTTTGTTGAATGGTGAATGAGGATGTATATTGCCAATGTGCCTTCATCCTTCTTTTATTTTATTTTATTTTCTTTTCTTTGGTCTCTCTCTCTCTACACCGTGTGTGCCATCCTTTTACTTTTGTATTATTCTTTCCTCTGTGAGGCACTTCCCAAGGCACTCCTAGTGCTAGGTGCGTATGCTCCATTTGAGTATCTTATCTACTGGCACGGGCTCAGAACCAGGATTCTCCTTTTCTTTTACGGTTCCAAAAATGTGCCACTTGCATCCTGGATTCTGGGCTAGGTAAGCTGCTTATTGAATCTCTCAGTTCTTCTCCTCCTGCTGATGTTCTATGTTCTCCTGTTTTTACTCTCCTCAGATCTACTGGTCACTGTGTTATTTTTGCTTCTGTCCTACAAACCTATGTGGCTTTGAGCCTTTTATTTTTAGTCTGATTGCAACAGATTTTATTAATTTTGGAGTTTGGAGGGTGCTTACAAGTTGGGGGTTGAAGGGTTTGCCCAACGTTCTGGCATTGTGGAGCGCAGGAATCCTGGGGAGAGAATTCAAGTTTTGGGGGGATGTGGTGGTTATTTATAGACATGGAGGCAAGTAGACTCACCAATGGAAATTTGACTTGGAGCAGTGTGGTGACCAATCCAGGACACCATGGGAAAAAAAAAAAGAAAAAAGAAAAAAGAAAAAAAAAAAGAAAAAAAAAAAAAAAATCGAATTTCAGTTGTACCCCTATGGTTACCTTCATTTCCCCCCATCTCTCAACTCCTTCCTGTCCTAGCGGTCTAGGACAGGCCTCTTGCCTGTCTCTCTGCTTTGCTCCCCTCTTCCTATGTTCAACTCCCACTTGTCGCGCTTGCGGCCCTGACTTTTGGCGACGCGAGGGATTGTCGAACCACTTTTGATGATCCCATCCACCACCAATCATCATCCTACCTCTTCCAATTGTCCTCAACCATCATCAGATCTAATTGGTCTCCTTGTCTACCAATCTCATCCTCTACCAATCCCTTGGCCCTCTCCAACCTCTCAACCTTGCTCGCGACATTGTTTGCGCGCTCCTCCTCGCTTGTCCGCTCCCTCTCTCACTGCCTCAATGAAGACTTCAATGGCAACCTTGTTGCTCCCTTGCTCGCATCTTCAACAACTAGCAACCTTGGTCGCATCCTCTCTCGCGATCTCACTTGCTCTTTCCTTGCAATCCCGCTTGTTCTTTCACCTTTCAACCTCGCTCAATCCCTCTCCAGTCCCGCTTTTCCTACCTTGATTGCTGGTCACCCCAATCTTCAAGAGCTCACTCTCTCTCAACATCTTCTCTCCCAACCTCACTTGCAATCTCAATCGCTACTCATCTCTTGCTCCGCTCTTCATTCATTGATCCAATCTCAATCATCCATTTGGGGTGGTCCATTCATTAGGCCCGTCCTGTCACCTCTCATCCCCACATTGCTCCATTTGTCCATCTCAACCTCTCGCTCGCTCCCATCAATCTCCTCCGCTCCACCTGCTCAACCACCAATTGCTTCATCTCCTCCATCTCCTCCACTCCATCAATCTACTCGAATCCATCATCTCCCTCATCAATCCCCTTCGACGATCCCCCTCAACCCTAGACTCATCGATCCCACCAAGGCCTTACTCGATCATCCTCAGATCCAATCCAACCGACAACCGCGAGCGACCGCTTGCGGCTGTCGGAACCTTCACTCTGTTGTCGCCGCCAATTGGGCGACGACAACCGTTGTCAACACCCACGACCGCTGTCGCGGGTGTCCATCTGGTTGCCCCCGGTCATTCTTGACGCGGGCGACATCTCTTTTTCCTCTCATGTAATTTTTTTTTTTTTTTTTTTATTTTTTATGTTTTCATTTTTTTTCCGCACCTATTTGTAAATCTCTCTTGTACATAGTATACAGGGCCTCATGTCTATGAAAGGAGGGGCTCTCCCCTGCCTTTTGGCCCAGCAGGAGAACAATGAAGGGATCCAATCCATCCTAAGAGACCATCATCAGTAATCAACTTATCTGTGGGCTTCCTTCCCCACCTATCTGAGCCATTTTATCCGGGTATATCCATGATTGCCCTCTTGATCCTTTGAGCCTCCATACTCAAACTCTGTCCTTTGTGACCTTGATCCTTATCACCAACCAATAGCCTTGCTGGTTGAAGAAGAATTCCTGTCTGCCTGAATTCTTGAGTGTGTTATACCACTCTGATCCCTTTTTCCGACCATACTGGTCTTGATCTCTCCTTGATCATCTTTCTGGAACCAATCACGTTTGATTGAAGAGGTTTTATTAAGCTTAAAACCTGGAGTGTTATACCTCCCTTCTTCTTTGAGGTTGAATTTTGCCACGCTATTCTTGAGTTCCTTGAGAAGTGTTGGGATATTCTTGCTCAAATTCGTTATTGATTTGCTTCTAGAGCTTCATAAACAAATTGCTTTTGTTTTGTTCAGCCTCCCACAGTTATCTGGTACCTTCAAGCGCTTGATTGCGGAGAGTTGGGCAGGTTCATTGAGAACCTGGAGGTTGGTTGGGATTGAGTTGATCTTTCCTAATCAGCTGCTGACGACCAGAGTTATTAGCTTGTGGGCGTTGTTACTTACAATTGCCTTGTTCTATTGAACTCTGAACAAACCTTGATTTATTTGTTCAAGTCTTTCCCTGCACCATCTTGTCTCAGATAGTGTTGTTTCCATCGCTACCGACAACTCTTATCCTCTTCTCTTAGTTTGATTTCTCATCCATAAGGTTCTGGACCTTGATTCCGGTTACATTTAAATATTATTGTAACTCCTAGGAGGGCAGCCTAAACAGCACCTTTCCCCTCCACAGAACTGCCACGGCTTAGCACCGTTTGGAGTCTTACAGCGGCTCAGCTGTGGTTGGAAATCCACGGTACAATAGGTTTGGAGAAGCGCAAAGGTGGACTGTGTATTCCAGATTCCATTAGCTGAGGGCTTGGCATTGGTGCGGCGCGCGCTTTTTGCGGGCACAATGACAAGAATGGGACAGAGTTTTTGCCTTTTGTGGACATTGCGTGGTCAAACATAACTTTCCCTCCGTGGAGGTGGGTTTACAAATGCGGAAGCAAGTGATTGAAGCTAAGTAGTACGGATTAGGCCAATTATGGGATATGCAGTGAGATTTCAGAGCGCTGTGGTGCAATGAATGCTAAATTTGAGGGGGCCGCATGCGGGTTGTTGGGGATCTGTAGTTATGCGGCATGCGGGATTGGGAGTGATCCGCTAGGGAAGATTGACAAGAACCTGTTGTTAGTTATGCATTGGCACGACTCAAATGTTAGGGGAATTGGCAACAGGATCATTGAATCTACTGCAGATCATTGGATTGGGTAAGGATTGGACTATTAGTGAGGAGGATCAGTGTGGATTGCATGGAGGTGGTGTAAAAAGGGGTCTTTTATTAGCAGTTTATGTTCCTTTGTTATTTGTTGTATATATAAGGAAGCTTTTCTTTTGTTTTATGGAGAAGGGAACATGGATTATGGGAGGAGTTTTATCATCAAAGGAGGAGTTCATCATCATTGGAGTTTACCATTATTGGATTTTATCATCATTATTGGAGATTCTTGCGCCAAATTATAGCTTTATTCTTTTTCTTCCATTAATTTGGAATGTAATAACTAGCAAGAGTTCTTGGAGGTCATAGTTAGGGAAATTTTTGAGATCTATCCCCATCTTGTCCTGTTGGTCTCAATCTCCATCTCAACAACTACCCAACAAACCCCTGTTGCAAAGTCTCCTCCTGCCCTCAAGAATTCCTCCCCAGCTGTCCTGGGGGGCTCTTCCAGTTGTCTACAAATTCCTCCTCTCTTCTTTCTCTCATCTTTCTTTCTCTTACCTTTCTTCCTTTTTCTTCCCTGGTCCAAAACCTTCTTCCCCTTTCTATTCATCTTTCATTTTCTTTCCTTCTGTTCTTATCATTGTTTTTCCACGCTATCTTGTCATCCTGTCAACCACCATAACCAAAACCTTCAGGCTTGTCAAGGTTCCTCTATCAATCAATTCCCAGTAAGATGGCTCACAACTTCCCTGAATTGATGGCGGGCCTGAAAATATTCTTTCAATACTTGGCTGGCATCTTTCTTCCCCAATCTGCCTTCTCTTGTCTCTAGCTCTGAATTCACTGTCTTGTCTACCCGTCTCTGAATCATTTCATTACCTTTTCAAAGCTGTTGGTTTTCTATTCCATTCCATTTCCATCATTTCATTTCTCTTCCCATGAGCCTAAATTGTGTGTTTCTGAACTCAAGATCTAGTCTGTTGGTTTTCAGCTCTTAAGTTTTTTTGTGCAATCTTATTAAGGTTCAAAGCTGAAGGAAAAACCTCAAACCTCAACTGGAAAAATGAGCAAACCAAAAGGAGCTGCCAATTATTTCCACCAAGTTGCGCTGAAGGCTGCTGTAGATTCAATTCCTCCGCTGAATGAATAAAATTATGCTATGTTGCGCAACAAGGCTCTCATGCTATTCAACCTCAAAGACATCAAAGATGCTATCACTAGGAACTCTGGAAAGCTATCTATGAAACAAGACAGAGAAATCAGGGATATTCTTCTATCCAAGTTGGACAGCATGACACACACAAACATAGTCAACTCCTTGAATATAACTTCTTCAAAACTCCTCTGGGACAATATATCCCCTCAATTTGCCTCCTCCAAGACTTCCAATAGGGTAAAGGTGTTCAACCAATTCCTGCACACTAGCTTCAACAAAAATACCATTGAGGGCTTCGTCACAGACACAAGGAGGGTACTCACCCAAATGGCTGACGTGGGAATAGAACTACCCAATGACATCCTTGCATATCTAGTACTCTTCAAATTTCCACCCATCCTAGAGAACCTCAAGCAACAGATTATGTATGTGGAAAAGAATCTAACCATTGATTTAGTCTTTAACAATTTCATTCAATACAAAAACCAGCTCAAGGCCCAGAAGAAAGCAACTAAGTCCCCCACCAATGTCTCCTTAGTGACAACCAAGAACAAAACAGAGAAAGAAGAAAAACGAGTGAAGATGCAATGTAGAGAAAGCTACCATGATCCCAATGCTCCCCACACCAAGTTTTTCTGCTTCCATTTACATCCCAAAGTAGCCCCCAGCTAGTGGATTGAACAGCAGAACAAATGGAAAAACAAGATCAAAAAAACACCTACCATCAACTACCATGCTCTCTTAACTCTTTGGATCAACGCCAACAATAACCCAAATCTCCTCCTAGACTCCGGCACCAACATCCAAATTTTTAACAATCTCAAGTATTTTTCTAAAATAAAGATGCAAGAAAAGAGAGAAGGAATTAAAACTGGCAAACTCAAAGCAAACCTTAAGATTCACAGGACCGGAACCATACAAATTGAATGGAACAACTCAGTGGTCACCCTGGAAGACTGCGCTCACATCCCGGATATTGTGGTCAATCTAATTAGCCCTGGCCAACTTGCAAAAAGGGGATTCAGCCTCACCCAGCACCAGGAAAAATTCTTTGTCACCAGAAATGGCCTCACAGTCTTGAAGGGACTGGTTTGGGACAATCTGTTTGTGATTGAGAAGCCCTAGGAAATTGGTAAAGACAACAAGTTCTACCACCTCACTCAACACTCAAACCCCAAGACAGAGGAAACACAATTTCTCACCAATCTCCACAAAATGTATTGCCATGCTTCCATGTCTACGCTCAAACCAATCCTAAAAAACAACTTCTCAAAAAAAGAGCTGAACAATTTCCAGTGCAATGGGTGCTTCAAAAGCAAAATTAACCAGTCTCCTTTCTCTGCTGCGTCAATCCATTCAAAAAAACCACTTGAACGCATTCACCTTGATCTGATTGGCCCAATTACTCCCCAGTCAAATTCTGGACACCAATCAATACTGACGCTAGTGGAGAACTACACCAAATATCTTGCAGCTTTTCCTCTAACTTCCAAGGACAAGACACCAGAGACAATCATCAATCTTCTTGAGTTTGAATTCAAAATATTGAACTACTATCCCTCTGAAATCTATTCTGACAAAGGAACAGAATTCATTAACTTGACTCTCAAAAGTTTTGCTCAATTCAAGCACATCAAATTCCTCATTTCAGCACCATACCATCCTCAACACAATGTTTGTGCCAAAAGAGAAAACCAAATTATAATAGAGTCAGCTTGGGCCTCATCCTCTTCCTGCTGATTGCCTAAGAATTATTGGCATATAGTCAATAGGAGCTGCTGTTTTATTCTCAATCAGATACACAAGGAAGGTAATGACCAGTCCCCCTGGGAACTAATGTTTGGAAAAATTCTCCCCACTAACTATCTGAGACTTTTAGGTTGTCCTGCAGTCTAACTCACTAATAACATCCAAAAAGGGAGAAAATTCAATGAAAAAGGAACCAAAGGAGTCTTAGTTGGGTTCAACCCCACTTTCCACTCCTATCTAATTCTTAACTCAATTGGCTCTCTTGTTGAAACTAAGCATTTCAGATTTCTCAAGAATCACTCAAATCACTTTCCTCTTCTCAAGCCAGCGGGTCTGGACATATTCCCTCAAGGGCCTCACAACCTCAACAAATCTGATTTTTTAAATGCCTACAAACAATTTGTGCCTAGGCATCCTGGAGTAGAAAACTTGGAGTCGGAATCCAGTCAGAATTTTTCCAAATCCCTCAATTCCAAATCTCACAACTCTGATTTATCTCAACCTCAGCAACTCTTGCCACCAGAGCTTGTTATCCAAGAAGAGCCTGTTATTCAAGAAGTGAATCAAAGACCAAGACCAGAAAATCAAAAGCCCCAACAATATGGTTTCCACCATTACTATGAACCACCCTTCTACAAGGCAGCCCAAAAATGGCAAGAGTGGCCAAAGTGGCAAAACAATCAAGAGTCAAGAAGTGTGGGAAGAATATTAAGACGCCCATGACAAAATTATAAATACAACCTGGGTCTTCAAAATCAAGAAGAATTGCCATGGTGAGCCTTTCAAATACACAGCCAGATTATGTGTACAAGGATTCAATCAAGTATTCGGAGTTTACTACAACAAGACATGGGCTCCTATGGGAAAACTGGGCTCACTATGCATTGCTCTTTTATACGTCCTGAAGGAAAGAATGAAATTCACTCAGTTTGATGTTAAGGTTGCTTTCTTACATGCACCACTAGAAAAGAAAGTTATCATTAGGAAACCCAAAGTTTCACACAGAAAATCTCCCCACTTAAAGCAAAATCATTATATGGCCTAAAACAGTCTCTGCAGAACTGGTACAAGACTCTAACGTCATGGATCAAGTTGCAAGGATTCCATGAATCTTTGAGTGATTCCTGCCTCTATATCAACCGCAACTCCAAAGAAGTTCTCTAATTCAAAATGGATGATTTGATTCATGTGGTTAGGAGTGAAGTCTTTCAATCCAACTTTCTAGCCCGCTTCAAAAATTCATCTTGTCATCCACCAAAAACCATCTTTTGCATTCTCATGGAAGTGGAAGACAACCAAATTCTCCTGAGCCAACATAACCATATAGATTGTGGACTGGAGGAATTAGGACTAACCAGATGCAGAGAAAACCACTCTCCTCTTGCCCAAAACTTGAACCTCAAGCCTGCTACAGACAAGGATCACGCAGAATTTGCGCAACTAAACATAAACTTCCTGTCAACCATTGGCCTTCTTAATCATCTGGCTCAGTACCCTTGTCCGGATATAGCATTTGCCATTTCTAGTCTAGCACAATTAAACACCAAGCCTGGCATTACTCACTTGAGAGAAGCCTGCAAATTCTGGAAATACCTCAATACTACCAGAGAATTAAAATTAAATCTAAAATTTGACCCAAACTCTGAAGTCATTTCCACCTGCAGTGATGCAACCTGGGGGGAGACCCCATATTCCAAAAGTCACAAAGTGGATTTGTCATTTTTAACTACAGAAGTGCCGTAGTTTGGAAATTTTTCAGACAGAAAAACATCACTTAATTGTCCACAAAATCCAAACTCAATGCCTTGCTCAACTGCTGTCTTGAATTGAATTGGATATCTCATCTGATCAGCAAAATTCACCATTCTCCCAAGATCAAACCCACTATATACATTGAAAACAAGGGGCTTGATGACAAGATAAAGAGGTTTGGGTCTCATTCCAAGTCTCAACATATTGACATTAAAATCAAGGGACTAAGGCAAAAATTCAATAACTCTGAGTTTCTGCTCTCCCTATTCTCAACAAAGGATATGATTGCTGATCCACTGACAAAAGCCTTGTCCATCAACTCCCTAAACCTCCTCCAAAAATCCATCTTCATCTCTCTGGACGACTAATGTGATTGCTCCCCATCTTACCAGTCCCAAGGGATCTTGAGATCTATCCCCATCTTGTCCTTTTGGTCTCAATCTCCATCTCAACAACTGCGCAACAAACCCCTGTTGCAAAGTCTCCTCCTTCCTTCAAGAATTCCTCCCCAGGTGTCCGGGGGGGCTCTTCCAGTTGTCTAAAAATTCCTCCTCTCTTCTTTCTCTCATCTTTCTTTCTCTTACCCTTCTTCCTTCATCTTTCTTCCTTTTTCTTCCCTGGTCCAAAACCTTCTTCCCCTTTCTATTTGTCTTTCATTTTTTTTCCTTCTGTTCTTATCATTGTTTCTCCACGCTATCTTGTCATCCTGTAAACCGCCATAACCAAAAGTTTCAGGCTTGTCAAGGTTCCTCCATTGATCACGGCCCGGTAAGATTGCTCACAACTTCCCTCAATTGCCAGCGGGCCTTAAAATATTCTTTCAATACTTTGCTAGCATCTCTCTTCCGCCAATCTGCCGTCTCTTGTCTCAAGCTCTGAATTCACTGTCTTGTCTAACCGTCTCTGAATCATTTCATTACCTTTTCAAAGCTTTTGGTGTTCTATTCCATTTCATTTCTCTTCCCATGAGCCTCAATTGTGTGTTTCTGACCTCAAGTTCTAGTCTGTTGGTTTTTCCCTCTTAAGTTCTTCTGTGCAATCTTATTAGAAATAGTTCAAGTGCGGAGCTTGTTGGGGAGTCCAACTTTTTTATTTACTATTATTTCATTGCAAGTTAGCTTTAGTGGTTTCCAGCTTGGGTCAAGAAGTGGAGTTTGATCAGGAATTTCCAAGGTACAGGAGTGTGACCCAAGGGTTAGTGGGCTTTCTGCAACTTGGAGCGGGATTTTTGCGGAGAATTTTATATTCTTGCAGGGAATTTACCAAAAACACAATCTCTTTCCAGCGAGCGCTGGCGGCTTTTCTGTTTATCTTTTGTAGAAAGGGTACAGGGAACTGTGTGGCAGTTTGTCTGGGGCAGTCCAGGTGCTCCTTTCCGGAGAACTTGACAATATGGGGTGCAGATCACGGGGATTTTCCTCTCAGGCTTGTGTGCGGACGTGGAGCTAGTTTTTTTTCTCACTCTTACTCAGACTCAAGGTTTCTTGTGGGGCTCAAACGTGGGCGCCAATTTCCAACTCAATCTCACTCTCACTTCAGGCCCAAGGCTGCTCACTCAACAAAGGATAGCACCCCAAAATTCTATTTCTTTGGAAGTCACAGAATTGTGCAGGTAAAGACAATGAAAGAAAAGAAGGGAAAGGGGGAGGGGGTGATCCGCCTAAATCAAGTCCATAACCTCCACCATTTCCGACTGCACCGCATCCAAAAGTCCTTGGAAGGCCTCCAAGAGTTCAAGTTGGGATTTGGCTCCATGAGCAACTGGAGCTGAAAGGAACCGCTAGAGGAGATTGTCTGACTTGGATGCAAATTCCTTGAAGCACGCCTTCCTTAGTGCCAGTCTGGTAGGGATGTCCGGGATTTCCAGAGTGGCCGCGCAAGGTGGAGCTTGGTTTGGAGCTGGGGAAGAGGAAATAACAATCCTTTTCCTGGGATGCCGGAGTTGACATGCTTCCCACTGGCTCTGGTGATGATTGCAGGGCTGGTGATGGTGATGCTGCTGGAGGCGCTGGGGAAGGGGTTTCAGGATCTGGAGGAGGAGGAGCCAGGCGCTGTCCAAAGAGTTCCTTGACTTGTGGGTTGGTTGCGCCTTGATTTACGCGGACTTGGTTGGCCCAGAAGCGGAGAGCCACTTGCCAGTCTGCAGGATCTGCAAAGTCCTCCTTACGCGGGGGTCTGGCATGGCAAAGCAGGGAGGCCAAGGTTGGGGGAGGCAGAGTGCGGGGACAATGGGATGAAGGGGATTCAGGCGGGTTCCATGATTTATCCAAGATCAACTTGTTGCTAGAAACTAAAAACAAGCCATGGCCAGCCCTCTTGCGCAGACAAGCAAGGTTAGGTCCTGGACAAGCCCATGGCATGGTGTTTCCAAGCAAGCAAAGTTGATGACCAGCGCGGAAAGACAAGCACATGCAATGGTCATAGAGGAGGGTACAGGACAACCTGTTCCTGGCACAGAAGGTGCACGGCCAAACCATGATTAGATGGGGCAAGGTAGGGGATGGGAGTGACTTGGGTAGTGGGTGCTGGAATGTTCAAGGTAGCAATTGGAAGACCTCTGGGTACAGAACTCAAGTTGGGGGGGATGTGGTGTTGTTATATAGCCTTGGATCCAGAACTGCGCTGCGGTTGGCACACTCAGCATTTGGTAGGTCCGGCTCAGCACTCAGATGTGCATGGGCTCAGCAGTAGGCACTGCAGGGCTTGGCATACCAGGCATGGGTTGGGCTTGATTTGATGTGGCCGGCGGCGGTCCACTTGGAAATGATGGACCCAAGAATGAAGCTGGCCCAACCAGGTTTGCGGGCAGCTAGTTTGGGGAGGTAGGGCAGGGAAATTGGGGCTATAGGTGCGGGCTGGGAGCACGCAAGCATGGGCCAAACCGCGGGGTAGCAAATCATGTGGTGCACTGGGCCGATACAGACAAGCAAAGGGCTCTGAGTAGGGCATAGCGGAGGGCCGCCTCATGAGAAGGACAAACTGGTTGTGAGTAATGGTAAGCGGGAAGGGAACAGATTAGGGTTAGGCTAGGGTTCTGGTCCTAGGTTTTCTTTTAAGTTTGTTGTTGAGCTGTCATTGCTCTTGTATGTAGGTTAGGGTTGAGAGTGTGGGCATAAAGTCCGCGCTCTCAACACCAGCTCTTATAATATCATCTTATCATTGGATCTTTGGCGCAGGAAAGGAAAAGGAAGGGAAGGAATTCATCATCTTTTTTTTTTACTCTCTCTCTCTCTCTTTCTTAAAAATAAAGGAGCATCCTTAACCTTACATATGCTGAGACAATTGCTTCTGAACTTAAGGACAACTAGGGGATTAGCTCTCTCTTAATTTCCACACTGGAAGCAAGTTGAAAACACAAAAAAGCTGACTGAAATTTTTTTATTATTTGACTCTGATTCAGACTTTGATTTGGAATCAACTTGGTTAGCTTTGAATTCTCTATTGGAAAAGCACTAAATTGTTCCACAAAGACACACTCTCCACAAACCTATGTATGAAAGGCAAAAGATTCCATAAACTGTTGCAAGCTTTATTGCCTTCTTTCATGAAACCTTTGGAGATGATTTCAGACTACCATATCTTCCAGAGCAATTCTTGGAATCCTCAACACAATCAAGCTATCCAACTGGCTTTTGCTTTTTGTAGATTTGGATCAAATGGAAATGGAACAGCAATTCTTCAATTAGAAAATCTATTGTTGGTCAGTTATGGATCCATTGAATTATACACCAAAAGAGTCATGGTTTCTATTCTATATTTCAGTCTCTTGGTCCTTTTTTGGCAAACCAAAGAAGACTGCAAGGAGATATCTCAAGTAATGGAGACTGACGGCTTTCCCGGTTGCATTTGTTTTTCTGATGGAACCACTATCCCCTTGAGTCAAAAACCCAAGCTAGATGGCAACCATTATTTTGATTGTAAAAAAGGCAATTGATTGATTTCCTTTCCAAAGACATTGATAATACACTGACCAAATTTTTTTTATTTGTTTGTATAGATACTCTGTGGAACTACAACTTGTTTTTGATAACAAAAAGAATTTCATATCCCTCCATGCTGGCCTTCCGGTTTCTTGTCATAATTCATATGTTTTCAATCAGATGCGGATTTCCCAAAAACCAGATAACTACTTTGATCAAGATCAATAAATTCTGGCAAATTCAGCTTATGCTAGTGGGAAATATGTGTTTCCGGCATACCACAATGTTTCAACCAATGATCAAGCCAAAACTGATTTCAACTATCATCTTGCCCAATCACAAGTTTAGATTGAGCATGCCATAGGAATCTTGAAAGTAAAATGGGCAAGCTTACAGGAGATGTGCAACCACTTCCAATCTTCCAAAGACATGAAGTTTCTCATAAACTGGATTATTAGTTGTGTAATCCTTCACAACCCTCTTGCCAACATCAAAGATGAATGGGAAAAAATATTCAAAGAAGATATTCCTTATCCTCCTCAAGTCATCCCAGCCTCATCTTCTACCTCATCTTTGGCCATGAGAGAGCAGATTCTAATCCTCAAACTTGCTCACTTTGATGTGTAGCATTTGGTTTTTAAATATTTAAAAAATAACATCACCATGAGTAGCATTGGGTTTTTAAATAGGTAAAAAATAACATCACCTGATTTTTTTGGTTTTGGTTGTTTAACCCAGAATCCTAGGATGACTCCTGTTTTTTTTTTTGTTTTTTTTTTGGTATAATTAGACAAAAACTACAACCACAACTTCCAAACCAGCCACCTCACCCCACCAAAACACCATTCCAATCCTCTCTCCTCCTCACAAAACCATAACCTCACCAAACCAGACCAACAGTCCACACCTCCCTCCTCCTCACCAAACCACCTCACCATCCACCTCCACCTACCTCCAAGCTCACCCAGTCAACCTCCTCCTGATTCTTCTTTTCTCAGTGCCCCAGGTAAGACTCCCCCCCTCCTCCTCCTTGATTCATCAGAGCTGACCTCCCCCTTCCTCCTGTAAGGAAAATAAGGATGATTCTTTATTGCAGCACTGCTCAAATGTAGTAACAATAAAGATAACTGAACGTTGAGAGGAAAAGAAAGCAATGAGCAACCTGAAAATAGAAAACATGTAAGTGTAACTATCAGTAGTTAGCAAAGTATCTCAAGACCTAGGTGACCAGCAGTATCAGAACCTCAATGTGGAGTTTTGGGCTAATGCAAACTAGGATCTTAGTGAGTGCACGTTGAAGGACAAGACGTGAGTTGAGATCTTGAGCGTGGGAAACAAATAAAAAGGTAGGACAGATCATAAAAGGAAAGAGGAAAGAGACAACGGGGAGAGAATAGGAAGACATAAAGGAACTGAGGTGGGCAGTACCTCCTCCTGAGTCGCTTCTGGCTTCTCCTGAGATTCAAGAGTCCTGCTGGGAAGGATAGGTGATGTGGCGACGTTGGTGACCGGAGAGGTTGAGCAATGGAGAGGATGGACTGGGAAAGAGAGTGATATGGGCAAGGGAGACAACTGGGCAGAAGGCAAGCAGAGACAGATTCCCTGAATGTGAGTCCCCGCGCCAAGGACGGGAGGTCCACTTGACACGCAAGTGCGGTGCGGACAGTTAGGTCTTGAGCGCGTGGAGGATGTTCCGCGTTTGCTGCGTATGGGAACCGCAATGTATGCACGGTGGCATTCTGGGGAGTTGCTTGACGGTTGATGTCAAAGCCTTTATCCAATACTCCTCCTGGCTTCGGCCTCAATGAGTCGTAGTTGGTTTCAAGCCGCCGTTACTTTGACAGTGCCTAGAGGTTTGGTTAGGATGTTGGCTATCATCTTGGATGAAGTTACTTGCTTGATGAGTAGGAGGGACTTGGATACCAGGTCGCGCAAGTATTGGTATCTCACTTCTATGTGCTTGGAGTTGGCATTTAACTGAGCTTCCTTGCTGATGAAGTTTGCCCCAGAATTGTCGTTGTACATGGTTGGAGTAGCTATGTCAATCCCCAGGTCTGTGATGAGAGTGAACATCCACCTCAGTTGTTTAGCACAATGATTCATGGCAATAAACTCGGCCTTGGTGGTTGACTGGGCTACTACTGATTGCTTTTTTGATACCCAGTGTACCGGATTGTCATACAGAGTTATCACAAAACCTGTGGTAAACTTTTGCATGTCTGTGTTGTTGGCGTAGTTGGCGTCAGCCCATCCGACAAGCTGCACGTTCTTTGCGGTGGATTTACGGTATATGATTCCAGTGTCAGTTGTGCCTCAAAGATACCTGAGGAGATGCTTGACTAAGTTCCAATGATTGACCGTGGGTTTGGTGGTGTACTGGGACAGTACGTTGACCGTGTGTAGGATTTTGGGTCAAGTGTGTAGTGCTAAATGGTTCAGCATGCCTATTGCCTTTTCCATGACTTTGACATTAAATGGTTCTGCGTTTTCAGCAGCCAACTTAACCAGATTCATGGGGGCCGGACTCTTGACTGGATTAGCGTTGTACATGGACAGGTCATCTAAGATTTTCTTGCAGTAGTCACGCTGGTGAACTAGTACGGCGCCATCCTCCTTCCAGTTGAGAGTTTAGCCTAGATGCTGCACCAGCTTCTCTGTCGACTTGATTTTGTACGTGGATTGCAGATTGGACAGAAACTTGACAACTTCACTGCGCGATTTACCTACAATTAGCCCATTGTCAACGTGGATGTGCAACAACAAGGACTTTGACTTGTTAAGAAATAGGGATTCGTCCGCCCTCAACAGTAACATTCCGAGATTTCCCAGAGTGTCAGTCAGGTGCTTCTTCCAACACCGTGGCGCTTGCTTGGTACGGTATAGTGATTTGTTTAGCCTCCATACCCAATCCTCTTTACCCGGAATCTCAAATCCAGACACCTGAGAGACATGCACGGTCGCGTCTATATCGCCGTATAAGAAAGCCGTCTCGACGTCAAATTGGAAAACCGACCAACCAAACTGAACGGCCATTGCAAGGATCACCTTCATGGATTCATTTTGACCAACGCTTGAGTACGTATCGTAGTAGTGTTTCCCTTCCTCCTGATGATTTCCAAAACACACCCACCTGGACTTACGCCTTACTACTTCACCTGATTCGTTCTTTTTCCTCACCAAACGCCACATTCCCCCAATAACCTTTTCATCGGCGGGTCTTGGTACCAAGGTTGCCGTGTTCTTGGGCAGAAACAATGCGTTCTCTTCAGCCATCAACTCCATCCACTTTGGCCTCTCTTCCGGGTTGTTGAGCGCTGTTTTTACAGGTACTACCTCAGCGACGTTGGCCAAGTTGTCCTTGGGCTGGGTGACGGCGACGGGAAGCTGTTTACCTTGGCGGGATGTTGTAAGGATAGCCGCAGGGTTGATGTCCCTTGATATATTTTGGGGGGCCATGTCGTAGTGAGGTACATATGCATACCCTTTGGTTGCGACAGGAGTTTGCTGTTGGACTGGACGGGAGATGGAATCTGAGACAGGATCCAGCGGAGTGGGAGGCTCGGTGGAAGGGATACTGGCACAGGACGGTGAACCCGACTGTCTGGCGGGGGACATAGGGAGGGACCGACCTGCAGGCTGTTGATTGTAGGTGGAATTTGCCTTTGAACGCTTGCGTTTTGCGAGAGGGGTGGAAACCATTGGTAGAGCCACTTGGTGCACAGGCTTCTGTGGAGGCAATGCATCCGAGGTGTAGTGAGGAAGGGTAGACGGAGGTTTTTTCACGTCATCAGACAAATTGTACTTGAAGTTTAGTTTGGCAGGAGAGAAATCCCTACTGACGGTTATGGTTCCTTTTGACGGGTCCAGGAATCTGGCGGCGTCGGAGAGGGGTTCATAGCCTACAAACAGCAGTGGTTTCGTTGTGGGAGAGAGTTTTGAGGCGCCAACCCTAGCGTGTGCATGGACCTTGATGCCAAAGGGAAGCAAACGGTGGATGTTCCGAGTCGGCTTGATTGAGCTATTAGCCTGCAGTAACTTTCCCACCGGTGTATCCCAATTGAGGGCCTTGCTTGGGAGGTGATTTATGAGTGTTGAGCAGTACTTAGCTCCCTTGTCCCAGTACAAGATTGGGATGTTTGACTGGGAAAGGACGCATCAAAGTTTAGTGAGTAGCGTTTGATTGAAACGCTTGGCTAACCCGTTTGTCTGAGGCGAGTCGGCTGGACCCCTTTCCACGGTGGTACCTCTGCAATGAAGTTCCGCTAGAAAGGTGCCAGAGCTGAACTCTCCTCCTCGATCCAAATGAAACACCGCGGGGAACCGGCCAAATCTGTTTCTGATCTCGTTGAAGTAAGCCAGGATATTGGATTCAGACTTGCTTTTGGCACGCAGAATGTATATCCGATTAAACCTGCTGAAATCGTCAATGAGAACCAGCACGTACCGAAACCCGTGTTTGGAGGGAGGGTTGATCTGCAAGACGTCGGAGTGAATAGTGTGAAATGGGAAGGGAGCGCGTGGAAGGGGGTTTGAGTGTGGGGAACGCTTTAATTTGCAGGATGGACACACGGCACAGTTCTTTGCTCTGTGAGTTGCAGGAGAAGACGAGATATTGTGAATTTTGAGGAATCTATCCAGGTAGGGGTCGGATGGGTGTCCCAGGGCTACATGCCAGTCCGTTACTGTGGACTTGTCAACAACTGAGTCCCCCAACAGCGTGGCGTTGGGAGGTTTTCCAATGTACAGATTGCCCGTCTGACGGAACCTGAAGACAACCGAGTCGGCGGACTTCACTAGAACTATTTGATGTTGGTGGATAATTTTCAGGCCGTGATCTTCGAGTTGTGAAGCGGACACCAGATTTCTTGGACCGTTGGGTGCGAAATACACTGGATAGGTAGATATTGGACCAAGACTTAGGGTACCCATGTGTGTCACAGTAATCTGTCCTCCGTAGGTATTCATTGGTCGTTTGCAGCGTTTGGGATTCGTGAGTAGGCCAAAGTTGCACATGATGGACTTGGTGGCGCCAGAGTCGTAGATGAGTTCCATTGGAGGGGTAGATGGTGAGTTGTCCACATTGTATGCCACCTCCACGTCTGCAAAGAAACCAAAATCATCAATTTTGTCCTCCTCCTCCACGTTATCCGCAGCCTGGGGGGTGTCATTGGATTTGTATCCCTCGTCGTTCACCATGTTTGCGGTGTTTGAGGCTTGCATGCATTGGAATTCCTGCACAATGGAGTTAAGGCGTTGCTCAAACTGAGCGAGGTGGTTGTTATGAGGGGTTCCCCTTCTCCTTGAGGATCCGCGATTAGGGGGTTGTCTGGTTGGGATGGCTGGCTTGAGCAAACCGTGGCTGGGCTGTGCGCTTAGTGACAAGGATATAGGCGGTTGAAGACCCGTGGAGGACGGTGGGTTTCCCAATCTTGGATGGTGAGCAGATGCACGTGAGTTTTTTGGTCGCCGACTGGTTGGGGCCTTAGTCATGAAGACTTGCTCTGGGTTTTTGCTTTCCCTTTGAGTGTCCTCTGCTAGTAGACGGTTGTACACTTTGTCAAAGCGAAACGGTCAAATGTCCTGACAGGATTGGATAAGGGAGTTGAGGGACTGATCCAGTCAAAAACTCTTGAGGAAGAATATCGCGGCCAAAAAGGATGAAACTCCAATGCGTTCTTCATTATCGGTTGTCTCTTGAGCGTCAAGAGTTTCTCTGAGTGCAAGGTATCTTTCCCGGAAGGACATGGCGTGGTCTCGTATAGATGAGCTGGGTTGGTAGAGTAGATAGACAAGCTGAGAGACTTGGTCTCCCATGACTATCAAAGAATCCTCACCGCATGCTTGTTTGAGTTTGTTAAACGCCTTGGTGAAGTCTTTCCGATGGGGAGTCACGTAACCCTTGAGTTTGCGGTCCACGGAGCTGAAGAGAAGATGTATGGCAAGCGCCGTCTTCTGGCAAAATCTTTTTGAATCTGAGTTGTCCCTTATCCATTTTGGGTCAAGGAGTTCTTCGTGACCTTTGCTGATAAGCAGATTTTCGAACTCAGCTTTCCATTTTTACCAGTTGTGTCGAGTAAGGAGGGGTAACTTGGACTTTGTGGAATAATCGTCTCCAGAATCACTCGAGTCGGGGATATGTATGTTGACTCCACCGGAGTTTTGAGCTGAAGCCATTGTGCCTGGGGTTGAGAGATTGTTTGTTTGTTTTTGTTCTACTTGAGTGCCAAGAATTTCCTCTCGCTACCATGTAAGGAAAATAAGGATGATTCTTTATTGCAGCACTGCTCAAATGTAGTAACGATAAAGATAACTGAAAGTTGAGAGGAATAGAAAGCAATGAGCAACCTGAAAATAGAAAACATGTAAGTGTAACTATCAGTAGTTACCAAAGTATCTTGAGACCTAGGTGACCAGCAGTATCAGAACCTCAATGTGGAGTTTTGGGCAAATGCAAACTAGGATCTTAGTGAGTGCACGGTGAAGGACAAGACGTGAGTTGAGATCTTGAGCGTGGGCAACAAATAAAAAGGTAGGACAGATCATAAAAGGAAAGAGGAAAGAGAAAACGGGGAGAGAATAGGAAGACATAAAGGAACTGAGATGGGCAGTACCTCCTCCTGAGTCGCTTCTGGCTTCTCCTGAGATTCAAGAGTCCTGCTGGGAAGGATAGGCAATGTGGCGACGTCGGTGACCGGAGAGGTTGAGCAATGGAGAGGATGGACTGGGAAAGAGAGTGATACGGGCAAGGGAGATGACTGGGCAGAAGGCGAGAAGAGACGGATTCCCTGAATGTGAGTCCCCGCGCCAAGGACGGGAGGTCCACTCGACACGCAAGTGCAGTGCGGACAGTTAGGTCTTGAGCGCGTGGAGGATGTTCTGCGGTTGCTGCATACGGGAACCGCAATGTATGCACGGTGGCGGTCTGGGGAGTTGCTCAAGGGTTGATGTTGAAGCCTTTATCCAATACCTCCCCCTCCTTTTAAAAGTTCTAGGCCATTAATCCCTCCTTGCTCAGGCCCACCGGTAAGCTCCCTTGCTCAGCACCACTGGTAAGCACCCCCCTTGTCCTCCTCCTGCTCTCCTTCTTCCCCCTCCTCCTGCTCCCCATCTTCCCCCACCACCACCTTTCTGGTTGACTGATTGATTCCACCAAACTCAAAATGTTACAACTAATGGATTTCCATCTTGATCCTCACCCCAATCAAAGAATACAGTTGGGAAGGAAAAAGATGGAATGAGATAGTTTGAAAAACATACAGAGAAGTGGGAAGAAAAGGGCTTGCCAGAGAAGGAGGGCTCAAATACAGGATTTGGAAATTGCATTGGAAGTGACTGAGGAAAAAATTAATGAAAAGGTTGTTTTGTCTCCATGCAAACTATGTTGCTTGAAACTTTATCTGTCCGTTTTCTATAAAAGTCAAAACCCCACCCCTGAAGAGTTGGAACAGGCCAAAAAGAAGATCAAACGGTTCCATTTCTTTAGCTCTGGAAAAGTATATGTTCAAGATTGATTGGATCATGAGGCTATGGTTGCCATCATCCAATTTATCTCTTTGAATGAACTCTCTGAGCAATAGAAGAAGAACATCAACTCAGTAACATAATTCCTTCAGCAATCCAAAAAATTTGTCAACACTGTTGGTCCCTCAAGATCTTGGGGTGGGAAAATGTGGGCAATTGGATGGCAAAAATCAATTGAACCTTCTGAACTATTTAAACAATATTTGAAGAAAGATGCTGTAAATACCCCCCTAAAGAGTATTATTTTTTGAACCTTAGGTCTGACAAGGTCTCTCATACATTGGGCCAAATGTTTCAAAAATTAGCCAAACTTGTGTTTGATTCCAACCATGAAGCTATGATGGAAAACAACATCCCTTCCTTCACCTCATTGGAATTCAGATCTAGCTTTACTGCTTTTTACTTCTCACCTCAAATCACCTTCACCTCATACTCCTTCTACAAATCACCCCATTTTGACCAAGGTGTTGTCACTGACTATTCCTTTTGACTTGTGGTCCCAACCAAAAAATTGAAGGGACAACTTATCAACAACAAGGATGAATATCAAGTTTCCGGCAGCCAATTTGTGTTCCCAGACTTGGGTTTTTGGATTGATTTCATACAAAAGGTTATTGTGAAAATGGTTTGGGCAGCAAACAAGTACAAACACTTTACTTTTCCTGCAGTGGATACTTCCACCCATACTAGGATAGCCATTTCCATGCAAATCAATAGAAAAACTCAGACACTAGCAAAGACTTGGCCAGTGGCAAAATATATCTTAGGGAAAAAGATATATATGAAAATAAAAAAGATTTGTTGATTGGTGGTTTTTAAAATATTCTCAAACGTTGTTGCAATCAAAAATAATTTTTTTGTTTTTATTTTTAAAATTTTTATCAAAGTAAAAATATATTTACAAACCAAGAAATTGAGTAATTTACATTATTTCATCCACAGTTCTACTGCTATCAATACATGCCATGGCTACCAATAACCTATTTTTTTTTGTGGCTGGCCTTTCCCTCTCCTTTTTGAGTTGGTCTTGCTCTTGATCCTTCTCTTTTTCCCCTTCTTGAAACTCCAGCTTGGCCTGTTTGATTTGCCACTCAGAATCCAACTTTTGTTTATGATCCAAACTCTCATCTTTCCACTTTTGAAACTCCATAGCCAATTGAAAATCCCACTTCTCCTTTTCAAATTGAAGTTTGTTGGATTCTATTTGTGATTTCACTGTTTTTTAAAGGAGAATAGGAATGAGCTTTATTTTGAAAGCAAGTAAAATCAATCAATGAACTTACTTGAATCTTGCTTCTCCATGATATCCTCAAAGCCAGAAAAATTTGAAGTGTTTCTCCGCTTTTGACGGCTATTAGGGTTGAGGTTGATGAAATTGGAGTACTTTTGCTTTCCCTTGGCAGAGGAGGCTTGTGTGGGAACGTCATTGCTCTCATTTGAAGGGGATGTGGGAGGCCCTGTTGGCTTGAGTATTTGGCAATTCAGGAAGGGATGAGCATGTTTTTTTACAATCTAAATCAGTCAGGATTAACCATACAGAAGAGAAAAGATCTTGGTTCCTTACCTGATCAGATGATTCTGATGGTGGTGATGCAGGAATAACTTTCTCCTTGTTGGCCAATTTGTTAAGTTCTTCCACCCCAGCAAGAGAGTAATCCAAAGAAGGAAGTGAGGGGTCCAAGGAAGGTTTGGAATTGTTTATCAATGCTGATGTAGACATGATTGGAGCTGATTCTTTTGGAATATACTCCTCCACATCAGATGAGGGCCACTCATAGGTTTCATTGGGATCATCCTTGCTAGGCCAAGCATCCACAGCCAGGTCCTCAGCATCAAATGAATCTGATTGTTGGGAATCAAAAGAGGCTAAAGGGGTGATATTGGCCTTCTTTCAAAATATTTCATCCATTTGAACATAAAAAAGACAAATGGAGTCCAACTTATCAACCACCAAGGTGATTCCCTTTCATTTATTGGAGTTGGTGATACCAAAGCCAGTGGAGATTGACATTGAGTGGTCTTTTTTGTACTTGGTTTGATAGTTCTTGAATTGCTCCCGCATCTGTTTGGATGAAAGATCCAGCCTACCTTTGATTTCATTCTTGAGTTCATTGGACATCAGGAGATAACCTCTAACCTTAGAGGATGGAGGTTGGCCAACTTGTGTTTAATTTTTGGATCCAAATCAAGCATTGTACTTGGACAGAATTTTGAGCCAGTTTACCAGGATGATGTGATCAGCTCTCTTGAGCTGACTTGATTATTTGGAAGCTGATGGGGGAGGATTGTTTGATTTTGAGTTCCTGGTGGATGTTTTCTTTGGTCAAGTGGACTTGCGGGGGGAGTGTCCCTGAGGGGCCATTTAAAAAGATAAAGTGGAATGAAGTGATGAAGCAATAAAGCAATGACATTTAGGATGTGATGAAAGGGGGGATCAAGTGATGAAGCAATGAAGCAATGAGAGGATGGATGTGATGAAAGCATTAAATTGATGACAGTGATAAAGCAAGGTGAGAGTGAAGAAGTGATTAAGCTCAATGAAGCAATGAGATTGATGAAGTTCTTAGGATAGCAATAAAGCAATGAGAGTGATAAAGTGATGAGGATAGCTATGAAGCAATGAGAGTGATGAAGCAATGAGGATAGCTACAAAGCAATGAGAGTGATGAAGGAATGAGGATAGCAATGAAGCGATTAGAGTGATGAATTGATGAGGATAGCAATGAAGCAATGAGAGTGATGAAGTGATGAGGATAGCAATGAAGCAATGAGAGTAATGAAGTGATGAGGATAGCAATGAATAAATGAGAGTGATGAAGTGATGAGGATAGAAATGGGGCAATGAGTGTGATGAAGTGATGAGGATAGCAATGAAGCAACGAGAGTGATAAATTTTTCCAATAAGGTTGGAGGATCAAACCATGGGTTCATCATGTGGAATGAGGCGTGGTTGAGCTTTTGAAGGCTTTTATATACTTTATTTGAAAAAACCCATTCATTTTCAGGTAACTTTGACATGTATGATGTGAAATAAGTGTGTTTTCTGATTTTTAATGGCGGGTTTGAAATGGCAGATTTGGGTTGAAACCCACCATTTAAAAATGGAGGGTTTGCTTAAATTTGATACGCCCTAATTTGTGAGTTAGGGGATTTTTTATAAATTGAGGGCCTAGATTTTTAAGGAATTTCAATTATACATGCATTTTTTAAATGCAGTTATTTCTCTTTTTTATAAAATTATTTCTTCCATTTTTGATCCATTTTTTCATCTCTGGATTGAATTCAATCAAGAATATTTTAATTTTAAACTTTTAGTCCATTCAAACAGTATTATTATTTAGGCTAAAATTATTGCCCTTTGGCCTTACTATTATCAATTTATCATTTTGATTTGATTTATTATTTTCCCTTTGAAAGATATTTCTTTATTTTCTCCTCAGAACTTTCAATGTGGTATGTTTTATGAAGCTCATTATAAAATTGAATACTTTTATCCCTTTCAAATTCTTCTACTTGTTTTTATTATCAATTGCATTTGATTTAGCCTTCTGTTTTTTTTCCATTTTCCCTGTGGATTTTTTCTTGTCTCATCCCTCCCTGATAATTTTTATTACCAATTTATAAAAGAATAATGGTCAATTTGGGTTTGAGTTTATTTTAATATTTGTTTTTGCAGTCTTCTTCTTGGGGATTAAAGTAGCTGAGGGTTCTCAATCATTTATAACTTTCAGGAATAGTGGAAATAAATAATTGATCAAAATTAAACTTATAATTTCATTTTAAGCAATATTCTGGAGATTAAGTTCATTAATTCCTGGATTTTTTCCAAGAAAAATGGAATATCAAGCTTCCCAATTGCTTGGTTTTTACTCAAGTTTGAATTTTTGGTTGAAATTATGAAACTCAAGGATCCTGTAAAATTTTCTCATTTCATAAAAAATATGGATAGAAGGGATACCTATTCTTAGAAAAAAATTTTCTTTGAATATTGATTTTGGGAAGCTTGCATGATTAATGACAATTTAAGAATATATCAGGGAAGTTTATCAAAATTTTGAGAACCTGAAAAGACATGGTAGTGTTTATTTCATTTTCTTATTGACCAATGCCATTGTGAAGCTATCATGTAATTCAAATAAAAATAAACTTGATTTAGTCTAGCATGCTTTTATTGAAGAGTGATTTCCTTCTGCTGTTGAATTATTTTTTTAATGAATAAAGTGGCCTTAATAGAAAAATTGGACCTTCAATTTCTTTTCTCATGCTTCATCTAAAATTTATTGAATTTTTGCAGAAAATCAAAATCATTTTTCAGTTAAAAATCCAATTTGTAAAAATTGAATTTAAAATATTTTGAATTGCTTGATGCATCAGATTAGTCCCAACAATGAATCAAATAATGCCAATAAGCTTCAAATTTCAATACCCTCTTGGATCTTGATGAAATATTACAGCCCATATTTTATTATGAAAGAAGATGAAAAAATTTTTAATGAAGGTTTTGAATTACATTCCTCTTTTAAGCCTACTGGATTGAAAGGTCCTTTCCACCTCTTATCAACCAAATGTGATATAGAATATCAGCACATTCCATTTTTATGTATTCATAAATCCCTCATAATATGAATTTATTGTTTTTTTCAAGCTTAAGGCTTTCCTTTGGTTGATATGATCAGAAAATTAAGAATAAATTGTAAAAAAGGGGTCAAATCACTTTTAACATGTTAAAATCTATTATCTTGCGCTCTATCTGGATGACACAGGTAAATTTCAATCCTGAAGCTCACCAATAGTGCTATGATAGTTTGATTTTCTGGTGTAAATTTTAAAACAAGGGTATGGCTCAGATTAAAAAATGCATTAATGAACCACCTATGAATTGATCATTGGTGTATGCTGATTAAAGCGCAGATAATTCATCAGAAAAAACCTATGTGATAGATGGGTTTTCTATTCTAAATTAAATTTTGGTGGGCATTGAGACAAGAAATACTTATTCAAATTAAAGAGATTACCCATTCTCACATTCTTATCTTGACCAAAATTAATTTTTCCTTGAGCTATGGGATCTTCATTTTTGAATTGATGAGTCTGGGGATGAGCAATTATTTATCCATTTAAATTTTCATTGAGTTTCCTTGCTCCTTTATGCTATATTTATTTTCATATATTAAAACCAAGGTTTTCAGGGAATTCAGAGGATTAAATTAAATTTTTTTTGGGTTAATTCCAAGAAAAAATCTCCTGGCTCTCCAGAATAAATTAATTCCATTTGGTTTCTATTTTTCATTTTTTTTCACAAATAAAGAGGTCCAATTTTCATTTTAAAAACTCATAAAAAAACAAAATTTTATGGATTTAGATGGTTCCTTTCATTGTCCCAGAAAAGTTTTCAAATTTTTAATCATGATTGACAAAAAAATCATCATAAAAGGGAAAAATAAGAAATAATATAATAAATATTCAAAAAATAAATAACTAAAATTTGAAATAAATTTCAATAAAACCCC
This sequence comes from Puccinia polysora, assembly GCA_025617555.3. Taxonomy (NCBI): domain Eukaryota; kingdom Fungi; phylum Basidiomycota; class Pucciniomycetes; order Pucciniales; family Pucciniaceae; genus Puccinia; species Puccinia polysora. The sequence continues at coordinate 7,088,973 of CM062626.1, read as the reverse complement.
TCATCCAAAATGATTCAAATCAAGAAAAAAAAAGAATAAAAAATATCAGAAAAGAAAAAATGAAAAGAAATGAGATAGGGGGGTGATAAACTTAAAACCCCAGGTTGTGAACAGTTTTTCATGCCCATTCACAACTCAAAGAAATGCAAGAAAAGTTGCTTACAACTTGCGTGTGTCTTCCATGGCACTTTTGGCCCATTTGGGGCTGTTTTGCCTCAAATGGGCCATCTTAGGGGGGAATTGTTTGATTAAAAGGTCTGAATTAAATTTATTGAGGGTTAGATGATTTAAGAGGGATCAAGTAGAAGAGTAGAAGACAATAATACTTCGAGAAGACAGGCAATTGAATTTTGGAGAGAGGTTTTGAACAGAGTAGGAAATTATTCAAGAAATCCAACCAGGCAAGAATAGCCAGAGGATGATACTTGGGATGATTCATGAAGTTGAAGTGAAGATAAAAGAGAAGACGGATAACAAGGAATTTGGGTAGGAAAAGGAGAAGGAAGAGAAGTGAGAGTTGAGAGAGTTTAGAAGAAAGTAAAAGGAAGAAAAGAAACAAAAGAAAAGTTAGGGTGAGTGAATTTAGGAATAAGGAATGACAACAGAGAAGATGAATGCTGGGTTGGTTTGTGATGGCTTCAAGTTTAGCTTTTCGATGAGCTTCCCAGGATTGGGGTGAAAGGAGAATTTAGGTTCTGGCTCTGGGAGTGATAGGTGAGTGATGAATGAGTGAAAGGGGTGGTCAAGGCGGGGAGCAGTTAATTAGTTGACATGAATTAGGGGTACCTAGGCAACTCTGGACCACATTTGAGTGCCTTCAACCCAAATTTTGGGATTTTTAATACATTTTTGGACTATTGGGCCACAAAAATAACTGGGAAACTGTACCACACATTCTGCCTATTGGAAAAACAATGTCTTGTAACAAACCATACACAATACTCACTCATTGGATAATTTCCTTTTTATCAACCTAAACATGAGCACACTTTGGGTTTTTTAAATTTACCATTGCATTGAATACTCAAGTGCCCTTTATTTTTTTTTGGTTTATGGGAACAGTGGGAAGCCCAAGCCTCCCTGGTTTTAACATGGCTCTGTTAAAGGAATTAATTGATAGTGTCATTAAAAAAGCTGTGGTAGAAGCTAGGGATTTAGGAAATAAGAAATTGCAAGGACCAATTGCATCCTCATCTAGGGTTAACATTGAGGAACAAATTTTTTCACAACTGGAATTGACTCAAGGTGGTGGGTCACATTCCATATGCCATTTGACTGAGACTTATTTAGCTTGATAGATACTAATGTAACCATGGCAGCTCTAAATATGTAACTATGTAACTATGGGGTGCTAGAACCCCTTGAAAATCCTCCTGTGAGATTCTTTCCTAGTAGGAAAGAGGCCAAATATTTTTTCCAAAAATGGGAATCCATGCATGGCTAGACTTTGACAAAATTTAAGTCAAAGATAGAGAAATATGTCAACCTAGCATGTAACAGACATGGAATATATTTGGGGCCTTTAATCACTAAATGGCAAAGAAAAAATCACACATGGAAGTTTGGGTTTCAATTAATTATCCATGCAAGTTTCACAGTAGCAGATCCCACACGGTGCCTCTCCATTAGAAATGATGAACACAATCATTAACAATCTGAAAAACCCTCAGTGAATTCCCAACTGAGTAGAATCTCTGGTGTGGCCTTGGATCAACTGAAGGGATTCAGTCAAGATGGGCTCAATACAAGTCAAAGTAAAATGAAATTGATCAAGATTGATGAGGGAGAATATCTTGATGATAGAACAATATATAACACTAAGGGCAACATTAGGGCAGCTGAGATCAAAGGGAAAAGTGTTGTGGATGTGATATTCAAAATGCTTGAAGGAAACCAGTGGGTTTCCAGGTTGAAATTCAGTTTATAGGGTCACTTAGAGGCCCTTTTTTTTGGCTCATCCTGATTCTATAAGAATTTGTGAAAGTTTCCATCATATTTCTGTTTTGGATTGTACTTATAAAAAAATTGGGTACAAAATCCCACTATTGCATGTTGTAAGAATGAAAGCCAGTAGAAAAATTTCAAAAAGGCTTTTGTTTTTACAACAAAAGAAACTTTTGAGTTATACAGTTGGGCAGTGAAGGCACTAAAGGAATTTTTTTATGATCCTGAGAGGCTTCTGAAATTCTTTGTGATGGACCATGAAAAATCACCAATTTGTGCTATTCAACATAGTTTCCCTGAGTCATCCAGAAGTTGTGCTCTTTTAACTTGTCTAGAAATATTCAATTTAATTGCAAAGTTTTCTTCAGTAATTATTTTGAATGATGGAAAAGTTTTAAATTTCTGTGGGCAAAGTATGGGGCCTCTAAAACCAAGGGGGAGGCAGAAGTCCATGATGTGGAACTCAGAGTAGGCCAATTTATTGCTTCTTCTGTTCATCTCTGCTGGGATTGCTTATGTTGAAATTTGTATACAGTTTTTCTTGGAAGACTGTGATGATGTGCTTGAGTATATGGGAAATAAAATTTTCCCTATCAAAGAGATTTTTGTAACTGTGTGGGCTTGTGTCAACCCTTATTTTGGAAATAAAACAAAATCTTGGGTAGAAGGGGCCCATGCTAATTTCAAATAATTACTTGCAAGTCTTTTGGGGAACATTTTTGATATGTGAAAACACCTTGATCAAAAAATTGAAAGCCAAATCAAATCAGTGCATGCTTTTCTTAACAACTCTAAAATAAAGTAAGGAAATGTTCTTCAAACAGAAATGTTACCTTTGGGTTACAAATTGTCAATTGAGGAAATTCAACTCATTGGGGAACAATTCAAGAAGTTGAAGCACAACCATGATGGCAAAGTGTGCTCATTTTCATATTCCAAGACAATGGACTTGCCCTGTTACCATATCTTAGAAGATATACTAGCATCAAGAGAATCTGTTGTGCCTGGGTATTTTTATTTGCATTGGAGGTTAGAATATTACCCTTCCAGTTTGGGAAGTTTTATTTTAAGATTGTTTGAATTTCTTTTTGATGAAGGCTTTTAATTCCTATTTGGTTTAGCAATGACTGATTCTTTTGATTTTTGAAAGGTTGACACTGATACAGTGCTCAAATCTTGTCATTTTTTTGAGAAGCTCATATCAATTGTTATGGGACAACCTGAAGAAGTCAAAGTTTGTACTTCAAAATCCCTGGTCAGGCATGAAACAACTTTGGTTGCTAATACAAGGCTTGATCCAAAATAATTAAAGTCCAGCCTCTGTCAAAATAAGTTGAAGGACACCTCATGTGAAATTTCAAGATTTGAGAATGTGGAAAGGGAACTTAAGAGGGAAAATAAGCCAGGAGGTCACCAAAAACACACAAAATTGGAAGTCTTTCATTTTGAGAAGTTTTCATTTTGATGCTTAATGAACTAATATTACTTGAGGGTCATAGTCCAAGTCTTCAGGCTCAGAATCTGAATTTCATGGTTCAGAGGAAGAAACTGAGAGTGAATTAGGCTCCCTTCATTTGGAATCTGAGTCATCATCTGAGGAAGAAGAAGAATTGAATAAGTCAACCAGAAGCTCATCTTTAGTGATTATTGATTTCATTAATGTGATGAGAATGTTGGCTAAGTGAGTTTTGATTGTAGGAAACAAAGGTGAAATACCTCAATCAAATACCTGAAAACTTACATAAGCTCTTGAGTGAGTTTTGGGATCCTGTTTGTGATAATAATTGTGGATTTAGATTCATTTCTAAATCACATTGGTATGATGAAAATGGATGGTTCAAAGTTCAATGGTAAATGATAGAGAAATTGGGGAAACATAATAAATTCTATGCAAAAATACATGGTGGAATTAAATAGTTTGAAGAGATCAAACAAAGACTTGATTTTAAAGAAATAAATGAAAATAGTCCCTCCTCAAAATGACTTTCAAATTTGGATATGGGTAAAATAATAGCAAAAGATTTTGCAATACCAATTTTTTTCATTTCATTGGATTAATTTTTTACTTATACTCCAATGAAAATGGGTGCAAAAGAACCACTAGATTCCATTTTCATTTACTTTGTTAAAAACAACCACTGGGTTCATTCAATGCTTGAGGGAGATATAATTCCAATCCCTCCCATTTTATCAAAAAATTTATATTTGAATTCAAATGAAGCTTCTGGTTGGTTAGATAATCTCAAAGATCAACTTAATTTGTATTCCAATTTATAAAATTTATAGACATCATATCATTTCATCATTTGATTTTTTATTTCATCATCTGGGTTTGGTCTAACACTTACTGCTGATGCTGATCTTTTACTTCTATTAATATAAAGTTTTATAACATTTTCAAAATCATTATTTTGAACATTTTGAGTTAAAATCATTTTAAATGAGATTTTATGGGTAATTCAGTTCAATTTGTGTTAGGATGATCCCATCATAAGGAGTATTTAAACTTCTTGTTATGGGACCATCTTAAAAAAATTTGAATTTTTTTGGTGTTTTTAGTTGAAAAATAGTCCATTCCATTGAGGTCAACCTGTAGCACATCCACCTCAGTGGACTAGCCCTTATTTTTGGGGGTTTGATTTAGTTCTTTTTACTTATTTTGATGGGATCAGCTTAACACAACTTGCGATTATTTTGTTTTGGAATTTTTAATTTAGGTCTATTCCATTGAGGTTGACTTAAATTCCTCTTTTTTTGGGGTTGATTGATTGAATTTATGAAATCATAAAAGGAATTATATGAATTATATTTATTTAGTTGGTTTTTGGTTTGAATCAATTCAATTCCTTTTTTAATATAAAATAAAATGCTTTTATTTTATTGTATTTTATTCAAAGATTATGTTACATTATATTAGGGCGTATCAGAGTTAAGCAAACCCGCCATTTTTTAATGGAGGGTTTCAAACCAAATCCGCCATTTCAAACCCGCCATTAAAAATCAAAAAAACCCACTTATTTCACATTAGACATGTCCGAGTTACCCAGAAATAAGTGGGTTTTTTCAAATAAAGTATTTAAAGGCTTCCGCCACCTGATCACATCATCCACCCCTGGCTTCCCACCTCCTTCTACCTCCAACCTCATTGCAAATTTTTTTACCTCCAGCCTCATCATAAAAAGATTCACCACTCTCATCACTATCATCAATTTATCACCCTCATCACTTAAACACTCACCACTTTATTGCTCTCATTTCTTCATTGCTCTCATTGCCTCATCACTCTCATTGCTTTATTGGTGTCATTGCTTCATCACTCTCATCACTCTACCTCCAATGAGAACTTGTACCTCCAACCTCATCCAAAGAATCCAATCATTGTTTTATTTCTCTTGTCACTTTATTGCTCTCATCACTTCATATCTCTCATCACTTTATCTTGCTTGTCACTTTATCCCTCTCATCACCTTATTGCCCTTACTCTTTCCAAATGGCCCCTCAGAAAACCTCCCCCTGCAAGTCCACACAAAAGTCCAACACACCAAAGCAAACATTGACAAGTAACTCCACAACAAACAATTCTCCCCCATCAGCTTCCAAGGTCTCAAACAATCCTCCCCCATCAGCTTCCAAGGGCTCAAGTCAGCTCAAGAGAGCTGATCCCATCATCCTGGTAAACTGGCTCAAAATTCCCTCCAACTATGATGCCTGCTTTGGATTGGAAAATGAAACATGTTTTGGCCAACCTCCATCCTCTAAGGTCAATGGTTATCTCCTGATGTCCAATGAACTCAAGAACAAAACAAAAGGTAGGCTGGATCTGTCATCCAAACAGATGAAGGACCAATTCAAGAATTATTCAGCCAAGTACAAAAAGGCCTACTCCATGTCAATCTCCACTGGCTTTGGTATCACCAACCCTGACAAATCCAAGGGAATCAACTTGGTGGTTGATAAGTTGGACTCCATTTGTCCTTTTTACATTCAAATGGAAGCAATCTTTGGAAAGAAGGCAATCATCACCCCCCTAGCTGCTCTTGATGCCCAAAAATCCAATTCAGTTGATGCTGAGTAATTGGCTGGGGATGCTCAGCCTAGAAATGGTGATCCCAAAGAAACCTATGAGTGGCCCCCATCCAATGCACAGGAGGATATTCAAACTTAAGCAGCTACAATCAAGTCTACTTCTGTGTTGATTGAGGAGTCAAACCATACCTTGGACCCCTCCCCTCCTTCTTTGTATTTCTCTCTTCCTGGGTTAGCAGATCTCATCAACCTTGCTGATGCGGAACAAGATACTCCTCAGTCTCCATTACACTCAACATTAGTTCAAATAAGGAACATTCTCTTTTCACTTCCGTCTGGTTAATCTTGACTGATTTAGATTGTAAAAAAACAGGCTCATCCATTCCAGAATGGCCAAACTCTCAAGCCAATGGGGCCTCCCAAATTGCCTTTGAACACTAGTGACAACTTTCAGACTCAAACCTCCTCTGCCAAGGGTAAGCAAAAGGCCTCCAATTCTATCAATATGAACCTCAAAAGTCATCAAAAGAGGAGAAACACTTCCGGTTATTCAGGCTTTGAAGAAATCATGGAGAATTGAGATTCATGTAAGTCCATTGGTTGACCTTGCTTTCAAAATCATGCTCATCGCTTTTCCCCTGCAAAAAACAGTCAAAGCACAAATTGAATCCAAAAAACTTGAGTTTGAAAAACAGAAGTGGGATTTTCAACTGGCCATGGATGTTCAAAAGCAGAAAGCCAAGAGTTTGGCTCATCAAAAAAAAATGGGATGCTGAGTGGAAGTTAAAACAGGCTGAGCTAGAGTTTCAAAAAGAGGAAAAGGAGAAGGATTGACAGCAAGCAAAACTGGAAAAGGAGAGGGAACAACTTTCAACCAAAAAAAATTATAAGATAACAGTAGCCTTGGCTTGCATTGGTAGCAGTAGAACAGTAGATGAAATACAGCAGATAACTCAAATTCTGGGCTTGTAAATATATTTTAATGGGTGAAAGAAAAACAAAAAAATTATTTTTGATTACAACGTTTGAGAGTATTCTTAACACCACCAACATACAGATCTTTTTTGTTTTTATTTATATTTTTTTCTAGAGTAAATTTGGCCATTATTCAAGTCCCTACAAGTGTTTCTAGTTGTTTTATTAATTGGAAGTGACATGGCCATTCTGGTATGGGTTGCTGTTTCCACAGCATTGGTTTAATTCAAAGGAAAGTTTGGCCAAACTGCCAAACATTTGTCCTAGAATTTGTGATCCTCAGCAACCTCTAAAGATATTTTGGAATCTATCATTTGAATCCTCTTTTGGTGACAGGCCCTATTCTTCCCACCTTTCATTATGTCAGTCAATCCATCTCCTTCCATCTCAATCCCTCCCATCCATATAATCTGATTGGGGTGAGGAACAAGATTGGATTCAATTGTTTGTGTAACATTTTGAGGGGGGTGGGAGAAGAATAGGACATTCACCAATTGTGGTTGAGGGATTGAAAAAAAAACAGTCAGTCAAATGGACATAATCAGTGAAACAAGATTAGATCAAAAGAAATGAAACCAAACCTGGACTTGATCCCAAGTTCACCAGAAACCGGATCACCAAAAAAAAAATGTACCAAAAAAAAAACTGTACCAAAAAAAAAAAAAAAAAAAAAAAAAAAAAAAAAAAAACATCACATCAGCACCCAAAAAAAAAAAAAAAAAAAAAAAAAAAAAAAAAAAAAAAAAAAAAAAAAAAAAACATCACATCAGCATCCAAAAAAAAAAAAAAAAAAAAAAAAAAAAACATCACATCAGCACCCAAAAAAAAGAAAAAAAAAAAAAACATCACATCAGCACCCAAAAAAAAGAAAAAAAAAAACTTGGGACAGAGGATAAAAATGAGATGTTCATCATCCGTGAAGACAAAGCAGAAGAACTCAAAAGAAGAAAAGAAAATGAAATGAAAAAGATGAACGGGAAGAAATAGAAATAGCAAACACTTTCTCTTAGGAGTTAGCGCACCGCTGTTGACTTGGATTTGAAGTTTGGCAAGAATGTGACAAAGAGATTCATCAAGTTATTCTAAAAGCAATGGGTGATAATAGTTCAATGTGTGGCTGAAAGAACGGAGAGCTGGGGCATACGGTCTAGAGGAAGTTCTGACAATCCAAACCGTACGCGAAATCCAAATGGGATTTGAGGGCAAACACGTGAGGCAGAGAATCAATGGAACCAATCGCTTCCCAATTGAGTACGAGGGAGGAGGGGGAGCATGAGGGAAGCACACAATCATCACTTTAGAATTGTGTCTGACCAGGACAATCTCAGTCAGGTTGATCTGAACGTCAAACACCAAACTTTGCTCTCCCTTCCAAAAGTCTAATTTCAACTCTCCCGTCCAAAGATCCCAGACTTTGACCGCCTTATTGTACCTGGACGGCAGAATTGAAGCCATCAGTAGGAGGGTAATAAAAAAACATGATGAATTTCTACAATTGGGGTTGACTCACGATCCCGAGACTAGTCAATGATGATCCAAATCGACGTCAAGCGTTCGAACCAGATCCGAGTGGCCCAGCAGGGTCATCGGTGATCTACACTCGCAAGTCAAACAAGAACGGGATTGTGGGGCTGTATAAGGTAGCGCAATGAGCTCATTGTGGGACCAATCAGAACTCGAGTCTATCATGTGAGTGAGGCGAGCAGGAGATAAGTCTGACCTCTTCATCAATGTTGAACAACAATGCATCAGCTTGCTCGATATATATCGATGGACTATAGGTGATTTTTTTCAACCCAACTTGGGGATTTTTCTTATGAGTGGGTAAAGTTTTGACAAACGAAACGCCTTGACCACCCTTGATGACAGTAGTAACCCTGAACGACAAGGAGCAGAGTCAAATCAAGTAAGCTGGATTCCAAGAGAGGAAACCAGTCGACGTACTTGTTGGTATTTGAAACTGCAAAATGACAAGGAATGATGGGATCAATGATTCGCTTGTTGATACTCCATAGAATGTCCCATTCCATGTTTACTTGTTGCTGAGAGTCTCCTTGCCCAATCATGAATTCTCTCATCGCCTGAATAGTCATTCCTCTTCTACGAATACCTAGTTATTGGAAGCACAAGTCAAAAGAAAGGAAAATTCCACTTGTTTTTTCCTCTTTGTATTGGTGACCAAGGTGATTACCTCTGACAGTTGCAAACCGGGGGTCATCCCAACCTCTCACTTGACCAGTATTGACAAACCATTTCAACTTGCGCTTGGATCGCAGGGTATACACAAAGTTGACTTGCCTGGAGACCCGCCAAATCGTACGGAAGAGGTCAAGATGGGCATGTGGAGGAGTGTTAGTGAAATAGGAAAGATTGTCCAGATCAAATATAACTGACGCAAAATCTTTGATTACGACTCGTCTCAAGTTTAGCGCCTCTTGCATCCACCAATACTGTGGGTTTCAATCCCGGTACTCGTTAGTTCTGAGTGCATGGCTAACACCTTTGATCAAATCAACAATTGGACATGCGAAATCGTAGGTCAGATAGATCTTCCACTTTTCACTGGATCAATGTAGATCCAAAGAGGTTAGATAGGCACTCTAGAATTGGTTGCGGATCAAGGTTGGGACAAGCTTGACTGACCCGGTTTGATGATGGGGAAGAAGGTTACAACAATAGATGACTGGATCCCTCAACGTGCCGTTGAGATCATCGTATCAGATCTTGGCGCGTAGACACCACCTCAGACGTTTGGTGGATCCCTTCTTCATCTCCTCAAACCTCAAGAGATTCTCTTGGATTGACAAATCTTGCCGCTGGGACGGTTGACGGGCCATCCTCTGCTCTTTGATCTGTGGGTGGATGATGTTGCCCGAGAATCAATGATGACTACTTTTGCATATGACAAGAACCCAAGCCTTGCGTAGTTGGGGATGGGATCATGATCACGGATAGATAGATGGGCTTACAACTTCTTGTTTGGTATCATCACAGTAAGCGTTTCTCTTCGTGATCATCTTGAGCGCATAATCGTACAACCAATCAAAATGATCAGAGGTATATGACATTTGATTGCCCCTGACGTCCAACAGTTCCAGATCTTGTAGGATAGAATCTTGAAACTCTTCCTAAGGATAGAAGAGGAGGATGGATGAGATGATCAGTTCAAGGTTGAGGATCCCGAGTTGGATGAGGTTGATTGCTACAACCTTTTCTTTACTGGGGTTTGTATCATCAAACCTGACCAAGAATTGACCATCCTAGATCTTGGCGTAGTGTTGGTTGAGGATGGCAGCCTTAAAGTGACCGATGTGGAGGTACCTAGAGGGTTTGGGGGAAACCGGGTGATGACTCAAGTCTGAATGGCATTTGGCAGGACTTGGTCAAGGTTGATGGAAGCAACGCCGGCCTTGGAGCAAGCCTTGAGGGATTGCTTGAGGTGATTGTTTAGGCTGACAATGGCCGCTTGGGTTGCCTGGAAGGAGTCAAGATGATCGAACCACCTGGAGAGATGAAGGTGGGTGGAGGATTGCCTGGGGAGGACGTTGAAGGTACTCGAGGATTTGATGATACCCCCGAGAGCCCAATCCAAGTAATAGATTGAATGAGAGAGTAAGTAGGTACGTAGGGTGAGATGGTGATTGATTTGATCCGCAATTGAGGTGAGATGGTGAATATCCTTGGCTCAATTGGGATCCGTGATGAGAGGTTGCATGATGGTACAATCCAATTGATTGATCTCATTGAGCTCGATAGTCTGAGGAGGGTCTCAATGGAAAAGTGGATAGTGAGCATGATGGGTATCATGAGGTAAAGAAGGAATGGAGCCAATCTCAAGCTCCAAGATTGGGTTCAAAGTTTGAGACTGATGATGATTAAAAATTGGATTGGGTTGAGGAGAGGAAGTAGTCTGAGTCAATAGAGGGTTTGTTGGGGTAGTGACGGTGGTGGTGGTGGTGGTGGTGGTGGTGATGATGGTCAAGGAGGAGGGGGAGGAGGGGATGGGAAAAAATGAGTTTGAATCACCCAATAGTTGACTCAGCCTACAAGCAATTTGAGTGTTACCTGAGCCAATGGATCAATAGGATTCCATGCTATTCTGCCTCGAGAGGGTGGGGAGTGGGGAATGAGCTAGGGGGACGGGCAAAGGGTTAGGTGATGAGGAGGGAGGATGATGGGAGGGGACAAGGGAGGATTGAGAGGATGGTTGAGGATCTTGTTGATCAAGTGAGCTGATGGAGGATTCTTCCAAGATTTGATTCAAGGTGTGATTTGATGGATGGTACAGATGGAGATGTGAAGCAATGGAGATGAGATGTGTGTGATGTGATGGAGATGGGACCGGTATAGATTTGCTGATGTGGATGGGTGTTTTAGATGTGATGGATGGTGGATGGATGATGATGCATAAATGGCGGGTTTACTGGCAGGTTCAATGTTTGAAATCCGCCATTTTGAAATAAACCAGTTAGGGGGTATGTTTATTTCAGAAACCTGCCATTAAAAATGGCTGTTTTGGTAAAAAAAATGGTGGGTTACTAATGGCGGGTTTGCTAACTCTGATACGCCCTATTTTATTGAATTTGAGGGCTGAAGTGTATTTATATTGTTCCTTTTTGTTTTTATTATTCCATTTTTTTATTTTTTTTTGGGGAACAATTTTTTGATTTTCTCAGAACTTTTAATTGTTTATTTTTAGTTATTCATAGGGCCCATTGATACAAATTCATGGCCCTGGAGCTCTGTAATTTTCAAAAAAAATTGCAAGTTTCTTTTAAATTTGTTTAATTTTTTCATTTTTTTTGATTTTTTTTAACTTTTTTTGGTGTTTTTGTTTTGCTTTGTTTTGTTTAATTCTTTCTTTCTTTCTTTCTTTTTTTTTTTTGCTCACAACCCCAGAGTCATGAAAAAGTCTTGAATAGCACAGAAAAACTCTGTGGCTTGAAACAGCTGTTCATGACTACAATGGGTTGTGAACCATGCCACATGACCCAATTCAAGTCATGAATGGGTTGTGTAGGGTTGCAAGTTTAACACTTGAGATATTTAATCAAAAATCAGGCAATAAAGGATGGCCTGGGTTCTGCTTGAAATGGAAGATACAAATTTGAAGCATTTTGCAGCTGCCAAATCTCCAAGAGGTTCTTTGGAAGGCATTGAAACTTTTGAAAGCATGGACTTCTGTGTTCTTGTTTGCCTCAATTTTGACTCAAAGTTGTAAAACCAGCAAGGGCCCATATTTTTAGAACAAAAACTCCAACATCTCAATCAAGGGCCATAAATCTTGTGCAAATCCCTAAAGCACATAGAAAAACAGAAATTAATCAAAGGGGGCAGGGGGATGTTCTCAGTAGATAAATTTGTGAAAAGTCTATTTCAATAAAATTTATATTTTCAAAAATTTCCATGTTTCATGTTTTTTTCAAAAAAAAAAGTTTTCCAAATCTACCTTGGCTTTGAAAAAATGCTCAAAGGTTTCAATTTATTCAAAGACATCTGGTCTCATTATTCTTTTTCTGGCGGAAATCACACCTTTATGATAAATGAATGTCATTTCAAGGGTTATCTCTGCATTAAAAAATAACAAATTTACCTGCTTGAAAGGATTGGATGCATCCTGGGCCACTTTTTTATGATTTTGAGTATTTTGAGCCAAAATCAATAGATTTTTTTTCAACTTGAATTGAGATGTGGTTCAACTAAAAAATTGATTTTTTTTTGCACAAGACTTGAAAAGTCTGAAAAATATACTACAGAAAAGAATCAAAATTTTTATATAAAACAAATTGAAAACACAGAGGAATATTCCACAAAACATTATTGCATAAATGAGGAGTCATTCTGATTTAATACCAGATTGAGAAAAAAAAATATTAAAAAAAATTTTTTTAAATAAATAATATTGAATCATGAATCTCATGAAGAAAGCAAAATTTAAATTTGATCTAGGAGGTAGCAATATATGTATACATATAATTTCAAAAAAGGCATGATTTTAGAAAAAAAAATTAAAATCCAACATTTTTTCCAAAAAAAGATTGAATTCATTGCAGGCATTACCATGATTTCCACAAAAAAATCTTCAATTTTGTGAAAGATTTCACACTCTAAGTTTGGTATTTAGATAATTCTTTCCAATAAAACTCCTTAAATTTTTTTCTTAGACTTTAGTGATGAAATATCTATCAGGATTCTAGAATTTCAAATTTTGAAAAACCATATATTTTTCAGTGTCAATACTTTTTCCATCTATCTAGTAATTATTGCATCCAATAAATCTTTTTGTGTTTCCCATGGTGAACAATAGGGGGTATCAGACTTAGCAAACCCCCCATTAGAAACCTGGCATTTCTTTTGAAAAGATCCACTATTTTTAATGGCAGGTTTCTGAAATACACAGAACCCCTAAATGGTGTATCTTTCAATGGCATGCTTCATGGAAATGGCCAATTTCAAAAATCAAATCCACAATTTATGGATCATCATCCATCCACTATCCATTGAATGCAAAACACCATCCATACCAATCCCATCTCCATCCCTCCACACACATCTGCAAGTTTCAACTCCCAAATTCAAGTCTGTCTTCCCGTTTCTTGTTGATTGATTGTAAGTAGCTGTCCAAGAATCAGTATTGACTCATTTGCTCAGTTTCAACCTCAGAAATCATCCTCCATTCAATTCCACCCAGTTCTACCCTCATCATGACTTCTTCCTGCCTTCCTTCCTCCTCATCCTCATTGCCTGTGTTGATACTCAAGTTCTTCCTCCAACTGAAAACTGCCTCTCATCCACCGGCCTTTGGTATACTCACCCTCTTGCTCCAGCTACTCAATTCTAATCCAGAAATCAAGCTGAGCATTCAATACAAAAATTGCCAGATTGGTTCCAATAAGTATCTAACCTCTCATCTCATCATCCATCAACATCCTACCATCCTTCACTTTTCCCTAATCCCTGCCATTCAAGCCATCTAAATCCATGCTCACTATCATCCTTTTGATAAGTTCCACGCTAAAATTCTTAAGCTTGATGTGATTGATCAATTGGATCATACCATCATCCAACCTCTCATCTTGGATCTCAATTGAGCCAAGTATATTTACCATCTCACCCTTATTTCCAATTGAATAAATCACCATCTCACTCTACATACCTACTTAATCTCTCATTTGATTTCTCCCTGTTAATAAACCTGATACTCTATTTTATTTTATTTTATTTTATTTTATTTCTTTCTTTCCCCCTGCCTTCACCAATTCCTTCCTATTTGAGGATCCCAGGCGCCATTAAATTTAATTAAAGAAAAACAGAAACAGATCCTGATGATTCATGAGTTTTGGATTGAGCCAGAAAAAATTGAATGCAAAATTTTTTACATAGTTTCAATGATCAGCTGATTTTTGAACTCATGAATCTTTTGTTTGAGTTATTTTAAATATTCACCCTTCCTCAACTCAAAGGTCTTGATCAAGAGGGGTGTGCCTTTGTTGACTTCAGGAATGACCTTAGTGAAAAGGATAGGGAGGAGGAATGATTGATGGATGGCTTTGTGAAGGAGATGGGGATGAATGGTATTGGAGTTTATAATTTTAGTGTGCCCGGAGTTGATCTTGAATGGTTAGATCAGCTTTCTGTTAAAAAAAAAGGCCAGGCCAAATATTTCTGTTGGTATTGGTGGCCAAGAGTCTTTGGCGTATTAGAGACCATAGGAAGACTTGTAGGTTGAGATCACCAGACTGATCCTGGAAGCTGGATTGAGAAAGTTGGGGATAGAATTCAAAATAGCCTGTATTTTGGTACCTTTTGATTTGAGTCAATAGAAGTGTGGCTTAGTCTTTATTGGAAGATTGAATGGGATTTGGACCACTGACCTGAACTGGAGATGAGGATGGCAACTTTGAGAGGATGATGATCAGATCCTGCTGATTGGAGAATGGTGGAGCTATTGTTGTTGATAGATCTAATTACTAGTTGTTGTTTGTCTTCCTCATCACTTAATTTTCCACCTTGGTATGGGTGGTGGATATACTTTTTATCTACCTTGCCTTGGGGGCCCATGCCTGATATGACATAAATATTTCTGCTCCCCCTCTTCCTCCCCCTTTGCATCAGGTTGATGGTTTTTTTTTTGGTTTTCTTTAGGGGTTTATTTTTGTTTCAAGTAAGTCATTCCTTTTTTTTGGTTTTAAACGTTTAAGCTATAGCATGGTTAACTCATGCTTTTTTTATTTTATTTTTTTTGGGGGGGAATGATTATTTTCTGTTGTGCCTGGGATCAACGCCAGGTTTTTTTCATCCAATCCTGTGTCACCAACAATTTTCACATGACTGACCATGTTTTCATTTTTTGTTTTTCAACTTTTTTCTCCTTTTTCTGGACTTCAAATTCTTCTCCCAAAACCCTCAAAATTTTATACAACCAATTGAATCCCTTCTTGATACTCACCTCAATCAACATATAAGTCTGGGAGGTAACAAGATGGGAGAAGATTGTTTGACAAACATACAGAGAGGTTGGAAGAAAAGGGCTTTCCAGCAAAGGAGGGCTCAAATGCATCTACCTTGATTATAAAATGACTAATTATGTTTTTTTTTGGATTTTTCTTTTTATTTTGTTGATTCTGTGCAATGCAACACACCCTTTTGACCCCTTTTTCCTTCTTAACCCGCCCTTTTTCTGGACTGCCAATTCCTCTCCCACTAAACTAAAAATGTTACACAACTAATTGAATCCTTTCTTGATCCTAACCCCAATCAAAGTATCTAGATGGAAGGGAAAAAGATTGGAGGAGATGATTTTATAAAAATAAAGAGAGATGGCAAGAATAGGACTTTCCAGAATAGGAGGGCTCAAATGAGGGATTCTGAAATCTCATTGGAAGTAGCCAAGCAAGGGATTAATGAAAAGGTTGTGTGGTCTGCCCAAAAACTAAAAACTTTGGAATCAGTCAGGATTAACCAGTCAGAAAAGACAAGAAATTGCTTCCTTACTTGAGCAGATGTTGATTTTGATGGGAATACTGGAATAAATTGATCCTCATTGACAAATTTTTGTTGAGTTCTTCCACCCCAGGAAGAGAGCAATCCAAAGAAGTAAGTTAAGGTTTCAAGGAAGGGTTTGAATCATTTATTAATGTTGATGTAAAAATGATTAGAGTTGATTGTGTTTGAATATTCACCTCAGTGTCAGATTGGGGCCACTCCAAGGTTTCATCAGGATCATCATTCCTAGGCTAAGCATCCACAGCCAAGTCCTCAGAATCAACTGAATTGGATTTTTGGGTATCAAAATCAGCTAAAGGGGTGATTTTGGCATTCCTTCAAAATATTTCATCCATTTGAATATGAAAAGGACAAATCAAGTCCAACTTATCTACCACCAATTTTATTACCTTGGCTTTATAGGAGTCTGTGATACCAAGGCCAGTGGAGGTTTAAACTGAGAAGGCCTTTTTTTACTTGGCTCAATAATTCTTGAATTGCTGCCACATTTTTTTTGATGAAAGATCCATCCTACCTTTGGTTTTATTACTTAGTTGATTGGCCATCAGGAGATAACCATTAACCTTAGAGGATGGAGGTTGGCCAAGTTGTGTTTTGTTGTTGGATCCAAAGAAATTGTCATAGTTTCAGGGAATTTTGAGCCAGTTAACCAGAATGATGTGATTAGATCTCTTGAGCTGACTTGAGCCTTTGGAAGCTGATGGGAAAGGTTTTTTTGTTTTAGAGTTCCTTGGCAATGTTTGCTTTGGTTTATTTAATTTTTGTGTAGAGTTGCGGGGGGAGATTTTCTGGGGGGTCAGTTGGAAATTGTAAGAGCAATGAAATGATAAGACTGATGAATTGATAAGGAGAGAAATGGTGGGATTAGATATAAAGAAAAAAGGATAGAAATGAAGAGATGAGAGAAATAAAGTGATGAAATTGAATTGGCAAGAGTGATCAAGTGATTTTTTCTAATGAGGTTGGAGGTAGAATTAATGAGAGTGATGAAGTGACAAGAGAAATAAAGTGATGAGAGTGAGCAATTGAAAAGAGCAATAAATTCATTAGATTGATCAAGTGATCAGAGTGAAGAATTTTTGAGAGAAATAAAGTGATGAGAGATGAATCAGATTTTTCCAATGAGTTTGGAGGTAGAATTTTTCCAATGAGGTTGGAGGTAGGAGGAGGTTATGTTGGAAACCAGGGGTGTATGATGTGGACTGGTTTGTTGTTGAGGTGGTGAGAGCCATTCAATAATTTACCTGAAAAAAACCATTTATTTTCAGGTAACTCTGACACATCTGATGTGAAATAAGTGGGGTTTTTTGATTTTTAATGGCAGGTTTGGGTTGAAAACCACCATTCAAAAATAGTGGGTTTGTTTAACTCTGATACGCCATATAAATATTCATTTTCCTCATTGTGGTGGCATTGTATAGCCTTGGGATTGGGAACTGCATTGCGGGCTGCCCACTCAGCTTCAGGTGCAAAGCAGTCTTAGAATTGGATGCACAGCGTGCTCAGCATTGGGTGTGTGGTTGTCTCATAATCAGCTGTGGCAGATCCACAATCCACTCCGAGTAAAAAAACCAAGAAACAAAGCATATCAGGTTGAATTTGCAGGTTTTGCTAGTTTGGGGAAAGCAGGAGTAGGAAAGTTGCATGGGACTATATGGGGAGGTATCCCAAAGGCAGGTGCATTGGTCAGATTTGGACAGGCCTGGGTGGGCTCCAAGTAGGGCCCAGGAAAGGCTGTGCCAAGAGAAAGACAAAAATGGATGGACATAATGGTAGGCAGATGTCAATGGCTGAAGAGGGTGGGAGCTTAGGGTTGCTTGTTCTCAATTGTTTGTGTACCCAAGTTAGGGTTGAGAGGGAGGTCCTAATACCTGTCTCTCAAGTCCAAGTGGTAGATAGGTCATCATACAACATCAGACACCAGCTCTACAGCGCTTGGAGGGAAGGAATTAAGTCTCTAAATCTGTTTTTCTATTGTTATTTCCCCCCCTCTCCCCCAAGTTGCTGGTTTAATGGCATCCTTAGCTCCTTACAGGTGCAAGGGACCAATCAATTCTGAATCTTAGGAAAGCTTCAGGGGTATTCACCTCTTGTTTTCACATTTTTTCCCAGCTTTAAATGAGAGTTATTTAAAATTGGAATCCTTTTCATGCAATATAAAATCCTAGGCCATGAATTCCTTTGGCATTGGAATGCTCATTCAAATTTTAAAGAAGGATTAATTTAAATCCAAAACTGACATTCCCAAAATGCTTTTATTCTTTCCAAATAAATTCAAACAGATCACCAAAGACTTTCATTCATTTGGATTACAGCTTTCTTCAAGGAGTTTTGCAATTTCCTGAGCTTTCTCCCCAGTTTCCCTCTGCAACTGAATTAGGTTTTATCATTTATTTATACAACTTGCCTATTTCCAGTCTCTTTTGAAAGAAAAAAAAATCATAATTAAAGGCTTAATTTGATATCCTTAATCCGTTTGAATCATTAAAATAACTTCAATTCAATCCTTGAATATAATGAGAACACAGAATATTCAGAAATTATGTGAGTATTTGTTACCTATACATCATTACTATGCTGATTTATTTTCAGCCTCCAAATCCTTTAAACGTTCTCCCCAAAATTCCCAAAATCATCTTATCAAAATCAAAGTACCTGCCCTATGCCTTTTCCTTTTCATTAGATCTTAAATCAAGGATCCACAAAGCTTTTAGGATGCATAGTTGAAGATGTAGACAATTTATTTTTTTCAATTGATAACTTCAAACACTGGCTCTCCATTATTTTCTTTCTCCAAACAAAGATAGGATCATTTTTATCTGTATTTAATATAGGAAATTTAATCTGGATACTTGTCATAATGCCTATCCATTTTCACCTATTATACATAATTAACTCTTTTCCATAGAGCTACTAATTTATAAAATTGAGACCTTTGAGTAGCATATAAATTGATTCAAATAGAAGAACTTTGTTAATCACAGGAATTTTGGGCTACTTGAGCCACTTCCAATTCCACCTATTCCCTGGAACTCACTTTAAATTTATTTCATATTGGAAATACCTTTTTCCTATGGAAATGATGCTATCCTAGTTATATTGTTTTTCTTCTCCAAGATTGTTTTGTTACTGGAAAGGGAAAAATACACCAATTTGGAAGCTCTGACTGATCTATATGTACAAAATTTATTTTTGAATTGTTGTCTTCTAGATAAAATCACCTGTTTGTATCAAGCTTGTGGGCTTTATTATTCCAGAAATTTAATATTACCTGAAATTTATCAACAGAATACCACCCAAAAATAGATTGGCAAAAAGAAAAAATCAATCAGATCCTAAAAATGTGTCTTTTAATTTGCTGCAATTATCAACTGTAAGATTTTGAAGATGGCTTCCACTACCATATTTTCATACCAAAATTCCAAACCTTCCTCAATTTAAAATGTTTCCTTTAAAAATATTCATGGAAGAAACCCAATTTTTTATTTGATTCATTTTTCTCCTTCTCAACTGACTACAAATTATCTTTCCCTCATTTGATCTCTTCAAGAAAAACTTGTGATTAAACTCAAAGCTTCTTGAAGTTTTTCAAAAAAACAAGCAAAAGAGATTGAAACCCTGGAAAATATCTCTGAAATAGGAGATTAATTATAACACAAAGCTTTCAAAATGTTCACACCTTTTGCAAAAATTTCACAACTTGAATCACTAAGAAACTCCCTCCCAAAATAAACTTGGCCCATCCAAAATTACACTAGTCATTTTGAGAAAAATTTGAGCTTTGAAGTTTGACCTATCTTTGATTTTTGTCTTCAACCATCATTCTCAATTCAATACTAATGGGATCTTTTTATGTGAACCTGATTTTAATATAATTCACTTGTATTTCCCTTCAAGTCCTTGGAATATGTTTCTAATAGTTCCTCATTCTGTCTTTCCTCCAAGTCATCTTTGGTGACTAGATTGGCCACTTGTTCTAAGTGATTTGCTAGGACTTCTTCCCCAGAAACTCATTCCATTATTTATTTTATGGTGGGATTGAGACAAAAATGGTGAGGTGGTGGAGGCAGTATTGCTTTAAAATCACTTCAAAATGTTGGAAACACTATTTCATGTTATGAGCTTCTTTCTTTCTATACTTCTGCCACCTTCTTCCCACCAAAATTTCTATTACCAACAAATTCAATCTCATGAGCTTCCAGTAGTTGATAATTAAATGTGGGAAGGGTTTTAAATAATCAAAAACTCACTAGTTGCTGTTGGAATATTGGATTAAAGGCTCTCAGACTTTACAAATTGACACTCAAATACCATCATACTTTCTCTTTTATTTTTTCCATGCTCATCATTTTCCTTTTTTGTTTGTATGATTTCATGATCCTATTTGATTTGTCTCACATGCATTGCTTTTTTCTTTCTGGATTCTGTCATACTGACACCAAACTCAGTCTAACCTCAGTCTTACCCTCAGGCCTGATCTACTTTCTTAGGAACTTCAACCTCAGGGCTCAGGAGACTTACATCAATATGTCTCCAGTAACTATATACCTCAGGATCTTCATGCAGTACATATCTACATATAGTCTAACCTCATACTATACACAGATAGACTCCATAGGCTTGCACATACTCAATCTCCCAGGCTCTACTCTACCTCTCTGTCTAACCCATACCTCTTTGGGTTACCTCTCTGTCTAACCCATACCTCTTTGGGTTATCTCTCTGTCTAACCCATACCTCCTCTGTGTGGTTTATCCTTTGGGAATCTTTATGTACATCCTCCTGCAGATTGTATTACATACTCTCTCTACTTAGTACATAGTGTCATGACTCCCATGTACACTGTACATCCTTCAACTGTACTCTCCCAACTTAGACAGCTCAGACCTGGAACCTTGTCCCAATGTAGAAGCAGCCTAACCTAATGTAGTAGCATCCCTGATCAGCCCTCTCTGTTACTTAGACTGTTCCCATGACATCATGTGTGTAGTCTGAGCCCCAATCACTTGTACCTCTGTTGTAGTTCCAACCTCTTGTCTATTTAATAAGCCTCCTCTTTCCTCTTCCTGATGCTTCCCCCAAGAAATCAGTTTACTACTTCTTACTAGGAGATCTTTCCCAGCAAGTGTCATTCAGCACCATTCAACCCAATCCTCCTCTGCTCCTGTTAGCCTCCTTCAGTAACCTTGCCCCCAAGCCTACTGTGGGTAGAGACCCCTCTGTGCCAAGCCCTGCTTGCATGTCAGCAGCCCTTGTGACAGATTCCTTTTTTCTCATCTCAATGTCTTTCCTCTCTCTTTTACAACAAACAAGAACATCTCTAGCTTAAATACTGTTCATTGTTCTATCTCTAAGTTTCCTCATCACTCCGCTCATTCCTTCACTCAAACAACTGCTCCATAATCCCAATTTGTCTTAATGCTCCTATTCTTGTTGTTAACTGTTCAGGTATTTCTTACTTCCACACATTTCCTTCCATGATGGCTTTGTTGTCTAATCTTCAAATTCAATACCTTTCAGTTCTCAAATTCTAACAGTTTCAGCCTCTGGCCTCAAAGATACTTCAGGGTTAAAATCCAATAGTGTATCATCACAACTGAACTTGCAAAGCTGACAGTACTTACACTTATTCCTATTCCCTTGGGCCAGAATACTCAAGATACACTTTTTTTTTTGTTTGATTGAATTATCACATTGGCAAGTGTGAGTCAACAAAATATAGAAATTTTATATTAAAAAGGTAACCAAAGATATAGTAACTAGTATTTAATTGAGTGAAAATCATTTGAGTGATGAGAATTTCCCTGGAATGCTTGCAGGAGCTTGTGGTTCTTTACCTGGGAAACTGTCATGCTTCAGGCTCAAAGCCATTGTTTGAAAACAACTCCATCATACCTCCATCAAATCAGCATCAAATTTTGAACCAAAAGCATCAAACTCAATCACAAGAACTACAACAACTTGGTGCATTCTGCTTACTAATTGTTGGCACTAAAAGGAAGGGACCATAAATTTTGAATGCTCAGTCTTTACCTATGATTGATCTGTGAATCTTGCATTTCAGCTTTGACCGTATGTCACCAACTCAGCAATTGATCTTCAAATCCTTCATGCCTCCATTAATTATTGACCATGCACTTTGAACCTGGTCAAATCACTTCATCAGAGTTAGGATCTCCAAAAAAATCAAATTGCTAATTTCAGACACACCCCCTTCTTCTCAAAAAAAAAAAAGAAAAAAAAGAAAAAAAAAACTTCTCCAATACAAAGGAAAACTTCATTCTAAATGATAATTAAAAAAAAATGCTTCCTCAAATTAAATAGTTTTTCCTAAATCAGCTATTGAAAAATTCCAAATTTTTAACTCTGATATACCCTATTGACTCATCTTGGGTCACCTTTGAACAGTCAGTTTGCACCTTGCTTGTTTCTTGTGCATTATTAATTGCTTAAATATCTGTATTAGGCAATCACTCCCAGGATAAAATCCTATGCCCTTCATCTTTTACTTAGCCACACCTTTACTTACTGATTTGAATTAAATTTCATTTGCAGTACTTTAAGTATCAGCCTTGTCTCCATCTCCTAGCATCATACACTTGTCATACTTACACTCCATCTAGTACTTAGCCTATAGCCAAGTGATGATGAGTTTTAATTTTATTTTTTGAGTTTTTAATGGAGGTTTTGGATGAAAGCTACGATTGAAAAAATGGCAGACTTGCTTACTGTGATACACCCTATCTTTGTAAAGTTACAAGTTTATAGGGAATACACCTTCTCTGTTCAATACTTATTCATTCTTAGTAGTCCTTCCTCATTTATTTCCTTGGAAATCTTCTCTGCTTTTTTCAGATTGGTTTAAAATGTCATAGGTTTTAATTTCTTAATTAAACAGTCATAGTATATCATCATATGTAAAGACTGGGTTGACCGAATGAGGAATCAAAATCTCAGTATGTAACTATAGGGTGTTCTATAAGTCCTCAGACTCTGCGGCGTTTGTAGGGATAATAAGTTGATGGATCCGAGTTTGGTGTTGAGGCTAGACCCTCGGATGTGGAGGATTACCAATCTTCTGTGGGGTCAAGGAACTTTAACTACCTACCCGTCATGAGTTATTTTCGATCCGTAAACGCGTGGGTAATCCTATCAGCAAATACGGGGAGATTGACATACTACACCTAAGGAGAGTTCAGTTCCTAGCGCCAACATGGTTGGGATAGGTTGAGTTTGTGGCACGTACTCAACCAAGTCGTTAGCCCAAGGTTTACTCCATGGATGCGTAAGATGGAGATCTGAGTGGTTCGTAAGCATGATTCTTGTGACTAGCTGGTGGGTGAGGATGTTTTTCGGGGGTGGTGGTAGGCTGTGGGGAGAGGAGCTTGACGCTAGTTGCAGGGCGTGGGTTAATCTGAGACCTTGAGGGATCCGAGAAGAAGGACGAGGAGGAAGTTAAAGAGGAAGAAGTTGATTGAGGATGACAGAGTCAGATGATCGACTTCAAGACACCAAGACCACACACGGTCCACCACCGTCGGCAGACAATCGTCGACGATCGATAACCGATCTCGTGGTGAGTCTCGGTCGATTGAGGTTCTAAAGCTTGAATCGCTCGAAGGAGGAACGCGTTACCAAGCTGAAGGATACCAACTTGAATTTGACTCGGAGGCTCAACATCCATATCCACTCGGGAGAGAGAGAGCGGAGACGAAGGATGAATCGAATCGAGGATGATGATCCCAAGTTCAGCCCCAGACCGATAATCTTGATCACTGGTCTGTACGCTTCCGATTCGATCAACGATCTTTCGTTCAACTCTCTCTCATCTCCCAATACTTTCTTAAAAGAAAAAACCGTCCTCAAGGATGATGTGATCTTTCTCCTACGTATACTTATACATCAAACTGTTATTATTATTTAGGAGCAACCGGTGCCGTCGGATATGGGATCTGTTTACGATTGATGTATCAATTATCTCAACCGATTCAAACCGATCTATCATCCAAAGTCTACGACCAAGTCGAGTCGGAGGGCGCAGGAAGGATCGATCGAAGCGCGATTGCTGAGGAGGATCATCAATCGATCTATGCTACT
Source organism: Puccinia polysora (assembly GCA_025617555.3). Classification (NCBI taxonomy): domain Eukaryota; kingdom Fungi; phylum Basidiomycota; class Pucciniomycetes; order Pucciniales; family Pucciniaceae; genus Puccinia; species Puccinia polysora. The sequence goes on along the minus strand of CM062626.1, from coordinate 7,064,925 downwards.
CCCAATGGTCTCACCTTACTCATCGCTTGCAGGAGTGAATCAAAGTATCGATCCACCAAACTAGAACTAGAGAACGAACTCAAGAAGTTGATCTCGAGTGAAAAGTCCATCGAGTACGATGATCTCAAGTACAGTTATATCGATCGACTCACCGGTCAGGTCGAATGCCTCGATTTCGATGAGTATCGTACGATTTGGTTAGAGAACTTGAGGATCGATTGGTTACCCATGGATCTCTATCAAGCTCGAACGGTGATCGAGTCGATCAAGCTCATCAATTCCCGATACGGTTACTTGACTCATCTCTTACTGAATGCCGGCGGGGGTCCATTCGTTGGAATCGATTGGATAGGTCTATTAAGAGCTATGATTCGTAACTTTAACGATGCCTTGACGTACGTCCCGAAAACCTTGCCCAACCCAAGCAACAAAAGCTACGAAATCGTTACTGATGGATTGATCGCCTTGATTGCCCAAAGATAGATATCCAGATTATTTGATCGAAGACTCCAAGATCACCGAGACGACCGATGGATTGCCAGAGACATGGCAGTTGAACGTCTTCAGTCACTACTTACTCGCCAGAGAATCCTTACCGTTATTGTCCAAGGGAGCTAAGAAACTCGCCCATGAAACTAGAATCGTTTGGACGAGTTCATTGGATGCTCGATCGAGTTACTTCGATCGAAAGGATTTGGAGTGCTACCGACCTGGTTGCCATGCCTATCAGAGTACCAAATATCAATCGGAAATCGTCGGTCAAGGCTTTCAAGAGATCATCCTACAACATGGCCTGAATCGTCAGGTCACCAGTCTCGTGGCCCACCCAGGCGTCGTAGCTGGAAACATGTTCTTGTGAATCATTAGGTCCCTGTTCAAGCGTTCTTCTTATTCATTCAAGCGCAGACGGGTGACTAACTTCCTGCGTGGATCTGTTGACTCTTCGTTCTGGGAAACCCATCGGTGCTGGATGGATCCTAACCTACTCGGTGAACAATCCGACCGATAAACGATGGAAGGCCGATCATCGGAAGCTTCCTAGATAGGATGATGAAATGGACTTTTTCTTTTGCCAGGTCGATCCTAGGATCGCCGCACCATGTGGGGCAAGCATACCTGGCAGGATTAGTCTGGACGAAGCTATGTTTGAGTCAAGCCGTCGATCTTGACATTCGATCGACTAGCAACGCCGAGGATGGCAAGGATCCAGCGGAGCAGAAACCATCCTCCATCAAGAGAGCCCGCCCGTTCATCCGATTCGGTGCTCGATGCAATCGTTGGGGCAATCCGTTCATTGCTAAGGAATCGCTTGAGGGTGATGACCTCGAGGTTAACGATCGGATTACAGACCAACGCCTAGTGATCGATCATTGTGATCAAAGGGCCAACGCTTTGCTCCGTCTTTGGGGCTCCTCCACATCCTTGTAACAAGTCCACCTGCTTCTTTCTTGTCTCGTTCTTGTTTTCACTGTCAAAATACGGCTCATCAGGAACCAACTTACCAAATCAATAAGCAATGCGCCCATTTGCTCTGGTACCAAAGCGGTAAGTTGAGCCAGAGCCAAGCCAACCATTATGCACAGAACCAGAACGTCATGGTTGAGCACAAACCACCATGACGTCATAAGTTGTCCGCCGTGTTGTGTCCTATCGCATTTTCTTTCTATTCTAGTGCCCGTGCCTCCATATCTATTTAAGACCAGGCTCCATTCAGTCAGTGGCAGTTTTTCCCCATCGCTTCTAACGACTATTTGGGGAAACTCTGCCACTGTAAGTGTCATCATCATTTTATTCAAGTCTAACGTCAACTGATCTCAGGTTATGGATACAATTTCTCACTTCATGTATATAGACAGGTGCCATATTTTCAGAAGCGGTCCGGTCTTACTTTAGGCTAAGACTGCCGCCATCTTATTTGATTATCAGGTGTTAGTTGTCACCGCCTCTGTAATAATAACATTGCTTCTAACGACTATTTGGGGAAACTCTGCCACTACAGGTGCCATATTTTCAGAAGCGGTCCGGTCTTACTTTAGGCTAAGACCGCCGCCATCTTATTTGATTATCAGATTATCACCTCAAAAGTTTACATGGTAGCGAGAGAGCATCAATCCACCTCAAAAGTAAAACCATGTCTCCAGTCAGTCGATCACCAGTTTCCAGCCCTGCCCCAACCTCAGTACCTCCACCAATCATGTCCACCAGCCCAGCCGATCAACCTGCTTTCACCACCAAGCCATTCCATTGAGAAAATACAACAGGGTCATCTATCCCTGACCCTGAGTATACAAAACAGAGACTACAGGCAAACCAAGAAATACTTAACTTATTATCCAAAATAAATATCTCCAAAAAACTTACCAACAACAATTATCTCTCCTGGTCACAAGCCGTGACCATATCCCTGAGATCCATATACCTTGACAGATACTTACTGGTTGACTCACCCCAATCAGAGATCTTCTCCCCACTGTACCACAACGCCATCAAGCGCCTTCTCAGCTCCTGGCTCTTTAGTCAGCTGGACTCCAACAATGTGTCATGGTTAAACTCTAAATCACTCTCAATCCCCGGGCTAGCTTCCTGTGAGAACCCATCTGCCATCTGGGCTACCCTAAAAGAATTCCATGCCAAAGACTCCAGCAGAAATCTTTTTGACCTCAACAAACAGCTTAATTTGCTGAAACAAGGTCCAAATACATCCATTAGAGAACACCTTGATAAATTTGAGATGATTATATCCCAAATCCAACAAGCCGGAGGTTTGATAGACAAGGAATCGTGTCTTGTGTACACTCTTCTTGAATCCATACATCCCAGGTTCAACGGAGACAAACAGTCCATTGCTAGATTTGTTCAACCACTAACCTATGACAGAGTTTTTGAAGAACTTCTTGAGACTCACAAAACAGCCCCCTTATTCACAAACACTCCACCCAATGAGGCCAATGCCACTCAAACTAAAGCTTGGATGAAGTGCACAAAAGAACACTGCTTTGGCCCGCACCCAGCCAACCTCTGCCATGCAAAGAATGAAGCTAGCCAAAGAGCCTGGATAGAAAAGAAAATCATTCAAGGACTCTGGAGAGGAGACCTGCCTGAATGGTTTAAAAACAAGCCAGGCTCACAAACAAATCTGGCCACCATACTAGAGTGCCCAACTCCGGATAACCCCATTTTTTATCATGGTCAAACAGGAGACAAGGAAGATATAATGATATTTGACACTGGAGCAACCCAACACATGTTCAATAACATAAATTTATTCAAACCAGAAACCCTACGCAGTGACAACATAGGTCTCAAACTCAAATTAGCAGGGGGAGGAGTCACACTTCCGGTACAAGGCGTTGGATGAGTCACTATTGAAGGACATAATGATCATAAAATGGTATTCGAGAATGCACTCTATGTGCCCCAACTATCTAAAAATTTGATAGCCGGTTGTATACTCATACAAGACAATATCAACATTGTTAAATCGGGAACAAATGTTGTGTTAAAAGACAATGGAAACACAATCCTTCAAGGAAAATTTAACAACAATCTAATGGAATTCAAGATATCACCCAAGGTGAGAACTTTCCACACGTTCCAAACCAGCCCCAAACTCAATGCTGAAATTGTGCACAACCGATTTGCCCACTTCAATACAGACTGTCAGAACCAAATGACCACCACTGGGGCAATCAAATCTTCTCTCATAAATCCTTTTTATTGTGATACGTGTAAACTAGCCAAAAACCACAGAGTCTCTCACAACAAAGAAAGAAGACGTAGCACGTGACTGTTAGAAAATTTTCATCTAGATCTAAGTGGTATCATTTGCACAGAGTCCATCTATTTGTACTATGCACTCTTCACCAACAATCTCAGTTGTTATAGAATGGGTTTCCCATTAGTATTGAAATCTAAGTATGATGTCCTAGAAGCAATCAAATCTTTCATTGCCTGAGCAGAGCGCCAAACCGGAAACAAACTTGTCAACCTGACTATTGACGGCGGTACAGAATTCAATAACTCTGAGTTCATGGGATACCTAAATAAATTAGGGATTAATAATCAAGTGACAGCCCCATACACACCAGAACAGAACGGTGTGGCCGAGAGAAGTAACCGTACAGTTGTTGAGAAAGCACAAGCTCTAATCATCCACAGTGGCACCCCACATAAATTCTGGTGGAACGCCATACATACAGCCATATATCTTAATAATCAAACGTTTTGCAATTCCACTCCAGCTCAGAATGTTACCCCTTTTGAACTCTGGAATGGATATAAGCCATCCATGGATCACATAAGAGTCTTTGGTTGCAAAGCCCACTTGCTTGTCAGAAAGGCACTTTGAGAAAACAAGTTTAGCCAAGTAGCTGTTGAAGGAATCCTATTAGGTTTCACAGAAGAGAATAGGAATTACGTTGTACATGTACCCAAAAACAATTCCACAAAGATCTTGTGTGACGTAACTTTTGAAGAAACAATGTTTCCGCTCAAAGAAATGAAAACGGATGCTCAACCTGAAACCGTACTTCCAATATTCCCTACTGAAACAATATCCAACACAAACACAAGCCCTTACAACAATCCAACCTCTCCCAAAACTCCTCATCCTCCTCAGCAACTTATACTAAAATTAGGACCCCCACCAGTTCCACCTAACTCTCCTCAAAACTCAATCCACAACCACGACGATACAGTACCACCTGATAACAAAAATCCTGCCAGTACCTGTCTGCCTTATACCAGACCAAGCAACTTACGCAACCTACCCCAAATCAATTATAACAACCTAGTCCAAATATCAACTTATTTTTGCGCTTTAACTACCCTAATTGCCTATATTGTACATTCACCAGATCCATTATCTTACTTTGATGCCGCACGAAGAAAAGACGCCCCGGATTGGTTCAAAGCGTTTGAGAAAGAGATTAACTCAATGAAAGCTTGCGGTGTGTTCTCCTTAGTCAACAGATCAACGCATAAGAAAGTAATTAAAGGGAAATGGCTATGCAAATCCAAACACGATACCAATGGCAAATTCATTAAAAAAAAACACTCTACATAGCCAAAGGGTGCTCCCAGATTGAGGGAATTGACTACCACAAAACATTTTCTCCCACTGGGAAGCCAACCTCCCTTTGACTGATCATAGCTATAGCTGCCAAGAACTCATGGGAGATTCACCAGATGGACGCCGTTACGGCATTCCTTAACGCGCCAATTGATGAAGAAATCTACCTTGAACAACCGGATGGATATGTCGAAGGCAACAACAAAGTGTGGAAGATTCATAAAGCAATATATGGACTTAAACAATCCCCAAAAATTTGGAACAAAGATGTTAACAACTTTCTCCTTTCAATTGGTTTCACTCAGTCCCCGTGTGACGCATGCCTGTATCTACAAACCACTAATGACAAGTACACCCTTCTCTATGTGCATGTTGATGACATGGTAATAACCGGCAATGAAATTACAAACGTCAAACAAGAAATTAGCCAAAAATGGGAAATGGAGGATTTGGGCACGGCCAAAAGTATTGTAGGGATACAACTCAAGCAAACACCCACCGGATACTCACTAAATCAGCACAATATGGCCCTGCAAATCCTCAAAACATTCAACCACAATCAATCCAAGGTTGCCTCCACTCCTCTCCCAGTCACCAGCTCTTACATCCCTGCCACCAATGAGGAACATCAAGATTTTGAGAAACTCAATCTTCCGTATCAAAGCGGCATCTGCTCCCTTCTCTACCTAGCCCAATGCACAAGGCCCAAATTAAGCCATTCAGTTGGGGTACTTGCCCAATTCATGGAAAAACCTGCAATTTGCCATTGGAAGGCTCTTTGCCATGTTCTTTGGTATCTAAAGGGAACCATAGAATATGGTATTGAATACAAAAACCACAATGACCCAATAAGTGCTGATCAAAGTTACTATATCCCACACGGCCATGCTGATGCGGACTGGGCTGGAGATAAAGCCACTCAACGCTCCACTACCGGATACGTCTTTACCTTCATGAACGGACCAATAAATTGGCAATCCAAGCTGCAGCCAACGATTTCACTATCATCCACAGAGGCTGAATATAAATCAACCTCTGAAGCTGGGCAAGAAGCGGTTTGGATAATTGAGTCACTTAAATTCCTCCAAGTTCCTTGCAATACGCCCATTACTTTACACTGCAACAACCTAAGTGCTATCCAACTTACCTCAAAATCAATCTTCCACGCGAGAACCAAACATATTGAAATCCATCACCATTGGATCAGAGAACTGGTTAAAGCGAAAAAGGTATTTATTGACTACTGCCCAACAAAGCAGATGGTGGCCAACATATTAACTAAAACCCTCAATAAACAAACCTTCAAGAACCTGCGTAACGCACTAGGATTAAAGAAGGTAATTGATTTTTTAAGTTGAAGGGGGGTGTCAAAATATGGCTCATCAGGAACCAACTTACCAAATCAATAAGCAATGCGCCCATTTGCTCTGGTACCAAAGCGGTAAGTTGAGCCAGAGTCAAGCCAACCATTATGCACAGAACCAGAACGTCATGGTTGAGCACAAACCACCATGACGTCATAAGTTGTCCACCGTGTTGTGTCCTATTGCATTTTCTTTCTATTCTAGTGCCTGTGCCTCCATATCTATTTAAGACCAGGCTCCATTCAGTCAGTGGCAGTTTTTCCCCATTGCTTCTAACGACTATTTGGGGAAACTCTGCCACTGTAAGTGTCATCATCATTTTATTCAAGTCTAACGTCAACTGATCTCAGGTTATGGATACAATTTCTCACTTCATGTATATAGACAGGTGCCATATTTTCAGAAGCGGTCCGGTCTTACTTTAGGCTAAGACCGCCGCCATCTTATTTTATTATCAGGTGTTAGTCGTCACCGCCTCTGTAATAATAACATCGCTTCTAACGACTATTTGGGGAAACTCTGCCACTACAGGTGCCATATTTTCAGAAGCAGTCTGGTCTTACTTTAGGCTAAGACCGCCGCCATCTTATTTGATTATCAGGTGTGCCATATTTTCAGAAGCGGTCCGGTCTTACTTTAGGCTAAGACCGCCACCATCTTATTTGATTATCAGATTATCACCTCGAAATTTTACATTCACACGTATACCCCCTCTCAGCCGTGACAGCAATGAGCGTTTGATTATGGCAACAGATGATCAACTCAAGCTTGATGTGACCTTACACAAGCCTTGTTCTTTGGTCTCATGTTCATTTTTTTTTCTTTTGGTTTCTTTGTCAATGATGCTCGAATGTCTCCCTCCCAATCTCCTATATATTTGTCAATGATGCTTGAATGTCTCCCTCCAAATCTCCTATATTCTAAACCTAGGTCTGATGCTGCGGTTCACAATGTTTTTTTTTTTGCTTGGATTCAATCTTACGGAATTCATCTGGAGCTTTTGATGCAAGAATTCAGATTGGGTTGATCAAAACTTAGTTCCAAGCTTCCTCCGGGTGAGAACTCCTGCAAGGGTGTAGTCACTTGCATCATTTTTGACAGTTGTTTCTGTGTTGCAACCAAAGTGGGCTAAGATTACAGTGGTGGTGCATCCTTTTTTTTAGTGCATCAAACTCCTGTTTAGCTGCATCAGTAAGATTGAACCGGATGTAACTTTGTTTTCAAGAATTATTTAAGAGGAGCACTAAGGTTTAAAATAATCACAATAAAAACCTCTGCTAGAATTTAGAGAAGCCACAAAAATATTGAAGCTATCTAAGGTTCTTTGGTCGGAACCAACCAAAAACCTTCAAAAAAATGTGACAGATCCATCTTCAAAGCATCAGTGGCGACCATATAGCCAAGGAAGTTGAGCAAAGTATGGTGTAAATCAGATTTGGAAGCCTTAGAATTTGATTTGTACTTGCATAGGCACTTTGGAATCATTTTGGATATCTATCAATGTGAATAGATTGGGTTTTCAAGGGTTGGAAGAGGGTGATTTGAACCTCCTTGGGAAAACCATTCAGTAGATGGTGTTGGTTTGTCTCAACCCAGCATTGTTCTCCACAACCTTAGGGCACCCATCTGGCCACTCTGAAGCATTTGAATGGACCTACTGGGCAGGTGAATACACTCTGTTGAGTATCTTTGTAGATCTGCATGGGGGATTTTTTTTATTTTGGTCTGTTCATGCCTTTCCAGGCACATGTTCATACATAAAATGTCATCAAGCTAGATGTACACAAGCCTACACATGTGCAACTGTACATTGAGATACCTACCTTCAAACACAACAGCTCTGTGGCACATGTAAGATAGAAGAGAAACACAACAGCTCTGGGGTATATGTAAGAGAGAAGAGACATAAAACATATATGATGGGATGTAACAAATTAAGATCCTTGCTTGGTTGAAACATTTTGGTCCTTTTTCAATATTGAACTTTGACATATAAACCCTCTTCTATTCCACTTGAACATACTCAGCCCTCAAACCGGAAAGCAACACTCTCAATTTATTGGTCCTAATTTTACCTTCAATAGGACTTGAGTCAATTCCTAAGTTCATCACACACAAGCAGATCCTCATGCTCACCCTGCTTGATTCCAAATTAACCCCATAACTCAAAATTCTTGCTATTGAAATCACCTGAAAAACAGAAAAAGAGCCTCTTATGATCAATTTACAAATCACCATCAACATAGAAGAAACAATTCATCCCCACACCATCACAGGTTGGATATGGGATATGGGACATGGGATATGAGTTGTGGATTATGGGATGGGAAGGATAGGTTTGAGGCTAGGTTTCTGTGCTTATGGGTTGTATTTCATTATTCTTGCTTGTTTCTGGTTTTACTTAGGTTAGGTTTGAGGGGTAGGCTACTTAAGCCACACCACCAACCCAGATATCATGGAGGATTGGATCACAGAGGATTATTGGTTGTAATAAGGTTTTGGAAGGATATTTACTCTCAATTCTCTATCTCTCAGTCAAAGGGTGAACAGTTGCACTCAGGGTTTACAGATGCAAGGGATAAATAACTTGCAAACTTGGAAATATTAAAGGAGAAGTCCTCTTCTGAATTCCACAATGGTTTATGCAAAAAAAAGGAAGAGAAAAAGGCTACAATAACTTTCATACTCATAACTCCTACATTTTAGTTACAAAGCTGATGCTTTGAATGGTGAAAGGGAAAATTCAATTCTTTTATGAAAAAACTGGAAAAATCATGATGTTAAAGATTCTACTCATAAAGTTTTAGGAATTTTTTAAATGAAATAATGAAGTCAAAAAATATTCAGGAAAAATATTTTTGCTTTTATATTGATTTTGAAAGACTTAATATGAATTTCAACCAGTAGAGAGACTTTCCAAAGAGATAGACTTAAATCATGGCAGAAAAAAGAGCTCAAATTAAATTCAGTACAAGAATGAACAGAATAGCAGCCTGAAGCAGTTACAAAAATTTTAGAATTCAAAATATATTTCAAGGGCAGCTATGACTCTCACCAGTTGCAAGAAATGGATAAGTTGGGCCTTGATTTCTGGATTTTAGAATAGAGGATGTTTGAGGGTTGACTTCTAGGAGATGAAATAAGATAGAAAAGAAAAAAATGAATATGAAAATAGAAGAAGGAGAAATAGGAAGAAAAAGGGTTATTCTTAGAGTTCTTTTGATTGGGTGTCACATTTTTAGTTCAAAATTAGATACTGAGTTTGATGGAGATATGATAAATTTTTTATCTAAAAAATATAAATTTTATTCTGGAGTTTGAAAAATTTTCAGCCACCTGGATTCCAAGGTCCTTGCTACCTTCTAGCTTCCAGAGAAAATATAGTTTTAAAATAAATATATCATTCAAAGTTTTTAACAATCATCCTTATAAATAAATATATTTTGAATTGTAACGTTCTAATCTTGGTAATTTGAGGTTTTTATTACTTAACTAATAAATAAAAATGGGGGCCACAGAAATTTAATAGGTATATTCAACATCTCTTCTTCAATAGATTAACCTTGTAACTAGCATAACTGGTCTCTTTAGAACCTTTCATAAAGGAATTATTATCCAAATATATATGTAGAACTAAATGGTGGTGCAGCTGAGCCTTTTACCAATAAAGCCACAGAAGGTATGAAATATATAAATTAATGCTTTAGAATCACACTTCTGGGTACCTGAAATTACTTAAACTAGTTGGTCTTTGAGTTTTTTGGGTATTTTTGAAGAATTGCAATGGTGCAAATTTTTTGATGGTGGTTTGGAACAGGAAAAAATTATTGGACTAAAGCCAATAATCCCCCAATTATTTCTCAGGAGGACTTGATCACTTTATTGAATGATTTCTGGATTTATATTTAAATGGTTCTTGGGTCTAAAAATCATTGAAATTGGCCTTTATTTAAACCTTTTGGCTCCCAGTCTATCCTTCTGAGGGCTACAGGGGGAAAAGGGGGCTTTTGATGAGGCTTGGAGTGGAAAAAGTGTTGGACTAGCATGTGCTCTAGGTGCTGCAGCACAGTTAGGTTATGCACAGCATGCACAGTTAGGTCCTGAATCAGTCTGCCATTGGAGTTTTTTCAAAGAATTATTTTTTATTGTCATTGGAAAAACTGTCCACTACTTCACATGATCCGCTTTAAGTCATACTTTTCATGGTAATTTCATAAATATGATGGTATATTCCATTCAGGAAGATTTCAGGAAAAATTTCATTTCCTGTGGTCCCCATGTATGTCAAATTTAATGGGGATTTTTGCCCTCCAAATCTTTTCATTCTCATTTTTGAAGTTCATTGTATTGATTTAAATAATTTTTTCAAATATTTTGCTTTGAATTTCTATGTAGTTTTATTTGATTTTTTTAATTTGTGAAAATTCTCTACCCATGGTGATATTCATTAAATATGCTGCATGTCTCCATGCAGGTTGGAGAATGTCAATTTTTTACCTCAAAATCGGTTTCTTGTCTTTTGAAAGCTTCTGTTTCATGCTGTCTGTTGTGTAGTCTTGTGGATTCTTGCATGTTACTTTCCCTGCACTGAACACCTGCTTGGAAGTCTGTAATCATGGATTTCAAGGCTGAAATCTACAATTTTGTTGTTGACGGCAGCTGTGTGTATTTACTTAGCTGCTGCAGCTGTGTGTGGGAATTTTTAAAAGAATTTTTTCCAATAAATCCAAAACTATACATGATTTGTCAATTCTGAATTAATTTCATGCATCAAATCTTTACTTGAAGCCATGTGTGAAATGTTAATTTGGCCAAAAGGTGCAATGGTGAGGCCATTTTGGTGCTTCAAACCTGTCCTATAGCCACCAGACTTACTTTTTTAGCAGAAAAAAAAACTCAAAATCACAAATTAGCCTTGGTAATTTATTCTTCATGAAAAATAAACTATATTCACTCAGCCAAGTACACAGCTATCCCTCATGGATTAGAAGATACAGCCCAAAAAAATAAGTTATGACCAACTTATACCCAACTAGGTTTCACAAACCTGTGGAAGAAATATATTGAAAATTCCTTGAAAAATCTCAAATAAATACCAGTGACAGCCTAATCTGAACCTTAGACCATAAATAGGCAGGAGGCAGTGCAATTGATTGAACCTACCACCTCATGAAACATACAGAAATACATATACAGGAGGCTGTGCAACTATTTCAACCAAATAAAATCATAAAATATACAGAAATACATAACCAGGAGGCTTTGAAATCAATTAAAACCAATCACCTCATAAATAATATAGAAAATACATATCCAGGAGGCAGTGAGACTATTTCAACAATATAAACTGATAAAAAATACATAAATACATACCCAGGAGGCTGTGAAACCAATATAACCTAGCACCTCATCAAGCATACAGAAAATACATACCCAGGAGGCTGTGCAACTTTTTTAAACCAAATAAACTCATCAAAAACTCAGAGATACTTATGCAGGAGGCTGTGCTACAATTTCAACCAGATCACCTCATCAAGCATACTTTCACACAGTTGTATGTGACACCATAAAAGCTGCAAAATGAACTGGTCTTTCAGCCAGTTTCATAGCCTTTTTGGTTAGCCTTGCCTCTCAGTTGATTTGCAGTTTTGCAAGCTATGACAGTAAACCAGCTGGCTCTTTTGTGGGTTCAATTTTGGATCAGGAAAATTTTAGTTGAGTGGCTTGTTCTGTGACAATTTTTGGGTTTTCTTCCTGTCAACAGCAAGACCACCAAGTCTTGGTGGCTCCTCATGGCCTTCAGCAGTGTGTCTGAATATGGATCCATGTTTGCAGAGGCATGGTTTAGTTCAAAAATCCATACACACTTTGCAACAAAGTGCCCTTAAACCCAGGGGTACTGTCACACGGTGGTATGTGACACCATAAAAACTGCAAAATGAACTGGTCTTTCAGCGGGTTTCATAGCCTTTTGGTTAGGCCTTGACTCTCAGTTGGTTTGCAGTTTGCAAGGTATGACACGTACAGAGATAAATATGCAGGATGATGTGCAACCAGTTCAACCAGATCACCTCATCAAGAATACAGAAATATATATGAAGGAGGAAGTGCAAAAAACTTAACCACTTCAACCAATCAAGAGTAAAGAAGTACTGTATTCAAAGGGCTGTGAATCAAATAAAACACCCAAATCACCTAATCTGTATATACATGAGCAATTTCAAGGCTTTGAATTCATGAAAATCATTTAAAACCTTTTTGAAACAAGCAAAAATACCTCATGCAACTGTAAAACCTTTTCCAAACTTGCAGAAATACCTCATATAACATGAACTCACAGTTACTCACCAGGAACGTGAGAGCCTCAGGGGAAGCCTTGAGAACCCCCTGAGGCAGCACTGTTTCTATTTAAGGAGGGCCTCTCTGCCCTATCCAATTTTTATCCTAATTCCTCCTAGGGCATCAACCATCAGCCACCCATTCTTCCCAGGTCCCAGACCTCAGAGGCCCCTTGTCACTCATCCACTCATAAATCTGTGGTGCTCACCCAGATAAGTCTTATGAGTAAAAATACAAAGTCTAAAACAACAGGAGATTGAATAACAAAAACTATAACCCTCAAATTTGGACCACTAAAACCACCCCTCAAAAGAAAAAACCTTGACCCTTCAACATTGGGATATTGATTAAGATCACATATACCTGATCAACCACTTGACAAGAATCAAATAAATCTGGATTAATCTTCAAAAATCCTCCAAATATCATTTAATAATCAACCTAGGTCTGATCTGAGACTTATTCATAGTCTCAAACAAGCCAGCCAGTAATTCAAATAAATTATTGTGCAGACTTATTATAGTTTTAGAAGGCTGCACAATTCAAAAACACCCTTATTGTTACTCATACTCTGAAGGATTAGAACTAATAATAAATTACCCTTCAAGGAATCCCAGCAAGGTATTTGCTAAATTATTTATACCACATCCCACAGGAGTCTCTACACCATGACTTTTGGTCCATTTTTAATAGGTCAAATAAAGTTATTAAGGAGTGGGATTTCAAAGGTAGTTCTGGTGATTGAAATACCTGAAATTGGGTAAGGGATCCAAATTCAAAATAATAATTTGGATTTTGCTACTCCTTAGCATTTTCATTCATTCATTTATTTTTATTTTTGTTAACCTTGGTACTTTGACTGCTGGCTCTAGAATGGTAGCCATTTGATAGACCTATTAGAGAAAATTCAATGATCTTGGAGATCATGACTTTTGTAATTAAGATGAAATTCAGAATTTCAGCTCGAAATTCACCTAAGAAATTCCAAATTTTCAGGATCCAAGATTCCTTAATTTTCAAAAAAAATTTGTAATTTAGAATTGGTTTGAAGATTGATTAATCATATATACTTTCTCATTATTAATGATTTTTCATACAGAAAAGACTAGTCCAAGCATTCATCATAAATTAACAACCACATTTTGAGTTGGTTTCACTTGACCTTGGCTATGTTGGTTTGAGTTAAAGTTGTAAAGGACCCAAAATTGTATTGGAACTGAACAAACTAGGAAGCTTTATTTGGATCAAATCCTCAACCAAATCTCAATTTTTTTTGTTCAAATCTTCTAAAAACAAAAGTATTTTTGTATTGGTTTTGAATGCCCTATTCTGATATTTTGACCAGAGGAGGATTCATCTTGCTTCAAATTGGCCATTAGAAAATTTGAAGTTTTTAGAATCAAAAATATCAAAATCTTCATTTAAGACAATTGAATTCCATCAAAAACTTTGTTTGACATCAAATAAATTATCATTGGATGATTTTGAAGGAAAAAGCGCCAAAAAAATCAAAGAATCAAACCCATAAAAGTTTTAACTTTGAGATGTTCAAGAATACTCCAGATATTTTTCAGATCATTACCCTTTCATTATCTTCTGGATCCTTTGCATTAGCTGAGGGATTTCAAGATTGAACTTTTTGTGAAATGTTCTCAGGAGGACCAAATTACCATAGAATTCATCATGGCTTTCCATTAGTTCAGGCAGTTTTTGGTAGAGATAATGGATCTGGCCATTGATTCTCATTACCACATTCATAGGTATATCTTCAAAGATTGTCCCCTGAAGTCTGGAATCATTGACCTTCAAACTTTTTTGGTAAATAGACCTTGTCCTCTGATCAATTGTTTCATAGAATTCTTGCAATCTTTCATACATGGGGAAATCAGTCACTTGCTTTGTGTTCTCAGCTTCTGGTTGAAATAAAGGCAGTCAAAAAAAAACCAGCACATGTTAGTTGTCCCATTTGCAGTTGTTTTATTGATAGAAATAAATTAATGAAAATCTGGAGAAATAAAATTGACAAACTTGTTTGCTTGGGTTGATCTTGAATTTTGATTTCATTAAGAAACAAAGCAAGCAGCTGAGTTGCTTTATATTCATAAGTAATGGCTGGGTCAATTTCATTGTTTGCATGGAGTGGAAGTATGTTAGGAAATATGTGGTTGATAAATTTATTTGAAATAAAACTTTTGACTTTGCCAGTTTTGATGAGTTTCTTTTCAAGTTCTACCATGGCTTCTTGTTTCAAATTATCAATACCCTTAATTAATCCTTTTGAAATTTCTTTGATTACATCATAGGTACTCATGGTGGGTTGTGGTAATTGGGGGATCAGGTTCATCATCATCCAAGCCTCCAAATCCTTATGGAATTGATCATTCATTTCCTTCTCTGCTACTTCTATTATATTATCATACTCTTGGGTATTCAATAGATCTTCAAGTCTTGATAGCATTATTTTCTTAAGGCTTTCATCAATCATCTTCAATAGTCTGTCATCAGGATATACTTTTTTGAAGTCTTTCCTGTTTAGCTTGATTGCTGAAGAGACAAGATTTTTTCCATCAGATTGATTGAAGATGCCCATTTCAACACACTTCTCTAGTAAGGGGATGTTTGATGAAGGAAGTGGACATGAAATTATTTTGACATATCTTAAAACTCTTTCTTTTGTTGGTTTCTGAATTTCCACAGCAGTTTTCATGATTTTAAGTACTCTTCCCATCCTTTTTCTGAATGAAGCATGAGTGGCTTTTAATATTCTTTTTATCTGGCTTGAACAATGTGGAGGAATTATTTCAAGAATCCTTTCAAGATAATAGGTATTCATTTCCCGTTTAGAAGGTTGGAAATTCAATCTACCTATCAATTCAGTTGGGCTTATATCAATGGTGTATGATTGCTTAAAAAGCTTGATTCCCAAAGAGTGATTTCCTAACAACCTGATCACTTGCATCTCTGATAGCCTGAGTATTCCAGTCTTTTCAATCATAATTGGTCTTAAGGTTGTCTGATAGCAATCTTGAATAATCTTTGAGGCTTTTCTTTGGATCTTGGCTATATAATGTTTTTTGAAGGCATCTATGATCATCTGGCCATGGTAGAGCTTTAACCTGCTTGGATTAACATCTGGCCCCACAACTCTCCAAGAATGGGGTGGATTTTCCAGAGAGTAATTGATTGCTTCCCTTTGAGAGTTCACAAGTCTTGATGCTTCATTTTCAACAAATGCTTGGATACTCTCTTCACTCTTGCTACCAATCAAGTCCAATAAATTATTGCGAATTTCCTCCCTTGTTTCTGATTTCTCAAGATAATCCTCCAAAACACCTGTCAAATCTTGAATCGCAGGACTGATCTGTTCCTTAAGTACCTCTGCATTAAGTGTATCGAGCGCATTTGCAAGTGGTTTTTTTATGCTTGGTTTGATCAAGTTGAGGATGGCCCGGTCCACAAAAGGCTTCAACTCGACGGAAAGGCTACGTTGAAAACCGATCCAAGTTGATTTTACTTGATTGAATCTCTCCAGGTAATTAGTCGTCTTGATGCACCCTTTAAGGATCATGAGAAGGGAAGCTTCGGGGACTTTCAAAGGAAGCTGAGTGTCGGAGCATCGAACCGATTTGAATACCAATGGGGGAGGTGGGTTAATGAGGAATTTTGCCATGTTGGTAGGTGAAAACGAGTCCATTGAATTTTCCTTCAATCTGTTTGTCGATCGAGGCTTGAGGAAATTTCCAAACTCTTTCAGTTTTCGGTCTGCACCAACATTGGAAAAAGCATGTGTCGTGAGTCCACACGTATCCCAGGAGTTAACATGTTCTCAATGTCTCTACTAACAAAATGCCTCGAAATCACTGCCAGCCTTCTTTGACTGCTCATTCTCAGGGGTGGTTGATTTTCTGGAATCATCCAATTTCAAAGAGTCCTGGTTGATGTTGGACTCACTGATTCCTTCGCTCTTGACGTCCTGTCCATCCAGTCGAAAAGTTCAGTGAATCTAATGGACGATATTACAGCTTGTGTTTGTGAAAATATGGCCATGGAAAATTTGTGGCATACCGGCTTGAAGGCTCTAAAGCTACCGCCCACCCACAAGCTTTATTTATGCATTTTTTTTTTTTGGAAAAAAAAAATCACAAGTTATAATTTCAGCGGTTGATGCTTCTTCAACCCTAAAATTTCAACACGAGTTGGTCACTGACTTCCTTTGTGCTTCCAGCTCGTGGCTTGATCCAGGTTTTGTCATAATCATTGGCTCCTTTCATGCCAAAGCGGAAATCAGCAACATCCGAAAAAAAGAGTCGTCTTGAAACCTGCCGTGCTCACATTTCCAATTAGGATTCTTTTTTTTGTACTGACATGACGAAGAAAACGTCGTTGGGCTTTTTTTTTCTTTAGATTCAAATCGTTCGATACCATCTTAATCAGCCCGAATTACCTACAGGTCGGATATGATAAGACTCCCAAATCTAATCCTTACAAATTGATTCTTCGGGAAATTTGGTTTAAGCCTTTTTATCGATTATTGTTAGGATTATTATTTCCCGTATCGTTCGAAAGAACTTCACGATCAGCCAATCGGCTCGACGTCATGCGAAGAAATTTGCAGTTTTCCAAGATGTGCGACGGAGCACCTACCATCCATTCCACAAATCAGCCACTCTTGAATTCCTAGACTGAATGCTCAGACCTTGGAGCTAGAGGCATGGGGAGTATTGGTGTAAGTTTGTAAACGTTCTCCGAATCAGACGGCCGTCGTTGGTCGAGAGTCTCCGATATGTGATGCAACCTTAAGACCGACCAATTTAGCCCATATCGGTTCCTCGGCTGAAGCTGGCTGGAACAAGTCGAATATAAATCTATCGAGTTTCTTGACAAATGAAGAAGCCGAGGGATCGCACGTAACATGATCGTTTGGGGTAAAATCAAACAGGAGAAGGATTTCAATCAGCCTTGCGGACTTTTCGCCGAGTTTTTGATGATGTGGACAATTAGTGAAAGCGAGTCAAGTTACGTAAAGATGCGTACCAATCCAGTCTTGAAATGTAAGTTCCTGAGGTCACGCCAAAAAATCTCGCATGGCACTTGAGATTCAATTTAAGAGAAAAATTTTTGGGACAACGAGCAAGGATTGCTCCAAATTCAGAAGAATTCTTGAAATCACCCACAGATGGTGATGCTTGTCTGATTTAATCCACACCCCTTCAAGCTTGGACGTTGGTAGAGACCCATCCACCTATACAAAATCGTACACCAAGCTCAACAACCTAAACTACGAATTCCAATCAGGTGCAAACAGGACTTCCAATCCAGGTAATACATACCGTCTCTTGACCCCTAAGTTCCAGAGTATCAGTGGGTTTCCATGAGCCGTTGATGAGGGACAGAGCCCTTCCTTGGTCATGATCCATTTTCGTCTTTCTAAAGTAGATCAAAGATGTGAACGAAATCAGTGCTCAAGCTCCCACATGGACGACTTAGACATGTAGGGGAGACTTGAGGTGACTCAACCGCTCCTCCGGCTCGATGGAGGCGATTCTGACCCGCTCAGGATCGGGTCTGTCGAGCTCTGGATGGGGTAGGACCTTGCGGGACGAGAGGGAGAAAGGCAACAGTGATGAGATTCGGATTAGACCAGTCTGAATTCATATCTGATCCAAATTAGTTAACTAATACGTATTCTAGAATGATGTAGAAATGGATGAATTCGAAAGACTGGTCGATTGCTGCCTTACTTCCGTTGGTGATAGTATCATCGGCTCATCCTGAGCACCTAGCTTAGAAAGCGTCTCGAATGAGGTGCTTGTTGGAGTTAGACCCCGGACGGTGTCCCGCTCGATTTCATCATTCAGACGATCGGCAAGCTCGGAGCATGGAGCACTTGGCTCCACGGCTGAGGCCATCCGACGGAGACTCAAAGTTCCCAATAAAATCAAGTTCGACCAACGTACGAGGATATACATACCTGCATGCAACAGAAGTGCAAAAAATTGACCTCCGTCCAACGACAGATCGCGATCAACTACCAGGCTGGCGAAGGTAGATGACAAGAAAGAGTGGAGGGAATGACAACTGTGAGGATTAATCCACATGATTGGCCATCACAGTGGGCTGCCATACCTTTATGCAAGCTTTGGATCGATTTGGCCGGTGAGGGTGGACACACTGCTAGCTGTAGCTTGATTGATGCAAGGGGACCAGACACGTTCGAAGCCCTTGACGTGTTTAGGCAAGTATTCATACACCTGACTCAGGATCTCTGGTCAATTCTTCGGAGCACTCCTCCGATGGATTTGTATTCAAACTTAAGGTTGCGTTCGGCTGCCAAGTGTAGGCTGACACTGTAACTGCAACTCCCCCCGGCCCGCCAAAATGAAGTTACAGGGAGTAACAGGGGGGTCACAGACCGTTCCAAATTGTGGGTGTTTGGCAACACCTGTAAACGCCCCCTAATGCAATGATGGAGTGTAACTTTGACGACATTACATGGGCTAAGAGCGTCTACCCTCGTCTCCATAAAATCCTCGACCACTTTGACAAGTTGTCGAGGCGCACGAGGGTGAATAACTGTCGAAACCCGATTTCGCACCCTCGTTGCGTGTGATAAATCGGGCCGCGCAACAGCTATTGAGCAGTTAGGGAGCGGGTCCCACCATCGTCGCATTTCAAAGAAAGGGGGAGGGGTATGGTAGGGTGAAGTTATGGAGGGGGAGGGCGGGGGGCAGAAAGATTAGAGTGGGGCTCAACAAAATTTTGCTTGTTGAGCCTTGACAAGGATCCATTCCAATCAACAGCTATCAAGCCCTATCAAGTGCACAATGGTGGCTTGATTGAAAAAGTCCTCAATAAGTCCGCTTATCAAGCTGACTTATCAAGATGGTGATAGATGCTCTGTGTTTAAAGGAGGGGGAAAATGGTTAACCCACCGCAAGGCCATCCTAGTTGGTATCTGCACTCCCCCGTACACAGTATGGTCTGTAAAGCCCGTCTGGGCGCTGACCAAAGTTTTTCAAAAATTGGCTAAAGCGCGCATGGCGCCTAGCAAAGCCGTTTTGGCGCCTAGCAAATGCTTCTTGGCACCTGGCCAAGGTCAACTTGGCGCATGGCCAAAAAAGTCTGGCATCTTGCCAAGCTTGTTTTGGCACCAATCAAAGTTGGTTGCATTGACTGTGTAAAACATGATTTATAGTTGAAAAAAAAAAGAAAAAAAAGCAACTAAATTTGATAGATTTGTAAATGTAATTTTTTCTTCTTGTTTTTTTTGGATAAAATAAACAAAAGAATTGAAATAGGTTTTTTTTTTTTATCAGATTGATTGGTCCAGAGACAGGTCCAGGTGGTTGAGGGAGTGATAACTTTTGAATTCTTCTGAAATCCAACCCAATTGAGCACTCATCAGTGGTTCTCCAAGTTTGAGTAAGGGAGAGGCAAGTCCCTCATAATCAAGTTTGAACCAATCAGCTTGATGGTGACCATGTTGAATACTACTACCAATTGAGCTTGGCTCATCTAAGGCTTGTTGTTGTTGAGGATATCACCGTTTCTTTGGGGACGGGCCAGGTGATGAGGATTCAAGGCCAAGGTATGGATTACTACTCAAGCTGAATGGTCCATGTTGATTCTGAATGAGCTACATGAAGTGGATTGTATGGGTGGAATAAGGCTGGTTGGTCAAGCACAACCAGCTTTGATGGGCACCAAGAGGAGCTTGGTTGAGCACCAAGTTTTTACCCCCGCAAGCCCAACCCAATCAAGCCCTCTGGGCACCTACCCAAGTCCCGCTGGGCACATGCCAAGTCAAACTTGGACAGGGGCCCAGACGTGCTTTGCAGACCAGATATGGGTACTTAAACTCCCCCACAGGCCAATTCAGCAACATTGGAGGTTGATTGGACTGGAACTCAAGATGTACCCATGAAATGTCTCTTCTAGATGTTACTGCCCAACAGACAATCTTAGCTGTTGACTTTCAAACACATTTCACAAATTTGACCAGAGGTTTTTTTTAGAGATTTATACCACCAAGGCAAGTGGAGGTTTTGGCCTCCCAAAGGCCAGCACAAGAGCAGTCCCAAAGGCTTGCAAAGGTGCCATACAGGCTAGATGCATGGCACACCAGGCAGGGAGGAATTTCACAGAGGTGTCCGCAAGTGGACAGCAATCTGGAAGCGTTGGAGGTGCAAGTTGAACTGGGGTGTAGTGATATTGCTGGACTCATAACCTGTAAAGAGGGGGAAAAGGGTTAACCCACTGCTGGGCCATCCCATTCAGTATGGTGTATAAAGCCTGGCTGGGCGCCTGGCAAAGTTTTGGGTTTTTTTTGTAAAGGGCATGTGGCACCCAAAAAACCCAGCTTGGCACCTAGACAAGCAATCTTGGCACCCTGTCAAGTGCCAGTTGGCATGCGGCCAAATTGGCCTGGTTCCTTGCAAAGTTGATTTGGGCGTTGATCAAAGCTGGGTGCTTTAATCTTCCAAATACAAGAAAAACAATATTTGAAAAAAAACAACGGTGTGAATAGAGATTGTGTGTTCTGTAAAAGTTCTGGAAACAATCCCACTCCAAGTTATGGAAAGCCCACAAGCCCTTGAGTTACAATCCTGTACCTCTGCAAATTGAATAAAATCTGCTCTGCAAGGAAAGTTTTTACAGCCTGCAGCAGTTGAGAATCACACCCAACTCCCTTCTCCACTATCCGCAAAAATACTCTGCAATAAGCCCAACACTCCTTAAGCTAACACACAATGAAGTAGTAGTAATAAACAAGACAGACTCCCTGACAAGATCCGCACTTGAACTTTTCCTATTAAAGTCTCCGAGTTACTTAAGCAATCTAATACTCTCAAAAGCAGAATGATACTATATGTCTCTTAACCTGGTAATCTATTTATTTCATTAAATACCATGATATTCCTCCCATTTCCGCTCCAGGAACATTTCCCCTTTTATATAAAACTCAAAAAACTACTCCAAAAAGAGAGAAAACAATAAAAGAACAAATTTTCCTTCTAACCACCTCTGTGCAATCTGCAATGATCCTTCTCACCATTAGTCCAATCCCCTAGCTGATCTGTTTGTTTAAAATAGATTTGGTGACTATGTTCCCCAATCTCCCCATCATTTGAGTCCCACCAATGCATTGCTAAGGACAAATTCACATCAATCTTCCTTAGCCAATCTCTCCCAATCCCGCATGCAACCTAATGGATCCCCAGAAATCTGCGTGCCACCTTCTCAGCTTAAGTGTTGATTGTCCCATAATCCCGCAACCTCAGTGCATAACCCATTGTCAGGCCTTGGTATTCTACTACATAGCTTTGATCACTTTCTTCTGCACTTGTAAATCCATATTTGCAGATGGGAAGTTATGTTTGACCACGTTTGTTGTCTGCAAAAGGCAAAACTCTTACCCATCCTTGCTATTGTGTTGCAGAAACACAGGCCACACCAATGCTGAGCCTTGACTTTTCTGCTCCAAATTAGACAGTCCACCAACACCCTTTTCAAAGCCTATTTTGCTGCGGACTTCCACCCACTGCTGAGCTGCATTTGGTCAAATGTCAACTGCTGAGCCTACTTGCCTCCGTGTCTATAAATAACCACCACATCCCCCCAAAATTTGAATTCTGTCCCCAGGATTCCCACGCTCAACAATGCTAGACATCCATCCTTCCCAAATAATCCACTTCCCACAACTCCTAAAACTACAACAAGACCCTCCCAAAAAGAAATTCTTCACCATGGAATCGTGCAAGTACTGTAAAAAAAAGCAGAGGGCTTGCACCCGCACTACCGGTTGTCCGGCAGGCAGTGCCTGCCATCAAGGTCACCACAGGTGTTTGTTTGTTGCCCCAACCCCTGGATCATTGTGGACTTGTCCTCTGCCTCATCCCTGCCGCAAGCATTGCCATTGTGGCCTTATGGAAAACTTTGTGGTTGATGATGATGAACCAATTGAGACAGAAACCTGGAATATGGAGCAGGATTGCTCCACTTGTCAGTCACCCATTGTAAGACTCAAAACGGTGCTGAGCCGCAGGCAGTTCTGTGGAGGGGAAAATGTGCTGTTTAGGCTGCCCTCCTGAGCATTACAAAAATATTTAAATGAAACCAGAATCAAGATCCAGAACCTTGTAAATAAGGAATCAATGGGAAGGATGAATTTTGATATTAGTCTGCAGCAATGGAACAAAACTATCTGAGGCAAGATGGTGCAGGAAAAGACTTGAACAAACTAAGTTAATTTTTTTTTGGAGTTCAATAGAACAATCCAGTTGTAAGTAACAATTCCCACAAGCTAATAACTCTGGTTGTCAGCAGAAGATTGGGAAAGATCACCTCAATCCCAACCAACCTCCAGGTTCTCAAAGAACCTGCCCAACTCTCCGCAATCAAGCGCTTGAAGGGTAATAGATAGCTGTGGGTGGCTGTACAAAGCAAAGCAATTTGTTTTATGAAGATCTAGAAGAAAAGCAGGAACAAATTTGAACTACAATAAACCAGAACTTCTCAAGGGACGCAAGAATAGTGTGGCGGAATTCAAATTTGAAGAAATAAAGGGAAGTTTAATGCTCCAGGTTTCAGGCTTAAAGAAACCTCTCAGTAAAACATGACTGGTTCCAGAAAGACAATCAGATGAATGGTCAAGACCAAAGTGGTCAGAGAAAGTGATCAAAGGAGTGGTCTAACACACTCAAGAATTCAACCAAATGAATTCTTCTTCAACCAGCAAGGCTATTGGTTGGTGATAAGGATAATGATCAGGGAATAATCAACAGATATATCCAGCTTTATGATGATGATGATGATGATGATGAGACACACAGGGGGATACCCTTATTTATTGATCAGAAGATTAGATGATGATTTGATAACCCAATAAATGATGCTGGAAAAAGCAGGGGAGAGACCCTCCTTTGATGAGCAAGGGAACCTCTAGACTATTTACAAGAGGATACACATATGAGAGCGGATTTTTTTTTTTTTTTTATGATGACATTAATAATGAAAACAACAAGAAATATCAATGGAAAGATAATGACATGTGAAAAAAAAAGAAAAGACAAGAGAAAACAGGAGACAAGCCCACTTCAGGGATGAAAGCGGGAAGCAGATGAACATCTGTGGCTTTGCAGATAAGTGGTGGCGTCAGCAGGTGGAGGGCAATTAGATGAATGGTGGGGTGGGATGATTGAGGCGGTTGCTGATGGGTGTCAGCAAGTTGGCAAGCAATGGCTTGCAACAGGTTGATAATGGCCAGATCCTGATGATGAAAAATGGCAACAGCTTAAGTCAGGAGGCTGGGATGATGGCAATGGAGGGATGAATTGAGGATGGGAAGGAGGATGTTTGGTCATTTGCAGCGGTCTTTTTTGGCGGGCCAGATAAAAGGGGGGGATCAAGGGCTGATGGCTGTCAGAAAGCTGACAGAGAGGCTCACTTGCGTCAAATTTTATTCAGGGATGGGATGGGTCAAGGATGCGGGTTGGTTGTTGGCAGCAGTTGACAAAGATGACAATGGACATTGGCACCAACGGCCATGGGTGAATGCCTGCTGGTCTTTGGCATGCAAAAATTGGTGGTGATGTTGGCCGTCATCTGGCCAGATGAAGGAGGGATTGGGGTTGGTCTTTGTTGTTGTTGCCAATGACAGTGATGGAGACCGTTTGCATGCGCTTTGCCAAAAAATTTTTGGGTGCCAAGCGCAACAAGGAGGAGCTGAACCAAGGATCTGGGGATTTGGATGAGCTGGAGGGCCCTTCTTAGACCGCTAGGACAGAAGGAAGTTTGGAGAAGGAAAAACAGAAGGGTAGCCATGATGATAGAAGAAACTATATGTATATATTTATTTTTTCATTTTTTTCATTTCATTTTTATTTTTTTGGATAATATAAAAAACTAAGAAAAAAGAAATTTTAAATTTTTCCCCTTTTCTTGAGGTGTACCAAATTGGTCACCAAACTGTTGCAGGAGACATTGACTGTCTTTCTCCCCCGCCTTTATGCGTGGATTATGCTACCTCTGCTGCCTGGTGCCATTGCCATAACTTGAATTTTTGACTTGGCCAAGTGCTGCGCAGACCTGACACAGCTCCCATCTTTTTTCTTGTGGCTACGCCTCCAATACCTCCTCCAGCTGGCCCCAGTGTTCCTCTCTTACCTCCTGCATCTCCTACTACTCCAACGTTGTCCCCTCCAACTACAACTCTGCCTGTGGAGGCCAAGTCCCCCCGCTTAGGAATTGTGATTAGCTCCTATTTTCTGCCAATACCACATAAGTTTTTTTTAATAACCCCAGAAGACTCCAACAGCTCCTGCGCCCACAAAAGAGTAACTGTTGCCCCCGTCACCAGTCCAAAGATCTTGGCATTTTTTTTTTACCAATTGGGACTCTGTTGCCTTGGCCTTCTCTCCAATCCCCCAACTCTTGCCCATCTTGGTCAACCCAGTTCTGCCTGGTCTCTTTTTACCATGGGGCCATCAAAAGCAACAAAAAAGAATGCGGCCAAGAAATTGAGGAAGCCAAAATTGACCAGTACCTCCGCAAATCAGATGAGAAAATACTGGCCATCCTCCAACAATCAGTTGGGATCCCAGCTGCAGAAAGCTGCAAGCTCCTCTGTGAGCATCATTGTGCTGGTGGTGAGCTCCCCTTCCCCATCTTTCTTCCTTAGATATCCCCTGGATAATCTATATAAAAACTAATATATATATATAGATAGAAAAATACAACAAAAAGGATTCACCTAAAACAATTTAAGTTTTTTGCCACACTCCCTGTATCTTATATATAGTTATTGAAATGAATCTGATGCCTGGCCCGCACCAGAAAGGAATCTGCTTGATTCCCCGCACCATCCTACAAAAAAGAGACACACACACACACAAAAAAAAAGAAAAAGACTCCACAAACTATAGTGAGAACCCCTCTGTATCTGAGAGTAAGATAAAAACTGAGACACCAAACCTGAGAAAGAACTCTGGAACAAAGACTTTGTAAGACTAAAAGAATAATAATCATGCTAAACAGAATCCACAAACTAAGCTAAGAAAAGAGACTCCAGAAATCCTCAAATAATAAAACACCTAAGGGATCTGGACCACCCCAGATAAAGGCCTCTAGAAACTAGACCTTCCTTGCTGCTCCGGTGATCTGAGCTTCCATGTCCCATTACCCTCCCCACAGCTTGAATGTTGACCCCAACTGTTCATTCCTCAAAGGACTCCTCCACTGAAAACTCCTTTTCCTACTCAGCTGGTTCCTCCACCTTGGCCATCTCCTGGTCTTTGTTTACCAAACCAGCAGCTTTTTTGAAATTTGTAGTTCCCTGTACGTGAAACTTCTTTAAGTGAGCCACTGCCGCCTTCTTCTTAAGGGAATTACTGTCCAATTCCTCCAGCTGATAACTTCCGCCAGAAAACTGGCTCACAATCCAATGACGGCCATTCCAGCAATCCGCAAATAACTTACCCCACTGCATCTCCAAACTCCAATTATAAAGTAGAACAAGATTGCCCTGCCACAACGGGTACCACAGGCAATTGGCACACTGCTTTTCCCAGTACCAGACCAACTTAGCGCAAATTTCCCGCAGCCTCTTTGCTGCCTTTGCCACCATTTCCTTCCTCCGCAAAGTTTCTCCGCCTGTGCCACAAACAAATCCTCTGTGGTCTTCAACTTCCACCAGCCAATGGAAAGATAGGTGAGGGTTTTGATATCCACCAGAAGCAACGGTTGCCAGCCGTAAAACAGCTTTTAAGGTGAGTAACCCATACCCTGATTGAACAATATCCAATCTTCAAATAGGACAATTGGCCAGATTTCCTGCCACTTCTTACCTCTGTTACCGCAGATCTTTACCATTGCGTCCTTGATTGGCTGATGCCCTCTCTCCACTGCCCTAGCTCCCTCTGGATAATACTCCATAACTTACCCAAACTTTTCCCTGCAAGATTTGAACAGCTTCCACATATTTCCCCAAAACTCCGCTCCACCATCCACCATGATGAGCTGCAAGCACCCAATATGGGAAAACCAATCCTCCTCCAGAAACTTCCCAACTTTCTCTGAAGAAAATTTGACCAACAGATGTGCCTCCACCCATCCCAACAAGTTTTCCCAAGCCACAAGTAGATACAGAAACTTCCCTGCCTTGATGTGGACTATGTCCAATGAGACCTGTCCAAAAAGAGCGTCCTCCCCCATTGGAATACCCACCTCCCAAGGAAACCTGGTACTCTGGCACTGACAAGCCTCCCAAATCCCCACCCAATCACGCACTGTCTTCCCCAGAACTGGCCACCAGAACCTAGTTTTAACTCTTCTCCACCTCTCCCCGTTGCCCCAAGTTTTCATGGAGGCTCCTCAAAAATTCCTCCTGATCCTCCCTCCTTCTGGCTACAACCAGGGGTACTGGAAGTGCCCGCTCCCACAACTGCCCATCCTGACAAGAGAAATGCAGGACCTTCCGCAAAAACCACCTCACCTCCCCCGGCGGAAAAGCTTCTGGAAAATGAAGCATCTGAAGATACTCCACTAATGCCTGAAACATACCAAACTGCTTCAGGGGAAGTTTGCAAACTTCTGCAACCATTGTTGCCAACGTTTTGGTGTTTATTTATAGACAAAGAGGCAAGTGGCCTCAGCACTGGAAATTTGCCTTGGAGCGGCTCAGCAGTGGTTGGAAGTCCGCAGCACAATAGGCTCAGAGAAGTGCTTGGTGGACTGTCTATTCCGGAGTGCATTAGCTAAGGGCTCAGCAATGGTGCAGCGTGTGCCTTTTGCGGGCACATTGACAAGAATGAGCCGGAGTTTTTGCCTTTTGTGGAAATTGAGCATGGTTGAACATAAATTTCCCTCTGCAGCTGTGGGTTTACTAATGCGGAAGCAAGTGATCAAAGCTAAGTAGTACAGATTAGGCGGATTATGGGATATTCACTGAGGTTGCAGAGCTGTGGGGTGATGAATGCTAAATTTGAAGAGGGGGCATGTGGGTTGTTGGGGATTTGTAGTTATGCAGAATGTGGGATCAGGAGCGATCCGCTAGGGAAGATAAAAGACAACCTGTTGTTAGTTATGCATGGGCGCAACTCAACTGTTAAGAGGAATCGGCAACAGGACCATTGAATCTACAGCAAATCATCTGATTGGTTAAGGGTTAGACTATTAGTAAGGAGGATCAGTGCGGAACGCATGGAGGTGGTGGGAAAAGGAGTCTTTCATTAGCAGTTTACTTTCCTTTTTGGAGTAGCTAAGGAGGGTCAGTGCGGAATGCACGGAGAAAATAGGAAAAGGAGTCTTTCATTAGAATTTTAGGTTCCTTTTTGGAGTAGCTAAGGATGGTCAGTGCAGAATGCACGGAGACAATAGGGGTCTTTGATTTGTGGTTTGCATTCTTTTGTTATTTGTTGTATATATAAGGAAGAATTTCTTTTATTGGAGAAGGGGGGACATGATGGGATTATTGGAGTATAGAGAAAAGGGAAAAAACATTTCACAGAGAATTATAGCTAGATTCTTTTCTTCTGTTACTTTGGAGTGTAATTACCAGCAAGAGTTCTTGGAGGTCATCTTTAGGGAAATAGTTCAAGTGCAGAGCTTGTCAGGGAGTCCCTATTGTTTATTTACTATTATTTCATTGCAAGTTAGCTTTAGTGGTTTCCAGCTTGAGTGCAGAAGTGGAGTTTGATTACAAATTACAGAGGTACAGGATTGTGACTCAAGGGTTAGTGGGCTTTCCAGAACTTGGAGCAATATTTTTGCGGAGAATTTTATATTGTGTGGAGAATTTTACCAAACAAACAACCTCTTTCCACAAATTGGGGGTCTGGCCGGGACATCACCCCCCACAGCACATGATGTACCCTCTGCACAATACTCGTCACCCCGCACAAATCCAACTTGGGCTGCAAGTACCAAGCTTTGACCTCCAAAAAGGTTACCAATTTGTATAGCATAGGCCTGTCTTTCCCTTTATATTCTTGGGTTAGCACACCACCCACACCAAACTTTCTAGAGGCTTCCGCAAGCCAGATTCCCCCCTTCTTGTAACCCAATTCCTTCAACAGTATCTGCTGTCCAACAATCTACTTCAGCTCCCAGAAAAAGCAATTGCATTCTTCCATCCAACTCCACTCAGAACCTTTCTGAATCAGCCTCTGCAGCGGGCTTTCTATCTCTGCAAATTTCTTGATAAAGATCTGCACCCATCCAAATAGACCTAGAAACTGGGAAACATTAGAAGCATTCTGGGGATTAGGCCACTCCTGTAACTTATTGAATTTGGAATTAGTGATCTTCCTCCCCTTTGCGGAGACTGTGTGACCCAAGACCTCCAAGGCTGGAATGCATACCACAAACGTTTTACCCAAGATGGTCAATCAAGCTTCCTCAATTTGGAACAGGATTCTCTCCAAAGTCTGCGCATACTGCCAAACAAACCGCCTGATCCTCAAATTTCCAGCAATGGTCTCCCTGCCATAGTTGCACCGCAGCCCCTTGATACCCGCATTGTTGATGAATATCTACACCATTTCTGGGATATCATCCTGCAAAATCCATGTCATTTGCGCCTGGTAAACCACCACCAAATTTTTCACCCCCTGCAGAAGCTGCATCAACTGAAGTTGCCCCAATTGCGTCTTGAATGCAGTAATTGGGAGGGACTCCAGATGCAGCTCCCATTGGTCTTACCCCCCCATTACAGCCAGCAACCCATAGCAGACTCTCCCTGTCATGTTCTCTACAAACTCCTCCACCTGCGGAGGCAACCCAGCATCCCTGATGGTGACTGAGCTCAAATTTTGCAGGCCGTGGAAAATCCGCAGACTCTTCCTGTCCTGTTTCAGCACTGCAAAAATTGGGCAAGAATAGCTAGAACAAGAAGGCTTTTACATACCCATCTGCAATTGTTCCCACACCAACTCCGTAAAATTATCCCTAACTGCAACCAGAATAGGAATGGGTTTGATTTCCCAAGGGTCCTGAGGCACCGTTGGTATTCAGGAGGGGTCTGCAATTTTGTATTTGAGAAAAATCTGCTCCTCCATAAAAAATGATTGCACCTTCCTCTGCATGAAAATGACTGCTTTCAGAAGTTTTACCTCCTCCTCCTGCATCCACCCCTCCAGCACAAATTTGAGTTCTTCCATCTGCTGCTCCATTTCAACCATCAAATCTTCCTCCCAATTTGCGGGTTTCAGCGGCAACTTATATGGGTCCCAAACCAACAGATTTTCCTCATTGGTTTGTTGAGATACTACAGCATTGGTCTGTTCTGCGGCTGCACTTTCTTGGCAACTGTAAGACTGCACTTTTATCAAATTTGATCCTTCAGATGTCTCCTCTACTTTTAATTGTTGGCCTGTAGCAGAATGTGGGTTGCACACAAATGTGGAACAAGGGTAGCTGCTTGTTCTAACACCCATTGGAGAGGCATACAAGGAAGGAATCACTTTTGATCCTGCCCCCCCCATTATCATTATGCCAATTCCTTCTCTTCTCCATTCCTCCCAAAGCACACTGCACCTTGCCATGGGGGTTCCTCCTAGCTTCTCATCTGTCAACTGTCTGTGTGGAGAGGGAGCCTTCTCTGCTGTGGAGACTCCTTTGGGATTGGGTAAAGTTTAGCAAATAGCTTGCTGGCAGTCACTTGAGGGGTAATTTAGTACTAAAACTACTGATAAGACAGATGAATACTAAGGGTGGTTTTGAATTGCCTTCCCCTCTAAGTACTATAGTAGTCTCAAAAAAATAAAAAAAAGAGATTGGTGGCTGATTTTCAGATAGAGTTGCTATTATAGTAGTCTCTATCAGACCTAGGATCAAAATTTTTCAAGCTTGATAAGGAAGAGATGGTGGAACAGATAGTGACTTGAAGGAATGAAACTGAGTAGGGAAGAATTGTTTATCTATTCTTATCTTATATATATATTTTTTTATATTGATTTTATTGGTTGCTGATTGATACTCCTTTGATGATAGAGGTGATGATTTGAATAAAGGTTGAAATGGTTGATCCTATAGTTGATAACTGATGGTGATGGAGGTGGATGATGATAGGCAATGATGATGGTTGATGATGGTCAAGGTAGGTGATGATAATGGATGATGATGATGTTGTATGGTGATGACAATGGTTGATGAGGTTCAAGGTAGGTGATGATGATGATGGATGATGATGATGATGGATGATGATGATGATGGATGGTGATAATGATGATTGATGATCGTCAAGATAGGTGATGATGATGATGGATGATGATGATGTTGATGGATGGTGATGATGATTGATGCTGGTCAAGGTATGTGGTGATTTTTGGTGATGTTCAAGCTATGGGGACATGGTGATGATGTTCAAAGGTATGGGGTATTGGGTAAATAATGGTGGTGGTGGATGTTCAAAAGTATGGTTTATTGGGTTGGTTCATGGTTAAAAGTATGTGTTGATGATGGTGAATGGTCCAGGGTAATGGTGGTGGTTGATGATGATGGTGATGGTGATGGTGATGGTGATTGTATGGGATATGGGATTGGTGATGGTCACAGTATGGGTTGTGGTATAATGGTTGAGGATGGTAAAAGTATGGGTTAAGCGTTCCTAGGATGCATGGTGATCCCTGGAGGGAAGGATGGGAGGAACTTCTGGGACCTGGATGGGGGAGAGAGGCCCTCTATTTATAGAAAATACTTCCCTCAGGGATGCCCCTGAGGGTCTCCCTAGTGCAGTGAATACAGTTCATGAGGCATTTTGGCTGGTCAGAGGAGGAGGCTGTGCAGGATCTACATGCATTTACACCCTTGCATTCATTGCTGTGCTGCATTGATACAGGTGCCCCCTTCATAAATTATCTTCTGTGTAGTGGTGGTTGGTTATGTTTTTGGTTCTTCATGCAGTTCCTTGCATATATTTCTTCTGTATACAGCTGTTGTTTGGTGCTGCATGCAGTGCCTTCCATATATTGCTGTGTATACAGGTGTGGTGATTTGTTTGGTTCTGTATGGTTTGTAATGTATGGTGTATGTACTTGAAGGCATCCAGGGTATTTCAATGAACTTTCACTGATCTGTGACACCTTGTAGGGAAATGGGTAGGCCAGGGCTGATTTGAGCTGTATCTTCTAAACCATGAGAGATAGAGGGGTACTTTGGCTGAGTGACTAGGGGTTGTTTTTGGTTTAGAATCCAATTTTGAGGTATTTTTGATGATTGGAGCTTTCCTTATACTAGAAAAGTGAGTCTGATGGCTATAGGTTAGGTTTTGGAGCACCACACCGCACAGGTAACATGGCCAAAATCTAAAAATCCTCTGCTGGAAGATTGTTGTGGCCACCATCTGCAAGCAGGCACCCAATCCAATTTTCCCATCTGCCATTCTTGCGCCAAAAAATGGTTGTTTTGTACTGTTTCCCAAAGGCGTCCAAAACAGTAAGGAGTTCCTCCCTAGTATCTGGATGGAAGCCAAGAGATTCTCAGAAGGCAAAAAGGAACGGCCTACAAAGTATGACTTCTGACCCGCTTACTACCAAATACAACAGCGGGGCCAATACCTTAGCCACTTCCATCATCTCCTTCTCCACTACCCCCTTGAACATGCATTTGAAACCTCCCAGAGTCTGCAACCCAATATTTGCCTTGTGTTGGACCAAACCCGTGTCTGTTGCCAACTTCAACAGAAGGAAATTCACCATTGAGCCACTGTCAACCATTTCCTAAAAACATTTGCTGCTGATCCACATTTACACGTACCCCAAGGGGCACATCATTGCACCGTTTGCTCCCAGAACGCCCGCCCCCGCATTAAGAGAACCCGCCTTTGCCTCCTCCTTGGGTTTTGGGCTGTACTTTTTATTTCCCACATACTGCTTAAAGACCGCAACCATCTCCTCCGCCATTACAGGTGATATTTCTGCCAGATCCTTCAATTTTAGGGAAACTGGGTGATCCGTTCCACAAATCCTCCTTGCTACTTCTCCAGCACTCCTTCGGGATCCCTCCTTTTGACTACCACCGCCTTCTCCAGAGATTTTACAGGGGTAAGACCATTGATTTCCATCATCCTCTTGTTGGAGAAGACCTCCCTTACCTCCGCCAAAACTTCCAGGGGTTTCCAAGTCAAGGTAAATGTGTACCCAGCCAAGGTTGTTGCCTCCGTTTTATCCTCCACTGCTGCTCAAGCCATATCTCTTGGCAATGGTTTATCCAGTAGGTCCGGAATAGCTTCTCCAAAAGGTTAGAAACAATCCCTTCCTTCCATATTAACAATCTTATTTTGCACGTCCGCACTCAGGTACTTACACAATCTTTTGAGATGGCTGTCCTCCCAACAATAAAAAAATTGGAAAAAAAAGGCTTTATGTTGTTTCTTGGTTGTGCCCTTGGTAGTGCCTGAGTTGGCGCATAATTTTTTGAAGCCTTTGGTGGCTCTGGGGCTGACGTGGCTGGTTTGAAGTAGCTTTCTTCCAGAAAAGAGGCATCTTGTTCAAAATCTCCACCATTTCTGCAGTTTCTTTTGACATTACCAGCCCCTTCACCCTCTTCACCTGTACCTCCTCCTTTTCCGGACCCTTCAGGTCCTCCTCCATGAGTTTTGAGAGTTCCAATTCACCCACAAACGCCACTTGGATCTCCTTCATGTCTGGGAGTAGTCCTCTGTCCTGCAACCTCCAAATTAATCCTGCATCATAGAGCTTCCTATGGACACTCCTTGCAACTCTGGGCTAAGCCTCCGCATGAAGGTCCTCTTGACTGAACTTGTATTCTCTGCAAGAATCTTGTTGCAGACTAGTTACTTAAGAATGCAATCAAATGAGGAACAGTACACACCAAACAATGTACTTGATGAAACACCTCAGTCCTTTGCTTTTTCCAATGCAAGACGCTTGAGATCCACCTCTTTGAAGCTCTACTCCTGTACCCCCCATTTCTACACTATTTTTCTCCGCAATTTTTCCCAATCTTGCCCCCTATAACCCTCCATATACTCCACATTGCAAAGGTTGTCTTTTTCAGGAATGCAGTTGACTATCTGCCAAACCTGGTCAACATTGTTAGCCCCGTTGCTGTTGGCCATGTTCTCAAACTGTTCCAGGAACCGGTAAACATCCTCTGGGAAGAACCTGACTGTGGGGTAATCCCTTTGCCTAATATTTACCCCACTTCCCCACTGCTCCTCTGGTAACTCAGGTGCTGCATATGTAAATTTCCTTCCCGTGAGCGCCCTCAGGAGCAGCCCGCAGGACTTGTGGTTTGACGCAGAGAACCTTGATAGGGTAATGTGCTTATGGCTGCTTCCTGTCAATGATTTGGGAGCGAGTTGCCTATCTCAGCCTTTTAATCTCTGATCATCATTGAAATATTGAGGGTAAATAAAAAAAGATAAAACTCCGCAGATGGTAACAGATTTTTAACAGAGAAAGAACTTTCCCTGCCAGACCCCCAATTTTTTGAAATAGATTGTGTGTTCCGTAAAAGATCCTGCAACAATCCCACTCCAAGTTCCAGAAAGCCCACTAGCCCTTGAGTTAAAATCCTGTACCTCCGCAAATTGAATAAAATCTTCTCCGCAAGGAAGGTTTCTACGGCCTGCAGCGGTTGAGAATAACACCCAACTCCCTTCTCCACTATCTGCAAAACTAATCTACACTAAGCCCAAAACTCCTTAAGCTAACACAAATTAAAGGAATAGTAATTAACAAGACAGAATCCCCAACAAGCTCCACACTTGAACTTTTACTATTAAAGTCACCAAGTTAATTAAGCAATCTAATACTCTCAAAAGCAGAATGATACTATATGCCTCTTAATCTGGTAATTTATTTATTTTATTCAATACCATGATATTCTTCCCATTTCCAGCACAGGAAATGTTCCTCTTCTATATAAAACTCAAAAAACTACTCTTAAAAGAGAGAAAACAATAAAAGAACAAATTTTCCTTTTAACCTCCTCTGTGAATTCTGCAACAATCCTTCTCACCATTAGTCAAATCTACTAGCTGATCCGTTTGTTTACAATAGATTTGGTGATTATGTTCCCCAATCTCCCCATCAGTTGAGTTGCACCAATGCATTACTAAGGACATATCCCCATTGATCTTCATTAGCGGATCTCTCCCAATCCCACATGCAACCTAATAAATCCCCAGCAATCTGCATGCCACCTCCTCATCTTTAGTGTTGATTGTCCCATAATCCCGCAACCTCAGTGCATACCCCATTGTCAGGCCTTGGTCTTCTACTACATAGCTTTGATCACTTGCTTCTGCACTTGTAAATCCTTATTTGCAGAGGGGAAGTTATGTTTGACCATGTGAGTTGTTGGCAAAAGGCAAAACTCCAGCCCATCCTTGCTATTGTGCTGCAGACGTCCACCAACTGCTGAGTTGCTTTTGGTTGAATGTAAATTCTGAGACTACTTGCCTCCGTTTCTATAAATAAACACCACAAAAGTTGAAAGTTGCAGGGAGGGTGGCAGGTCATTTTGGTGCAACCAGCTTTGATCTGGGCGTCAAGTTTTTGCCCCCACAAGCACAAAAAAATCAAGTCCTCTAGGGGCCCAAAAAAGTCCTTCTTGGCACATGCCAAGTCAAACTTGGACGGGGGCCCAGACAGGCTTCATAAATCATATTTCTACACTCCCATGTACATTATATGTGTACTTTACGTTTAGAGAATCCACCATTGTCTTGAAAAAACCCTTGCCAACTTTGGAAAGTTGTTGAGGCGTGAAGGGTGGATAACTTTCAAAACCAAGTTTTCATCCTTGTTGCAATCAAGTAGGCCCATGAAACAGTTATAGTGGAGTTGTCAAGAATTTCCCACCATCGTCCCTTCCACAGATCCCTGCTTGATCAGGGTTGGGACTTCCCCCAAACAGGTCAAAAAAGATTGTTTTGGTATAATTTTGATTTCAAAAAAAAATGATTGAGGAGAATTTAAAATGGGTGGGGTGGTTTTTGATGGATGTGAGGAAGTTCAAAGGGGGGGGGAGGTGGTATGGTAGGGTGGATTTATGCAGGGGGAGGGCAGGAGGAAGAATGATTAGAGTGGGGCTCAACAGAATTTTGCTTTTTGAGCCTCAAAAAGGATCCATAAATTTATGGATCCTTGTTGAGGATTTTTTCAAGTCAACAGCTATAAAGACAAATCTAGTGCATGATGTGGCTCAATTTTAAACATCCACCAAAAGCCTGCTTATCAAGCCAACTTATCAAGATAGCGGCAGATGGTTTAAGGGGATTTCTCAATTTATAGATGGATATCTCAGTATATATTTATTGGGTGCACATGTTCAAGGTTAATATACTACATGAACATGTGACATAATGTGTCATATCCCATATTCAGGTTTGTCACACCACAACACTTAGAAAGTTACAATATTTTTACCTTGTAACATGATGTAACTTCAACCCCTTTAGTCAAGAATTTGGCCAAGTCCAAAATTATGACTATCCACAAACATCCATGCCAATCATCTCTCTATCATCTTCCACCATAACCCTTCCCCCCATACTCCACCACCACCATGACTACCATTGCCACCATCCCCACTCTCCCCCCCCTCCATGATTGAGCCTGCACCCCCCCCATTCAACCAACAATGTCCAACCCCCTTGCCACCACCAACATCCCCAACTTTCCCACAAGTTTGGCCTCAGATCCCCCTAACTGGCTGAAAGCCAAGCTTCTCCTTCCCATGTTCTCACCACAAAACACATCTTGGCAATGATTTTCCACTTGGTTCAATTCCAACCACCAAATTTGTATTGAAAAATTTAAAGAAAAGCAATTTTTATGGCCAAGCAAACTTCATGCATTAAAAGAAAAATCCTGGACAGTGGCTGCTGAGGCTTTGGCTGCATCCAAGCTTGCTGATGGTTCCAAGCCCAAAGATCCTAGCACCTTTCACAGTCAATTCAATGGCATGAGTAATTTGGTTGTTATATACCTATTTTTTTTTGGATAGATTATTAAAATAATTTTCTTTTTTTTGTGACACATGTTTAAGAAAAAAATATTGAAAGGTCAAGAACCTTTTGGATCTATTGGTTGATTGATGGAATGAATGATTGTGACAACTTCAACTCCCAGAGGCAGTATGGAATAAAAAGGCCTCAAAACCTGGGAAGAACAGCAATGAATTCTTTTGATGGAAGCACCAATCTTTTCCAAATTTTAATGATATTGCAGATATTATTGAAAGACAAATGGCCAATGGCAACATGGAAATTTTAATTGCTATAGAAATGGTAGGATAAATTGAACCAGCTTTCATGGAGTTGAAAACATCTAAATCCACCTAGGTTGTGCAAGATTGTTTAGAATCGAGTCCAACCTCTGTCAGCCCCACCCTCCTCCAAAAAGTGCCATTTCAAAAGTTTGCAAGGTCCAGCTCTTTTCAAATTTTACCTAAGAATTTTTCATATTCTATCTAACCCCTGTGCCCTCCCACCTCCCCCTAATTTCTGATTATAGGAAATCAAAATCCTTCAAGAAAAGGAATATCACACTGATACAGATATTTTCCAAGAAGCCCAAATTTTTTCAATCTTCAGAAAGTGCCAAACTCTATGTATTTCTAAAAGCAGAGTGGGAAAATGGGTGGTTGGGAATGGAGAAGGAGATGAGCTGAAGCAGAATTTTCATACTCTATTCATCCACAAAATTGAATGATTTCCTTGATCTCCTTTGTGGGGGATCATTTCAAGATATATATATATGTATATATGACTCTTGGACATTTTTTCCTCTTGTATTGTTCTTTTTTTAATATTTTTTTTCTTGGACAATATATTGTTTTTTTTTTTTTAAAAAAAAGAATCTTTTCCTTTTCTTTCTTGTTTTCTATTTTAAAAGAATTATGAATTGAAAATTCAGAATTTTGACACTTCTTTATTACTGAGTTAATCTTTTATTAAATTATTTTTACAAAGAGAGGGGGGGTTAATAAATATAAAAAATATCAATTTTTTTGTGAATGAAAGTATAAAGAATAAGGGAGATAGCAAAAAAAAAGGACATCTTGACTTCAAAGTGTGGAAAAAGCTTTTTGAATCAGAAGTTTTAGGGCAAATGGTTGACCTTTGAATTGAGGCCTCCAATCAAATGACACAGAACAAGAAAAAATTTATCAAATAACATGGAAAAAAAATTTCAATTCAAATGGAAAATTTCAATTGGATCATGTGTGACAACATGGGAGCGTCAAAATCAATTCAGCCACTGGCTCTCCTATGAAGCTAATGTTTGGCAATGTTCCAAAGATCTTTGGGACCCTGTCTAGCTTGTTGAAACCCTTTCTAAAATGAAAAAACCTATATTTCAACATTGAGAACAATTCATGAGTTTTCAAAAATAAAAAAATGAAACTTAATTTCATCAAGTTCTCAATGAAATTCTGTTTCAAAAGGAGGAAAGT
This sequence comes from Puccinia polysora, assembly GCA_025617555.3. NCBI lineage: Eukaryota > Fungi > Basidiomycota > Pucciniomycetes > Pucciniales > Pucciniaceae > Puccinia > Puccinia polysora. The sequence goes on along the minus strand of CM062626.1, from coordinate 7,026,726 downwards.
CTTATTAGCCACAAAGAAGAGCTGGACATAGCATCATTCAATTACCAAAAGTTTTTTTAGAGTTAAATTGTGAATGGATTATGTGACACCTGTGCTTTGCACCAATCCACCAAACTAAATTTCATAGGATGAGACATAAATGGAAGAAAAGCATCTCAATATTTAAAGCACTAATCAAAAAAATACAAGGAAGAAAAAGAAAAGTAAAAAAGTTGATTTTAATCATGACCTGGATGTTTATGGGATAAATTTTGCAACTGGAAAAGACAGCAAACCTTTTTTTGAATAGTCCAAAAATGATATCTATATCATTCCTGGCACTTTAATGACTGAGATTTATTAATTATTTTCAAAAAAATTTCCCAGAAACCAAAAGAATATAAATAAATAATTTAACCAAACAATTAAAAATTTTTGTTATAATTTAATCAAAATACCCTAAATAAGAATTACTGGCACAGTTGTTCAGCGGATATCTTGTATTTATATACAAAACAAGGCATCAATAGTTCAAAGGAAAAACAGCATCCCCTAGCAATAATTTTCCCTTAGGAATCCTCAGAAGGATATGTCTAGCTTGGTCCCATAGTCTGGAATCAGAAAAAATTCCTTCCCAAAAAGGCATAATAAAAATAAAATCACATATTTCCAAGGAACTCTGAGAGTTATAATCTTTAATATTGAGGTAACAGGGTTTTTGATTGTAATTTAAATTTAAATTCAAATTTTTACCATCCACAGAACCAATGAAGTCCTTAAAATATGGGTAAAACTTTGAATAAGAAGAGATATATGAAGGAGCAGAAGAATTAAAAGTGGTTAATAGAATGAATTTTTGAATTAAATTCTTGTTGGAGGAGATATTTTCTTCCAATTCTGTGATAAACCTTTGGGTCCAAATTTTTCCAAAATAAAAATGATAATAATCAATTTAATTAAAAATCTTTAATTATGACAACACAAAAAACTTCATGTCACTTGATAGAAACTGCCATCAAGGAGCTCAGGTCAAGCTCCAGCCAAGCTCAGGTCAAGCTTTATCCAAGCTCCAATGCACAGTCACTTTGTATTTTGAACAGTGAATGTGCACTAAAAACTTGGTTGGAGCATGAGGATAACTTTGACTAGAGATCGGAAAGAGCTTCAAAAACAGATTACTTGATGGCACTTGCTAGCAAGTGAAAACAAATTTTTCATGGTTCAAAATTCAAAATTCCTGAGAAAACTCATTTTTAAAAGTATTGAATGATCTTTTAAAATTTTCTTGAATGATTCTAATCCCATTTGAGCTACCAGTACCAACTAATTACACCAAAATACCCATTTTTTCATTGCAGCTGATACATCTCCCGGGATTAAGGCATCCATTAAATTCTGGTTTGTCAGCTCTCTGATACCAGGAACCTTGCAGTCCTTTAGCTACAGAGAGTGATAAAAATTCTGGAATGATAATAATAATTATTATTCCAATAAATAAACACTTAGAAGCTCAAATAAATGATATAATAAGAGCAGTTGAAAGGTTTAATTGGTTTGGTAATAAATCGTTTTCAATATAATATAAAAGAGGGGCCACAGTATTATACTACTGGGGATCTTTACAGACTAGCAACCTCTCTTCAAGGGGCCTCCTTAGGCAGTTTAAGAACCTTGGAATAAATATGGGTGCCTTAGAAAGGACTTATTCCACTAATGGCCGGGCTTAAAAGCACAAATGGCCTAGACAGGAAGGGTAACACTCACTCTGAGCACTTTACCACGAAAATCCTGGAATAATTGGAAGGGTTTCAGAGCAGGTGGGGTAGATTGCTTGACTAAACTTCAATGGTTGATTGGTTAATAAGGGTAAATAATAATACTACAGACTAAGTCATAAATCACTTGCTTATCTTCATATAAGCACTTGATTAACAATGACACGGTGTCTGATTGATAATAAATAATTCCTGGTAACTGATAATGGAATAATGGATCCAAAGAGGTCTGTATTAATACCTTTTTGGGGTGATTTTGGTCTTCTCAGGGCCCCTAGAGAGGGTTCTGCTCGTGGGCTGAGGCTGGAAAGCCAGTCAGGGCACGATTAGCACGTCCACTTGGTGCTTTCAATCAGCTGTCCTTAGATCTGCTGGATTTCTGTATTATTTTAGCCACAGGATCTGTTAATCTGTTATGGCGTAAATTTGATCATTCTGTACTCATCCTTCATTTGTACTATTGATATTGCTTCAAAGCGTGCAGATGTGGATGTTTACTGATTTTCCATCATCTGCTGATCATGTAGATAATTTTTAATAATTTTTATGAACACTTCTTGTAGTGTTTTGTGGTCTTCAAAGATCAGGATCAGTTATTTATGTGGTAATCCTTGATCTTTGATTCATTATTAAAAAATGTTTTAAACTTAATTTTCATTCATTTTATTTAAGTTTTGATCTTTTTAGATCATTAGTAATGCACATGTCTGTTTGTTACATATACTAGGCAACCCTAACTAGGTTATAGCTCTTCTGAGTGGTACCTGGTTGTCAGATTAGTCACGACTGATCCAGACGCAGGGATCAGTTAGTACAGATGCGCGCGGGGTAGGATCTGCTGCGTGCGTGGCAGAATCAGCTTCGCGCGGGTCTCTAGTACGCGGGAACCTGCTGCTACTAGTACGTAGAGATATGTAATGATGCGGGGCTGCGCGCAGGAATTGTGACATAACACATTTCCGCGTGTAACTCCTAAAATATACACAACACCTCAATTCTGAGTGAATTTTAGGTGTAAACCCTATACGTGAAAATACCTGTGAAATATTGGAATGGCCAAAGAGTGCCATACTGGTGTCATAATTTTTAGTACTTTTCTTTTTAATTATTTTAAAAATATAAGGACTTGGAATTCAAGGGTGGGGTCAGTGAGTGACCCTACCTAATTTTGGGTGAGGAATCCATTCCTGTAATAATATTTATGGATTTCTTACTCCTTATTTTTTTAATTGAGGTATACTTATTTTTCATAGTTTGTGTTACTATTTGACAGTTTTGCTCTGTACATTGTAGCAAGCTGACATGGTTTGTACTTGAGATTCATGAATGTGGAAACATTAATCCCCATATTTTTATTGAAAGGCCTGGATTTCTTAATCCCAATATGCTCCTCCATTTCAAATTAAAATATTGAATTTTCCCTGGGGATTGTTGAAATTCTTTTATGACTGAGGAACTATTCATATGCCACATTTATTATTTTCAAGCCTGGAATTTACAGTAAATTGACTCTGGATCTATTGCAAAATCCATCATAAATTTGAGAAGCTTGAAGGGAGCCTTCTGCATCACTATCCTCAGTTTTTTAAAAGGCCTTTAGAATTTTTTGGTTTGTTTTTTGGTGGTCATGAATTATTGGAACAAAAAACTAAAAGGAGTTTCTAGGTGAATAAGAAAATACTTTTTTTTATTTTGAGAAATTTAATTTAAAGATATTATGTGAGATTTTTTATGTCAATTTAGTTTTTTATGAAAATCATTGATTTTGGTTCTATCAGAAAAGTTGAATTTCAATGAATTATTGATCATTTTTTGCTTTAAATTCAAGTTTCTTTATGAAAATTACTAGATTGCTCCTCCAAATTTAGGGATTCCTGGTTTAAAAGCTTAGCTTGCTCCTGCAAATTTAGGGATTCCTGGTTTAAAAGCTTAGCTTGATTTAGAGGCAAGATTCTTAACCCCGGGTCTGGGGCTAAGATTTTAGATAATAATTTTGGCTTCTCAATGGTTTTGTCAAATTTGGTCAACATTGGTATTTTAAAACCCTTGAAAAATAAATATTCTCATAGAAGTAAATGAATTACTTTTTTTATCAGAAAAGTGATTTTCAAAGTATTTTTGATCAATTTTTGATGTTAATTTAACATTTTTATGTAAAGGGCATTAATTTTCTAACACCCCCAATCCTTTATTTCATGAAATATTACATCTACCCACCATTGCACAACTCTGCTTCCACACAGGCAAATACTTTATTTCACGGCACTTTCAAGAATTTATTTTTTTTATTTCTGAAGTGGCAGTCCTGAAGCTGGCTTTCAAAAAACCCCCAAAGAAATATTTTTTAATTTTAGAGGCATTAGAACCCCTCCAAAAATAGAATCAAAAAATCAAAAAATTCCACAAAAACAAATTTTTCCATGGGTTTTGGGATCCTTATTTTGGGTTTTTCAATTTTTTTTTTATATTTCATATCAAAATATTTCAACTAAAATACAAAGAGATTTCAATTTTTTTCAGATTTTTTGGATGTATCATTTTACCTTCAAAAATTCCATCAAAAAACCAAGGAAATCAAAAAATTCAAAGTTCTCATTGGTTATTTTCATCCTGTTATTTTACTTTTGATTTCATTTTTTTGGGGTGATTAAAGAAAGAAAAAATTTTAAAAAACAGTCAAAGAGGATCTTAATATTTATTTCAGATTTTTGGGATATATTATATTACCTTAACAAACTCCTTCAAAAAAGCAAAAAATTCAATATTCTCATTAGACTTTTGGATCCTTTTGTTTGCCTTTTTGGTTATTTTTTTTGGTATTTCAAGCAGTTATAAATTAAAAAAAACTTTCAAAAATATTTTTGAAACTTTTTTCAGAATCTTAGCATGTCATTTTTTACCTTAAAAATTTCCTTCAAAAAACAAAAACATTCCAAAAATTCAATTTTATCATTGGATTTTTGGATTCTTTTGTTTGCCTTTTAAATTTTTTTTTGGGGTATTCAAGCTGTAAGAAATTTAAAAAAATAAAAAAATAAATTCTTAATCCAGATCTCTTGGATGCATGCATACACCATCCAACCTTCATTCAAAAAATCAAAAAAAAGGAAAAAATATGGATACAAATATTAAAACTTGTTTAACTATGATTGTTTTTATGTTTCTACTTCAATTTCTTGGAGGGAAAAAAACCTCATTACCAAGCTCTAAGGTTTGATCAATAATGGTTTTCCAAGATTTGGAATCCTTGGTCACAAAGCTTTTCCAAAGTGGAACTGACCTGGGAGCTGGCCAATTATCAGAATTGAACTTGAATGAGACTATATGTTTGAAATATTCTAAAAGAATGAAGGAAATAGTAGAAGATTTGGAATTTGGAGTGGGAGGGGAATGCATACAAAGATAAGTGAAACAAATTAAAGAAGAAAAGATAACCACTGGACACTTATAAATTTTAGCCAGAAGGAAACCATGGCATGAAAATTTCATCAACATATGTATGGGAGTTGGATCAGAAATTTGGTTCAGTTGCCTTCTTTTTTCTTTGAAAATTTCAGCCCAGATATCATGCAGTAATCTTGGTTCCTTGAAGATTGGGTTTGAATCAAGCTCTGTATCCATTTCTTTCCTGACTTCAATCCAGTCTTCTGAGTTCCTCCCCAAACAAATGGCTGCTTTTCTAAAGCCACATATCTCATCCCCTATGACATCTTGAACATGTGATATATTTGGAATGGCTTTTTTGCAGGAAATAAAATCTTTTAAGGGAACTAAAACCAAAAATCAGAATTTTTAATAACAGAAAATATGCTCTAAAGAAAAAAATCACTTATCTAATTGAGACTTGTTCAAAGATCCCAGAAGAAGAATAAAATAATGATTGGGAAAACTGGAGGAAAAACCCAAAAGAAATCACACAAAATTCAAAAATCAAAAATTTCCAATGTACTCACTTTCTCACTGATTTTTGGGGTTGATAATACCTTCCTTCCAGGAGGATGTTAAGGAGAATCCCAATCTTCATTTTATACCTTTAGTCTCTTGATTCTTGTCCCAGGATTTTATTCAGGATAAGCAACCAGCTTATTTAAAATGGTTCCAGACAGCTGATAAAAATTTGAATGAATAAATTAACAAAAATGACATCCAAAAAAATAAAATGAAATGACATGAAAGCTTTCCATATTATTCACATCCAAATCTGGCAGCTCTTCATCTGCTGAATCTTACCCTTCATCCAAATCAGGCACCTTTTCATCTTCTATATATGACCCTTCAGTCAGAAATTAAAACTATGTTAAAAAAATGAAAGTGGCTAATTAAAAAAATCCATTTCAGAAGAAATAATCATAGATATAAAATTACCTCTTCCTTTGATTGCTCCTTCTTTTTTCCCTCCCTATTCCCCTTGATGGACTTCCACTTTCTTGAAACTTGAACACATAGGAAGAAAATATTAATTATGAAAGTTGATATATTTTTTTCCCCAAAGAATGGTGAGTGACCTTGGAATTTGGTATTAATTTATTCTTTGTCCTTCATTTCCTCTTGTGTTTCTCTAAATATTCAAAACTAGATGGATTTCTTTTACTTGAGGACTGAGAGATCTTCTTGAACTGATTGGGTGCTCCTTTGGGTCTTACTCTTAATTTGGATCTTTGAGTGGAATTGGGCTCTTGAATCAGATTAATTTGATATTTTCCACTTTATAACTTCTTGCTTTCACTCCAATGATATAGATGTTCTCCAGGGGGCAAATTTCTGAATTAATCAAAACGTTCAGTGAAACAAAGGTTTTCATTACTGTCTCTGGTTGGAGCTTCAAGTTTTTAACATTATTCAGTTGCATCAGGCTCTATAGTTAACTGGAGAAAACAAAATCAAAATAAATCAGGATATTATTCATTTGAGCTTGAATCCAAAAAAATAAAATAAAAATAAACTCACTGATAAGGGGGCTTGGGAATGCCATTGAGGATAAAAATCTTCAAGTTTGAAGAGTTCACCCATTCTGATAACTAATTTGCCTTTGTGAATACCTGGTATACCCATGTAAGAAGATTAATCACAGTTTTTGCAATTGGTAGAAGATTCAGGAACTTGATGAAATGAATGAATGGTTTTTAGGGCAAAGTGGCTGATTTTTCCAGAAAGATTATCCACACAGTGAGGTTAACCAATGAGATGCTTAAATTTTTCTGAGAGGCTTCAATTGGTGTCTCGTGGTTTTTGATGGTTATGTAACTGTGAATTTTTTGAAATACATTATAGAAAGAGCCAATAGAAGAATTGATGGAACATTTAATTTAGGATTGTAGGCCTTCCATTCTGGAGGTACTTTTATTTCCAAAGGGATAATGTTTGTTGGCCAAATAGGAGACAACTTTTCTTTTTAGAGGAATCCAGCTTTCAAGAAGGTAGTCAGAACTGGGAGGGTTCCAGAAGAGAGAAATTTGTGTGAAGTTTTCCTGACAGCTTGTTTCAGAGTTGGAATAGACTAACTGATGCTATTCTTTCACAAATAGCTTCAATTCATCTTCAGATTTAAAGTGCTTCCTGCAATGAGTTTGAATATTCTTGAAAATGTTCCAGACGCAGAGAAGATGATGAGAGTAAGGAAAAGCCATTTTGATTGAACTGATAATTGCTTGTTCCTTGTCTATAATAATAACACTAGGTTGTTTATCTTCTAATATTTCCTGAAGTTGAGTCAGGGCCCAATCATAGTTCTGTTTTTCTTTTGAGATAAAAAAAAGAAGGCAACTGAGAAACTTCTGGAACAATTTTTTAACCCAAGAATATGAAGAAGGGAATTGCAAAATTTTTTTTTATATGTACAGTTCATCATTATGAGAGTTGGGAAAAGGTTGAGAAGTTTGATGGAATCAGGGTGAGAAATGAAAAATGAAGTAATTTGAACATCCATGTTGTTAATTTTTTAGAAAAAGGGGGAATTCCAGAGTTCCAGTATGAGTGCTTCAACAGGAGTTTTGAAATAAAGGGCTTTTTTTTGTCTTTGTGACCTTTTTTTGTAAATTTTAAGCAGATTATTATGGATAGGTGATGAAGAGCTTTTTGTAAGAGAGTTGAGAATTTTTAATGGGTGAACTCCAGCTTTGTATAAATTTTAAACCACATCCCTTTTCTTCCATTGAATTATTCTCTGGATGGGATGTGTGGAAGGATCAATGGAAGGTGCATGATTGTGCTCTGTAAATATAACCTTCACCACCCAGACACCCAATATTTTGGAAAAATTTCCTGATAAACCAAAAGGATAATCAGTCTTTCTTGTTTTTTTATTCATCTATTTATTTAATTTGTAGGTATCTTTGCTGGTTTTATATCCCCAATATTTATCACATTGATAGTTGTAGGTATGTTTCTGGCAATTGGAGCATCTAGTAGATATGGCATATCCATGGGATTTTGCCCATGATTGGATAGCTTCAACCAGATCCTCCTTTTGATTATATGGAAGCTCAATATAAGGGGCCAGAGTGGTGGAATAATGAGTTTTATTTGATTAAGAATGAGCAAGGGGATTTCAATTACTAGTTTGGTCAGATTTAATAATTAAAAATGGGCCTGGTGAAACAGTTCTGAAAAGTTGGTGGATTTTTTCTTGATCCATTGCAAAAAGAGATTTTCTTTGTAAAAAATGAAGTGGAGATAGGAGTCAATGGTTGAAAAATATATTGAGAAGAAATTGAGTGAAAAAAGGTATTCAGAGACTTTATATAAGAGGGAAAAGTGATTTTTGGAAGTATCTGGAGTGTTGAATTTTTTTTGTTGAGGAGTGGGGAAGGACAATGATGGGCTTGTGGTGTGGTGTGGTGTGGTGTGGTATGGTGTGGTGTGGTGTGGTGTGGTGTGGTGTGGTGTGGTGTGGTGTGGTGTGGTGTGGTGTGGTGTGGTGTGGTGTGGTGTGGTGTGGTGTGGTGTGGTGTGGTGTGGTGTGGTGTGGTGTGGTGTGGTGTGGTGTGGTGTGGTGTGGTGTGGTGTGGTGTGGTGTGGTGTGGTGTGGTGTGGTGTGGTGTGGTGTGGTATGGTATGGTAGTGGGATGGTATGGTGGGGGTGATGGGAGGGTGGAAGAGGTCAAGGGGGTGGTTCATAAGATAATTGGAGCGCTCCATAATGGGTGGAGGTCCCAGGAAAGGATTTTCAGTCATATTTGATAAATTCATGTGAAAGGGCTCAAAGGAGAGTCCCAGAACCCAAAAGGGGTCCAATATGATGCTTTTTTGGTTTGGTTTTTGAGACACAAATATTGCCTCAAAAATTCCCAAAAAATGATTTTTGGAAAGCTCCAGACAATCCCTTTAAAAATGCAGCTTCAAATATCTCAGATCTTCATTAGGGTGTATTAAAGTTAACCAAAAATTTCATTTTTTGATGGTGGGTCTCAAACCAAATCCGCCATTTCAAACCCACCATTAAAAATCAAAAAAAAACCACTTATTTCACATCAGATGTGTCAGAGTTTCCTGAAAATAAATGGGTTTTTTCAAATAAAGTATTTAAAGGATTTTACTGCCTCAAACACACATAATTAAACATCATCAACACTGTTTTCAACCTCCAACCTCATGCAAAAAACTCTACCTCCAACCTCATTGGTAAAATTTGAGTCATTGATCTCATCACTTCATCACTTTCATCTCTTCCTATCATCTTTGATTCATCACTTCTTCACTCTCATTTATTCATCAATCTCATAACTTAATCACTATTACCTCTTAATATCCTGTTGGATTCATCACTTCATCACTCTAATATCTTCCTATCCTCTTTGCTTCATCACTCTCATCCCCTCATCACTTCATCACTCCCACCACTTTAAGGCTCTCATCACTTTATTGCTTTCATCACATCCATCCTCTAATCACTTCATCCCTGCTTTCATCACATCCTAACTCTCATTGTTTCATCACATCCTAACTCTCATTGTTTCATCACATCCCTTCATCACTTCATTGCTTCATTGCTTCATTGCTTCATCCCTCTTACTCTCTTTAAATGGCCCCTCAGCAAACCTCCCCCTGCAAGTCATCTAAAAAATCCAATGGACCAAAGCAAACATCCCCCAGGAACTCACCATTCAAAAATCCTCCCCCATCAGCTTCCAAGGGCTCAAGTCAGATCAAGAGAGCTGATCACATCATCCTGGTAAACTGGCTCAAAATTCCCTCCAACTATGACATTTGCTTTGGATCTGACAATGAAACCCAAGTTTTCCAACCTCCATCCTCTAAGTTTAATGGTTATATCCTGATGGCCAATGAACTGAAGAATAAAACAAAAGGTAGGCTGGATCCTTCATCCAAAAGGATGAGGGATAAATTCAATAACTATTGAGCCAAGTACAAAAAAGCCCACTCAATATCAATCTCCACTGGCTTTGGTATCACAAACTCCAATAAATCCAAGGGAATCAACTCATTTGGTGATAAGTTGGATCCCATTTGTCATTTTTATATTCAAATGGATGAAATCTTTGCAAAGAAGGCCAATATCAGCCCTTTAGGCACTTTTGATTCCCCAAAATCAGATTCAGTTGATGCCGAGGACCTGGCTGTGGATTCTCAGCATAGCAATAGTTGAAAGTTGAATATTCTTCCATCCCACTTCAGTCTCCTTCTTTGTATTCTTCTTTCTTGTTTTTCTTGTTCCTTTTGTTGTTTCTTTTCTGTTTCCTCTATTTTCCTCTTTCATGTTACTAATTCAGTGCGCACGTCTCTCTCATTTCTCTTCCTCATGTCATCCGTTCCTTGCGCCCTGCTTTCCAATCCTAACTACACCACACGGGATCTCCCGGGAATTACTGTATTCTCCTCTCATCCTTTGAACCGTTCACTTTGACCTCTGGAATTTGTACTCTTCTTTCTTTCTTTGAATCTTCTCCTCAATTTTTCAATCACACCTCTTCTTCTCATGATATGCACTGCATCAACTCCTCCTCTTCTCCTCAACAACTCTTGTCAACTCAAATTCTTGTCTTCAACTTCAATCACCAATTTGCCTGGTAAGACTTTTCCCTGAGTTGTCTTCCTGCCATCATCCTCAAACTCTCTCAAAATCAACCCAACATGCTTTGGGACTCAAGAATTTCTCCTGCCGGCTACTCCAATTCTCAAGACTTTCTGTCCCTGCTCAACCTGTTACTCAACTTACTCGTGATCATCCTCTTAGACTCTCAATGCTTGATGTTTGTTCATCATTAATTTTCCCATTGTCTCCTTCTTCTCCAATTTCTTTTTCAACTGATTCCTTTTGTTTCTTAGCCCTCTTAAGTTCTTTTTTTATAACCCATTTCTTTGAAATCCAACACGGTTAAAAGCCAAGAATCAAACCTGACTAACACAACTGGCCCAATGGAGGGATCAAGCGACAACAGCTTTTGCCAAATCATACTAAAGGCAGCACTTGAAGCTGTTCCAATTCTATCCAAAGAGAACTATTCAATTTGGAAAGAAAAGATGACAATCTTACTGGAACTCAAAGGCGTGAAGGAAACTCTGGAAAATAACTCAAAGAATCTTAGCAAATGAGACAATATGAAAATTAGAGTTATCCTCCTCTAAAGAATCAATTTGTTAATGCACAACAAAGTGGTCAATCCATTAAACATATCATCCAAAAAATGTCTCTGGAAAACAATAAAGGAAAGATTTGCTTCATCTCAAACGGATAATTGCGCCCAAGTCTTCAACAAATTTCTATATCAACAATTCAAACCAGATTCCATCAATTCCTTCATAACCAAATCCAAAAATTCCTTGAAGAAGATGATTGATGTAGGGATTGATTTACCCAAAAATATCCTTGCCTACCATCTCCTGTTAAAATTTCCTTCCTCCCTTCATTCCCTTTGACAGCAAATTATGCATTTGGACAAACACATTATGGTCAATCTGGTCCTGAATCATCTCACGCAACTCAATAACAAAACTCAAGCCAAGTCAAAAGATGTTCCTATCTCTAAAACTGCTCTAGTTGCCTCAAATCATCCCAAGAAGTCTGTCCCTTGAAATTACAATGTATGCATGGCTATCATAACCCGCTCTCTCCCAATCATCCCAAAGACAAGTGTTGGCACAAGCATGAGCATCTTGCTACCACCTGGTGGAAAGAAGCTCAGGCTAAATGGAGAGCTCAGTAAAATTCCAATGCTAAAAAAAAAGAAGTTTCTCATTATCATGCCCTACCCACCACTTGGATTGAGGAGGTCCATCCCAGCAATCAAATTATTCTGGACTCTGGCGCTTTGTGCCATATGTTCAACTCCAAAGATTTCTTTGTCTCTCTTTCTGACAGCCCTGGCAAAAAATCTATCAGCACCAGGAAAGAAGGTGCTCAATTAACTATCAAAAGAAAGGGGACTGTCAGACTGTTGTGGAAAAACTCAGTGGTCACTCTTACAAACTGTTTTTTTGTCCCTGATATAGTTGTCAACCTAATCAGCCCTGGCAATCTTGTCTCTTCAAAAGAGTGCTTCCTATCATTGTCTTGATATTGATTCTCACTTTTTTCTAAACCCTCTCAACTAGCGTTTTCCGGCTTCATCCAAGGAATATTATTTGTCCTCAACCCACCTTCAACTGTTGTCCTCAATCTCAAATTGTGCTATTTAGCCAAAAAGGAAATGACCAACAACCAAATCAAAATACTTCACCAATCCTTTGGGCACGCCAGCCCTTCTTGTCTTAAAATCCTCTTCCCCAAACTTAACCCTCATCTTCTCTCTGACTTCCAATGCAAAGACTGCATCTTCCCTAAAATAACAAAATCATCCTTCAAGAATACATCCACTCCCACCTCTAAACCATTCAAACAGCTCCATGTAGATTTAATCGGCCCAATCTCTCCTCCATCCAGAAACAATATGAACTATATCATGAAGACTGTGGACAACTTTTCTGGCTAAATCTAAGCCATTCCCCTCCAACATAAGTCAGACGCCTGTCATAAGCTCAAAACTACTCTCAACTTCAAAATGCAGAAGAAAAGCTGTTTTTCTGCTACCATCTTCATGGATGGTGGTGGAAAATTTGCCTCATCCAACTTCAAGCACTATTTCCTTTCCAACTCCATCCAACACCTAAACTCCAAACTGTACCATCACAAACACAACGGCAAAGCCAAACAAGCAAGTCAAACTCTCACCAAATCAATGAGAGACATTCTCCGCAGCTCACAGCTTCCCCTCAACCTTTGGGCCAAAATTTCCAAGGTTGCTTGCCTAACGCTAAATCAAATTCCCAAAACTCCCTCCTCCCTTTCCCCTTATCAAATATTCACTAACAAGATGCTCCCACGTAGCTGTTTTCATCCAATCAGCTGCAAGGTTGCCTACCTCAACACCAAAGTTGCTTGTGACAAAAATTTCGAAGACCACAGACTCAACCAAAATCTTGTGGGTTACAACCCTAACTTCCTTTCTTATTGCATTCTTAAACCTAAACATTCAATCACTTCCTCCAAACATGTTAAATTCATCAAAACCAATCTCCTTTCTCAGTCCTCTTCCACTGCTCCTCCTTCCACTCCCAACAAATCCCTTGCAATAAAGTTTGACAACAACTTTCCCACTTCTTCCTGCCTCTCCCCCACTCATCTTATTTCCAACTGTCCTACCAAGGAACTTGCACCTCCTGAGACCAATCTTCCTCCCCCTTCTCCTTCAACTTTGTAAAACCCTTCTGACTCCTGCTCCAACTCCTCACACAATCTTGAGGCCCAACTCAATACCCACTACTCTCTTTGAGATTGCTCTAACCTCAAACCTCCGCAACAATTTGCGTATCATCACTACTTTGTGCCCAGAACTTACAAACAAGCCAAAAAGTTTCCAGAAGCTCCTAAATGGGATCATTTGATGAATTTGGAACTCAATGGCATTGAAAAGCTTGGAGTATGCAACAACTACAAAGGTCCTGAGCCCTCCAACCCTCTAAAAACAACTTGGGTATACCATTTGAAAGACAATTGCCATGGAGATCACCTCATTTTCAAGAGCCAACTCTGCATTCAAGGGTTTGATCAAATCTATGGTCTCAACTACCAAGGCACTTTTTCTCCTACAGGCAAGGCTGCCTCTCTACAAGTGGCTCTCCCCTTTGGACTCTATCACCCAACTCAATGTCAAGAGTGCTTTTTTGCACGCTCTGCTGACACACAAAGTCATTATCAAAACCCAAAAGGCTCTAATTGAAAATCCAAGTAATTAATCTTCAAAAAGTCACTCTAAAGTTTAAAACAATCACCCTCAAATTGGTTTGAAACTCTTACCTCCTGGATTTGCAAGAAAGGTTTTCACAAGTCACCCTCCGATCCCTGTCTTTACTTCCACTCTAAATCCAACTCTGTCTTGTTCTTCCATGTTGAAGATCTTGTGCTTGTTGGATCTGGTGACAAATTTCTTTGCAACTTTCTGTCCAGATTTCCAAACTCCAGTCACCATGATCCCAACACCATCCTGGGAATGAAGTATGAACAACTGGACAACTGTATCCTACTGTCACAACCCAAGCACATTTATCACAGACTTGAGGAGCTAAAGATGACTGACTGCAAACCCTCCAGAGTTCCCCTCACAGTCAACTTCAAGCTCACCCCCGCCTCAGACAAGGACCACAAAGAGTTCGAATCTCTCAATATCAATTACCGGTCTGCCATTTTCTCATGAATTATATTGCCTGCCTCACTCGCCCAGATCTAAGTTTTTCTGTCTCCAGCTTAGCCAGATTCTGCAAGAAGCCTGGCATTTGCCATTGGAAAGAATTCAAGCGTTGCTGGAAATACCTCAAGGCCACAAGAAATTTTAAACTCACTCTTAAAGTCTTGAACACCAACACTCAGATAAAATTCTTTAGCAATGCTTTGTGGAGCAATGATCTCAAAACCAGGCGCTCACAATCCGGAAATCTCTCCTTACTTTTTGGCTCACTGATATCATGGAGCAGCTATTGTCAATGGAACATCACTCAATCTACCACTGAGGCCAAACTGAATCCCTTGGTAAACTCATTTCTCAAAGCTATTTGGATGAAGGTTCTGGTCTCCAAACTTTGGAGAAAGGAAATAAAGCCCAGCCACCACTTTGTGGACAACAAAGGTGTTGATGACAAATTGAAGAAGTTTGGATGCCACTCTAACACATGCCATATTGAAATAAAAAAAAAGGTTTACGCAAAGAACTTAAAATGGGAAACTTAATTATTGAGTTAATTCCCTCTATGGCCATGAAGGCGGATGGTCTAACCAAACCTCTCAATGGCTCTTCTCTTGCAAAACTCATCCTCTTAATTGATACCTCATTTTTCCCTCTAGATCCAGTCATACAAGCCATGGGGGAATAGTCTTCCGTCCCACTTCAGTCTCCTTCTTTGTATTCTTGTTTCTTGTTTTTCTTGTTCCTTTTTTGTTCCTTTTCTGTTTCCTCTATTTTCCTCTTTCATGTTACAGATTCAGTGCGCGCGTCTCTCTCATTTTTCTTTGTCATGTCATCCATTTGTTGCTCCCCACTTTCCAACCCTAACTACACCACACAGGATCTCCTGTGTCAGCTTGCTACTATGTACAGAGAAACCTGTCAATAGCAACACAAAACTATGAAAAATAAGAATATCTCAATTAAAAAAAGAAGGAGTGAGAAATCCATAAGCATTATTCAAAAAATGGATTCCTCACCCAAAAGTAGGTAGGGTCACTCACTGAGCCCACCCTTGAATTCCAAGTCCTTACATTTTTAAAATAATTAAAAAGAAAAGTACTAAAAATTACGACACCAGTATGGCACCTTTTGGCCATTCTGATATTTCACAAGTTTTTTCACGTATAGGATTTACACATAAAATTCACTCAGAATTGAGGTGTTCTGCATATTTTAGGAGTTACACGCGGAAATGTGTTATGTCACAATTCTCGCACGCAGCCCCGCATCATTACATATCCCTACGTAATCATAGTAGCAGATTCCCGCACACTAGAGACCCGCGCGCAGCTAATTTCGCCACGCACGCAGCGGATCCTACCCCGCGCGCATCTGTACTAACTGATCCCCGCGTCTGGATCCGTTGTGACTAATCTGACAACCAGGTACCGCTCAGAAGAGCTACAACCTAGTTAGAGTTTCCTAGCATATGTAACAAGTTGACATATGCATTAGTAATAGTCTAAAAAGATCTAGACTTAAATAAAATTAATAAAAATTAAGTTTAGAACATTTTTTAATAATAAATCAAAGATCAAGGATTACCACGTAAATCACTGACTCTGATCTTTGAAGACCACGAAACACTACAAGGAGTGGTAATAAAAATTATTAAAAATTTTCTACGTGATTAGCAGATGATGGAAAATCAGTAAACATCCACATCTGCCCGCTTTAAAGCAATACCAGTAGTACAAATGAAGGATGAGTACAGAATGATCAAATTTACGCTGTAAAAGATTAACAGATCCTGTGGCTAAAATAGTACAGAAATCTAGCAGATCTAAGGTCAGCTGATTGACAGAACCAAGTGGACGTGCCAATCTTGCCCTGACTGGCTTGCAAGGCTCAACCCACGAGCAGAACCCTCTCTACGTGCCCTGAGAAGCCCAAAATCACCCCAAAAAGGTATTTATACAGACCTCTTTGGATCCAATCATTTGATCATCAGTTTATCAGGAATTATTATTATCAATCAGAAACCCTGTCATTGTTAGTCAAGTGCTTATGAAGAGTCTAAGAAAGTGATTTATGACCAAGTCTGTAGTATTATTATTAATTTCTTAAAACCAATCAACCCTTGAAGTTTAGTCAGGCAATCCACCCCATCTGCTCTGAAACCCTTCCTATTATTGCAGGATTTTCGTGATAAAGTTCTCAGAATGAGTGTTTCCCTTCCTGTCTAGGCAGGTGTGCTGTTATGCCCGGACATTAGTGGAATAAGCCCTTTCTAAGGCACCCATCTTCATTCCAAGGTTCTTAAACTTCCTAAGGAGGCCCCTTGAAGAGAGTTTGCTTTTTCTGTAAAGAACCCCAGTAGTATAATACTTTGGCCCCTCTTTTATATACATATTGAAAAACTTTTATTACCAAAACAATTAAACCTTGCAACTGCTCTTATTAAATTATTTATTTGAGCCTCTAGGCGTTTATTTTTGGAATAATTATTATTATTTTTATTCCAGTATTTTTATCACTCTCTGTAGCTAAAGGACTGCTAGGTTCCTGGTATCAGAGAGCTGACATCCTGGGACTTACTGGATTCTCCTCCAATCCTCTGAACTGTTCACTTTGACCTCTGGACTTTTTCCTCTTCTTTCTTTCTTTGAATCTTCTCCTCAATTTTTCGATCACACCTCTTCTTCTCAAGATCCTCACTGCTTCAACTCCTCCTCTTCTCCTCAACAACTCTTGCCTTCAACTTTGATTACCAATTTTCCTGGTAAGACTGTTCCCTGAGTTTTCTTCCTGCCATCATCCTCAAACTATCTCAAACTCACCCCAATGTGCTTTTGGAATCAATACTTTCTTCTGCCAGCTACTCCAATTCTCAAGACTTTCCGTCCCTGCTCAAACTGTTACTCAACTTACTCGTGATCATCCTCTTAGACTCTCAATGCTTGATGTTTGTTCATCAAGAGTTTTCCCATTTTCTCCTTCTTCTCCAATTTCTTTTTCAACTGATTCCTTTTGTTTCTTAGCCCTCTTAAGTTTTTTTATAACCCATTTCTTTGAAATGCAACAGCAATTATAATCCCAATGTAACCTATGAGTGGCCCCAATCTGATGTGGATGAGGATATTCCAACAGAATCAGCTCCAATCACATCTCCATCAGGATTGATCAACAATTCAAAACCTTCCTTGGAGCCCTCACTTCTTTCTTTCAATCTCTCTCTTCCTGGGTTGAAAGAAAGGGAAAAATTTTCTCATGAGGAGCATATTATTCTTGTATTGCCATATCCATCAACATCAGCTCAATTACGGGACCAAGTTCTTTCCTCTTCTTTCTGGTTAATCCTGACTGATTTAGATGTTAAAAAAATAGCCACCTCCATTCCTGAATGTCCAAACACCGTCAAGCCCATGGGGCCTCTAACATCCCCTTTGAATAATAGCAACAAAATTCCCACACAAAAATCCTTGTCAAAGGGAAAGTGAAAGTCCTCCAATTTGATGAAATTCAAACTCAATAGCCATCAAAAGAGGAGAAGAGCTTCAAGTTTCTCTGGCTTTGAGGATATCATGGAGACGCAAGATTCAAGTAAGTGCATTGATTGATTCTCCTTTCTTTCAAAATCAAGCTCATTTGTATTCCCCCCCTCAAAAAAAAAGTGAAGTCACAAATTGAATTCAGAAAACTTTAATTTGAAAAGGAGAAATGGGATTTACAACTGGCTATGGATTTTCAAAGGTAGAAAGATGAGATTGTGACTCATCAACAAAAGTTGGATGCTGAGTGGAAAATGAAACAGGCTGAGTTGGAGTTTCAAAAGTAGGAAAAGGATAAGGATCAGCAGGAAGAGCCACTCAAAAAGGAGAGGGAAAGGTTAGCAACCAAAAAAAAGATGGTTTATTGGTAGCCATGGCATGTGTTTGTAGCAGTAGAAATGTGGATGAAATAAAGTAAATGAATCAATTTCTTTCCTTGTAATTAAATTCACTTTTATAAAAATATTGTTAAAAAAATTTTTTTGATTACAACTACGTTTGAGACTATTTTTAATACCAGAAAAAAACAAATATTTTTCATTTTTATTTATATCTTTGTTCTAGAATATATTTTTCCACTTTTCAAGTCCCTACCAGTGTTTTTAGTGTTTTTCTTGATTTTCATTGAAATTGCCATTCTTTTATGAGTGAAAGTCTCCACAGCAGGAAAAGTACAGTGCTTGTACTTGTTTTCTGCCAAAACTATTTTAAAAATGCCCTTTTGTTTGAAATCAATCCTGAAAACAAATTCAGGAAACACAAATTGGCCATTGGATACTTGATATTGGTCCTCATTTTTGATAAGTTTTCCATTTGAATTTTTGCTTGGAGCCACCAGTAAGAAGAAATGGGATGAGACATTGCCTTTTTCAATATGGGAAGAGTTGTAGAAGCCATTTGATGTGAAAGTAATATGTGGTGAACAGTAAAAAGCAGTGAGGCCAGATCCAAATTCCAAAGAAGAGAAGGAGGGGATGTGTTTTTTCTTCATTGTTTGATGGTTTGATTCAAAGGCCAGTCTTGCTAAATTTCTGAAGATTTGGCCTCAAATTTGAGAGAACTATTCAGCCCTAAAGTTCAAAAAATAGAACTCTTGAGGGGAACGTTGAAAAGCAGCTTTTTTCAAATATTTTTCAAAGATTTCCAAAGGGTGCATTGATTTTTGCCATCCAATAGCCCACATCTTCCCACCCCAAGATCTTGAGGGACCAACAATGTTGACAAATTCATTCAATTGGTGAATGAAAGTGGTAACTTTTTTGATGTCCTTCTTCTATTCCTCCAATATTTCATTCAAAGGGAAAAATTTGATTATGGCCACCAGGGCCTCACAATCAGATTGCTCATGAAAAAAAATATTACCAGAGAAGAAATGGAAGTGTTTAATCTTCAGTTTGGCCTGTTCAAGTTCTTCAGGGGAGGGTTTTCAATGGTTTTTTTTTTCAGAAGTGATGGCAGGATAGAGATCCAAAGTTCATAGTTTTTTCTCTAACCACACAACTGGCTCCTTGATCCCACCTTCTTCTATCTCCAAAGAGATTTTGGAATCTTGGTGTTTAGCCCTCTTTTGCTGACAAGCCCTATTCTTACCACCTCTCTGTATGCTTATCAATTAATCCCCTCCCATCTTGTTCCCTCCCATCCAAATACTTCAATTGGGGTGAAGATCACGAAAGGATTCAACTCATTGTATAAAATTTTGAGTTTAGTAGCAGAAGAATTGGAAATCAGGAAAAATGGCAGTTGAAGACAGAGAAAGGGGTGGAACAACCACTTGCATTGCATGGAATAAAAAAAGCATTCATTATTCTGTTGTAATCAACATAAATGATAAAAAAAATAGAAAATAAAAAAACAATGCCAATGAATTCTCCTACAAAAAAAATTTAAAAAAAAAACAATCAGTCCCCTTTTTAACCATCAGGGAGGTGGAGGAGGGGAAGGGCCTGCAGGGGAATTTATTTTTTGCCAAAGAATCAATCAATTGATCAAAGGGCAAAAAAATGATCAATTTATCAATCAAACTGCATGCAAAAAATCAACCAAAAAGCAAGCAAATGATTGACAAGGAGGAGGAGGAGGGGTGCTTACCAGAGATGCGGAGAAAAGAACAAGCAAGGAAAAAGGTTCTAAAAGGAGGAGGAGGAGGGGAGAGGTCAGCACCAATCAATTGAGGAGGAGAAGGCGGGGGGAGGTCAGCACCAATCAATTGAGGAGGAAGAGGCGGGGGAGCTTACCTGGGCAGATGAGCAAAAAAAAAGGGAGCCTGGGTAAGGAGCTGGATGACTGGGTGAACTTGGAGGTGGTGGTAGATGGTGAGGTGGTGGTGGTGGGTAAGGTGGTTTGGCGAGGAGTAAGTAGGAGTGGAAAAGTGGTTTGTTTGGGTGAGGTGGGTTTTTTGGAAGTTTTGGTTCTGTTTTTTTATCTAAGTCCACCAAAAAAAATAAAATAAAAAAAAATAAAATAAAAAAAAAAAAGAAAAAAGAAAAAGAAAATAAAATAAAATAAAAAAAAACCAAGTAAGCCTAGGATTTGAACAACCAAAACCAAAAAAAATTCTGTGATGTGAGATCTCACCTATTTAAAAGCCAAATGCTACTCATCAAAGTGAGCCAGTGAAAGGTGTAGAATCTGCTCTCTCAATGTGGAAGATGAGGTACAAGATGAGACCAGGATGACTTGAGGAGGATTGGGAATATCTTCTTCAAATACTTCTTTCCATTCATCTGTGATGTTGGCAAGAAGGTTGTGAAGTATTACACAACTGATAATCCAGTTGATGAGGATCTTCATGTCTTTGGAATTTTGTAGCTGGTTTTGGATCTCCCATAAGCTGGCCCATCTTCATTTCAGGATTCCTATGGCATGCTCAATCCAAACTTGTAATTGGGCAAGATAATAGTTGAAATCAGTTTTGGCTTGATCATTGGATGAAGCATTGCATTATGCTGGAACCACATATTTCCCACTAGCATAGGCTGAATTTAACAGAAAGCATTCATCTTGGTCAAACTAGTTCTCTGGTTGTTGGGCCATCTGCATCCAATTGAAAACATATGATCTTGACTAGAGCCTGGAGGGCCAGCATGGAGGGATATGAAATTCTTGTTGTTATCACAAACAAGTTGTAGTGACACAGCGTATCTATAAAAACATATAAAGCATATTTGGTTGGTGCGTTATCAAAGATTTTTTCAAAGGCTTTGGAAAATAAATGAATCAATTGCCTCTTTTTCCAATCAAAATAGTGGTTGCCATCTAGTTTGGGTTTTTGACTCAAGGGAATAGTGGTTCCATCAACAAAAACAATGCAACCGGGAAAGACTTCAGTCTCCATTACTTGAGATATCTCCTTGAATTCTTCTTTTTTTTGCCAAAAGATTACTGAGAAACAGAAAGATAGGATAGCAATCATGCCTCTTTTGGTTTAAAATTTAATGGTTCCATAACCAACTTGGAATATATTTTCTAATTGATGAATTTCTGCTCCATTTCCATATGATCCAAATCTGTAAAGAGAAACATCCAGTTGGATAGATGTATTTGGTTGAAGACTCTGAGAATTTTTCTGTAAAATATGGTTGTCTTCCAGCATCCCCAAAATTTTCATGAATGAAGGCAATAAATTTTGGAACAGTTGCTGAAGGCATAAGTTGGGGAGTAGATGAAGCTTTTTTTCTTTCATACATAGGGTTGTGAAGAGTGTGTATTTTTGGAAACATGTATTTCTTTTCTAATAGAGAATTCAAATCTAACCAAGATGATTCAAAATTGTAGTCTAAATCAGAGTCTGAATCAGAGTCAAATAATAAAAAAAGTTTGGTCAGCTTTTTTGTGTTTTAAAATTGCTGCCAGGAAGTTTGATTGGACATGTTGAGAAAGATGGTCATGTGATGTGGGGTGATGAGATGATGATGGGATGTGTGTGATTTGATGGAGATAAGAAGTGATGGAGATGAGATGTGTGTGATGCAATGGAGATGGGATTGGTATGGAATTTCTGAGGTGGAGGTGTGTGTGGGTGATTTGCATGCAATGGGATGTGTGTTATGTGATGGAGATGTGAAGCAATGGAGATGACATGTGTGTGATGTGATGGAGATGGGATTGGTATGGATTTTCTGAGGTGGAGGTGTGGATGGGTTTATTTGCATGCAATGGATGGTGGATGGATGATGATGATGGGTTTGTTGTTTGAAATCCACCATTTTCATGAGACCAGCCATTTTGAAATACACCAGGCAGGGGGTATGTGTATTTCAGAAGACCTCCATTGAAAATGGTGGTTTTCTAATGGCACTTTTGCTAACTTTGATATGCCCTATCATTTATTTCAGGAAAAAGGTCAAAAAATCATCATTATAAAGAGACCACCCTTCTCTTTGTTATTATGTTCATTTTCATTTCTAATTTGAGGGGTAAAAAATGTGAAAAGAAGTCAGAAGTTTTTTTATTTGATTCTTTGGATGATGTTGAGTTTTTCAAAAAAGATGAGCAGAAATTTTTATTTAAGATGGAAAACAAAAACATTCCAATATATGTGTTAATCTATGTTTTTACATTGGATTGTGTTTTTGGAGGCCCTAGATACATCCAAAATTCTTAAAAAAAGGGTAATTTTAAATTCACAGCGCATTGAGCTGTGGACACAACTCAAAATGAGACGTGTGGCTGCCACACAACCACATTCAAGCCGTGCCACATGCCACACAGCCCACACACCACGGTCTGGGCTTGTGTGGGATGCCACACGACTACATTCCAGTGGTGTAGAACTCCACATGGCTTGAATGGAGTTGTGTGGAAACCGCGCGGCCCACACCTCACGGTCTGGGCTTGTTTGAAATGCCGCACGACTACATTCAAGCCATGTAGAACTCCACAAGGCTTGAATGTAGCTGTGTGGAATCCCACACGCCACTGGACCATGGTGAGCCAAAAAACAAAAAAAAACAAAAACAAAAAGGAATGAAAGGGTAATAACATAAACCATAAGATAAATAAACCTTCCAAAACAACAGAAATCAACCAAAAAATCAAAAAATTTTCATTTTTTGGTTAAAAAACAAAAACAAAAAAAAATAAAACAAAAAAACAAAAAAAAATAAAACAAAAAAACAAAAAAAACTGGTACTATCCAATTTACTGGCCCCAAAGTAAAAAGACCCAAAAAAACACTAGTAACTGGACTAGCCCTAAACTAAAAAAACCAAAAATATCACAAGTAACTGGACTAGCCCTAAATTAAAAAGACCAAAAAAATACAAGTAACTGGACTAGCCCTAAACTAAAAACACCAAAAAAAACAGTTAAACTTGTTTTAAGCTTATCCTATCATAAGGAGTAAAATAATCCTGATTATGAAATCAGACCAACACAATTTAAACTTAATAAACATTAGAATCTCATTCAAAACACTCAATATAATGATGTTAACTTAAAACAATTAAAATAATGATATTCAAAATGTGGTAACCCTTTACATTAATAGAACTAGTTAGTTACATTAGAATTACAATTTATGTGAAACCAAATGATGAAAAAAGTCAAAGTCTATAATCTCTATCATCTAGAATACATTTGAAGTTGATCTTTGAGATGATCAACCCAACCAGAGGCTTTTTTATAAATCAAGGAACACGGTTTTGCTGCAATGTGCAGGATTGGAATCATTTCTTCCTCAAGTACCAATAGAACCCAGTGGTTATTGTTTACAAAGGAACTATAAATAGGGTCTTATTGATCTGTAACACCATTTTTCATTGAAGTATAAGAACAAGATGACTTCAATGAAATCAAACATATAGGTCTGGCATATTTTTCTGCTAATATTTGTCCCATATCTAGTTTAGCCAACCATTTTGAAGAGGGAATCTTTTGATTGATTTCTTCAACATCAAGACTTTGTTTAATCTTTTCTACCTCTTTTGCAAAACCAAGCATCTTAATGTAGCATGCTTCATGTTTCTCTAATGTTTCAATCATTTCCTTTCTCACTTTAAACCATCCATGTTCATTATAACCAAGAGATTTAGCAATGACTCTAAATCTGCAATTCCCATCTCCAATTGAATCCCAAACCTCACCCGAGAACCTATGGAATTTCTTGGGTATTTGATTGAGGTATTTAAATTTTGTTTCCTATCACTAAAACTAAGTTAGTATTCATTTCTTTAATAAGATCAACAAAATTAATACTCACCAAAGATGAGCTTCCAGTTGCAATTTTCTGCATGTTGTCTTCCTCTCAAGAGTATTCTGATTCCAAATTAAGTGATCCCAAGTCACTTTAAGTATCTTCCTCTGAACTATGAAATTTAGATTCTGATCCTGCCAACTTTGACTAACAATTCATCATTAGTTAGTTGTTTCATTAAAGCCAAAAAATGAATGTTTTCAAAAAGAAAAGACTTACAATCTTTCTTCTTTTCTTATTTTGCACCCTTCCAGTCCTATTTTTACGCTTGAGTTTTTTTTCAACATGCTCAAAGCAAGATGGTTCTCTCCCTGCATCTTTCAATTTCGGCAAGCCCCTGCTTGATCTTAAGACTTTAGGTTCAATTCTTGGCTTCAATCAATATTTTTTGATCTTTTGAATGATATACTTCAATTGGCCGCCTTGTTCATGATCTGGAGATTCCAAGATCATTGCATTCACTTTTTCAAATAACTGAGGAATTCTCAGCATTTTGTCCACATTTCACTTCAAAAATTCAAAAGGATCAACCATTAGTGAATTAGGAATAATTAACCAAAAAGCATTAATCACATAGTAATTTGAACAATCCAACTTAAGCCAACTTACAGAACTAGAACTGCAAAGGTCATATTCAAACCTCCACTGAGGATGAACATCTTTGGGAATTATGGATCCTCTGAATGCTAGAAAGTCATTCTATTTGGTGGTAACAAGGCAAACCCATAGTCTTGAAGTATGACTTGGTGCACACTTTGCCATCATGATCACATTTGAACTTCTCAAATTGTTCCCTAATAAGCTGAATTGCCTATAAAAACAATTTGTATCCCAATCGTAATAGTTCAGGTGGGAGAAATTTCCTTAAATTAATTCAAGATTTGTGTAGTGATGCATGAACAAATTTAATTTGATTCAAAACCGTTCTGACAAGGTTTTTCCAAAAATACAAAATGTTTCCCCAAGAGTTTTCAAGGAACTGTTTGACAGTGGCATGGGCCCCTTCAACCCAAGAAGTTGTTTTTTTCCAAAAATCTGGTTTTATACAAGTTCACACCATTCAAAAAGTCTCTTTGATAGGGAATATTTTAGTTTCCATATACTCAATCACATCCTCATAGTCTTTCAAGAAACACTATACAAGTCAAAAGTTCAGAACCCAAAACTAATAAGAATAAGAAGCAGTGATTTGGATCTACTCTGAGTTCTGCATCATTGACCTCCGCCTCCTTGTTGGTCTTTGAGGCCCCGTACTTTACCCATGAATTCATAAAGCTTTTCCATCCTTCAACGTAATTAAAAAAGTGCCCTTTACAGTTTTCTTGTATGTTTTGAGACAAGTGCCAAGTGCAACATTGTCTTGATGACTCTGGAAGACTAGATAAAATTGCACAAATAAGAGGTTTTTTACTGTCTGTCACAAAGACTTTTGGAAGTCTCTCAGAATCATAAGCCAACAAATTTAATGCATTTAAAGACCAACTGTAAAGCTCAAAATTTTCTTTTTTAATGAAAACAAGAGCTTTTGTGAAAGTTTTTGTGTTTTATGTCATTCCTACAACCTGAAATAGCCGGATTTTGTACCTATTTGTTTTATAAGTACAATCCAACATAGCAATATGATGGAATTTTTTGGAAAGCTTTAATGAATCTGGGTGGGCCAAAAATAGGGCCTCCAAGTGAACCTCTCCACTGAATTTTGACAAATGAATCCAACTTAATTTTTCAATATTTTTGTAGATTATGTCCATAACACTTTTTCCCTTCAGTTCTTCAAGCGCTACTTTTTGCTTAGTGTTATATATTTTTTGTTCATCAACATAATTGCCGCCATCAACCTTCCTCAATTTTCTCTTAAGTTGTAACATATTGAGCTCATCATTCATGCCTTCTATTAGATTTTCTAAGGCTCCCCCAGTGAATCTCCTCAGTTTAGGATGCACAGAGGGATGTTCTGATGGTTGATGGTTATGTTGAGTTTATTTGTAGGAGAGTTTCTGCAAGAAGTCTGCCTTTGTGAAAAT
Organism: Puccinia polysora; assembly: GCA_025617555.3. Lineage (NCBI taxonomy): Eukaryota > Fungi > Basidiomycota > Pucciniomycetes > Pucciniales > Pucciniaceae > Puccinia > Puccinia polysora. The sequence continues at coordinate 7,000,545 of CM062626.1, read as the reverse complement.
TTCATGGATTAAAAACTTGCACCCAACATTCCTTGTTGGAGTTTGCCAAGACCGTTTGGTTAGGAGTTGCCCCAAATAGGAACCATGTCAATCACAGCCCTAATTCACATATTTATCTTTCTTCAAGTTAAAAAAAGTCAGAGCGTAACAATGCTTCATAGCCCATGTTTGAAAATAGTTTTGCACTTCTTCCCTAGTAGGAAAGGCTCTCATGGGAGGTGGGTCAAGTCAATGTAGCAAAAATTCATTGGCTAAGTCATAGTTTCAGTTACATACACCCCATTAGTTTCAATCAAATTAAATCCGGAAAAGACCTCAGTTCAGTAACATAAAATGTTACTCACAACCAGAGTTCAAATCCAACTGTGAAACATTTTGTTCCTCAATTGTTACCCTGGATGAGGATGCCATTGGGGCTTCCAATTTTTCATTAACCAAATCCTTTTTTTTCAAAAGCTTTTCTAATGGCACTATCTATGTAGTCCTTCAATGCAGCCATTTCACAAGGAGGGCTTGCCACTGTTCCCATAATGCAAAAAAATAGCAAAGTTACTTCAGTATTCAATCCAACTTTAAAATTAAAAACTGCAAAGTTTTCCCACTTTTGATTTAAGAAAGATGTGTCAAATTTCACTATAATATCTAGGATACTTCAATTGATTTCACTTTGATTTCACTTTAATTTTGTTTTGGTATTGCTAGGTGTGGTCCAACTGTCCCACATAGGATACATTGATCCCAAATTTGGGTTAAGGGAACCGAAGTCTGGTCCAGGGGGTGCCCAAAATTCTGGCACAACTTCTGGGAGGTTGCACACCCCCAAAAACAGCATATTTGAGCCGTGAAGGGGGTACACGGCTCCTATACAACCCTCCAGGGGTTTCATGTTTTTGGAACAGCCCTTTGTAGTCGTCTATGGGCCCCCATGGCTCAAATGGGCTGTTTAGGGCCCTACACACCTACCACACGGTTGGAGCCATGAATTTAACATTAACCAAAAAAAAAAAATCAAAATCTCTTTAATAGTTTTTTAAATTTCCAAAAGAATGAAACACCAAAATGAAAAAATAAAAAAAAAAAGGGAAAAAAGGATCCAAAAGTCTAATGAGAAAATTGAATTTTTCAAATCTTTTGCTGTTTTGAAGGAATTTTTTAAGGTAATATAATACGTACAGAAAACCTTAAAGAAATATTTAAATTCTCTTTGAATGTTGGTGTTAATTTTTTATAGCTTGAATCACCAAAAAAATTTAAATAAAAAATAAAATAAAAGGATGCAAATACCCAATGAGAAATTTGAATTTTTGGATTTTTTGTCTAGAGATAGGTTTCCAGAAAATCTTAGTTGGTTTCCAGAAGAATGAGGTACATACAAAAATTCTGGGAATTGGAAGCCTGATTGTGATGGAAAAACTTGTGACCAATTCATTTTTTTTATATCAAGTATAGAGCTTGTACCCTGTGCTTTTTATTCCTTTTTTTGTACTATTTTTCTGCAAGTTTTGCAATGTCTTTGATTCAAATAAATTACCCAAAAATCCATCTATCAAATATTTCTGGGAACGTTTCAGATTTTTTTTAAGAAAAATAAAATTGAAATAGGAGAATTTCAACCCCTTTGCAAACAATTAAACCTGTGAAAGCTTTCTTCAAAGAATTTTTTTTGAAGTTAATTATGCTCCATTCAAAGGAAAAATTTCTGAAATCTGAAATTTATAAATTCATCTCCAAATCTGAAACAAACTTCTAGGGCATTGGCTTGCTAACAGTCATGGTGCAGTGCTTGTTTTCAGGATTGAAAGGAGCTGGCTTTAATCTTCTGGAACTTCCCCTTTCAGCACAATATTCAAAATAATCCACCTCATCCCAAATTTTAGTTTATAGTGATTCCCTCAATTTTGTTAGAAGTTGTTTGATTTTTTTGAACCTTTTTTTAACACAATTACATTTCAAATTTCAGAAAGAGTTGGAAATTGAGGTTATAGGGGTTTTTTGTTTGGCCACCCAAGAATAATTTCAGGAAAAACAGAATTCAAATGGATCGATTGTTTTGATTTTCCAAAAAATTCAATTTGAAAGCAATTTTAATAGAGAAAATTGAGCCACTTGACAATTTCCAATTGATTTGTATCATTAATATCATTTAATAATGACCTTCTCCAACAGGAATGAGTTATAATATTCCTTTCAGGGCTGTAAAATCAATATAGATTAAGTTAGTTTGACAGATTTTTGATTTAAAAAAACAATTTTATCATGGACCATACTTAAATTCTATTTTCACATCCAAATGTTTTGACTAGAGATTCTAAAAACTGTCAAATCCCTTTTTTTGATTTCCAGGATGTTCCTTTGGAATGGCTGATTTTTAAATGCAAAAAATAAAATGCGTAATGATTCCTAAGTGATTGATTGAAAGATTGAACCATTAAGATACTTGGTTTTCAAAGAAGTACCAACTTTCTTTGGGGGGTGGGGTAGGTAAAAATATTACCATTAGAAATGAAGAAAAAGATCAAATTATGTCACAGAAACCAAGAACAGTGTCAGGAAAACATATTTTATCTGTAGAAAAATCTGTATTTTCACAAGGGCAGTGTTTAATTTGTGGCCTAGCACAACCTGCACAACCCAAAATTGCTTGTGTGGCATGTTTAACAGAAAATCTAAGCTGTGAAAAGGTGTTTGCAACCTGCAGATTTTTGAATGGCTGTTCAAAACTTGACGCAGGTTTTGAACAGCTGTTTGTGACCCATCTGAATTGTGAAAAGCTGTTCACAACTTGTTAATCTAAAAAACCAAAAAAAATATCAACTGGTGTTGATCTGATCCCATCAAATAGTTAGAAAGATTCTTATGATGGGATCAGACCAACACAAGTTTAACTTATTTCATTGGACTAGCGCATAACTAAATCATCCCCACCAAAAAATGGGGGTAGTCCATTGAGGTGGACTTGATACAAGTCCACCCCAATGGACTAGCCCTGAAGTAAAAAGGCCAAAAAAACAATTTCAACTTGTTTTAAGCTGATAACATCATAAGAAGTAAAAATACTCCTTATGGTGGGATCAGCCCAACAAAAGTTGCACTGACTTACCAATAAAATCACATTCAAAACACTCAAAAGAATGATTTTACCTCAAAACACTCAAAATAATTATTTCACCTCAGAAAACTCAACATAATGATGTTCAAAATTTGATAAACCTTTATATTAATATAAGTACAATATCAGCATCAGAAGTACCTGTTAGACAAAAACCATATGATGAAATGATATTATATTTATAAATTGTAATACAAATTTGGTTGAACTTTCAGATGATCAAACCAAGCAGAAAATTTCTTTAAATTCAAAGAAGATGGTTTTGATACAATGGGTGGGATTGGAATCATATCTACCTCAAGTAAAAGATGAAACCAGTGGTTTTTTTAACAAAGGCAATGAAGATGGCTTCCAATGTTTATTTAACACCCATTTTCATAGGAGTTTAAGTAAAACACAAATCCAAGGAAATGAAACAAATTTTCATTTCATAATGGTCTGCTATGATTTTGCCCATGTCTAAATTTTCAAGCCATTTTGAAGAGGGAATCTTTTCATTGATGTCTTTAAACTCAAGTCTTTTTTCAATTTTTTCAACCTCTTGGATCTCACAAAGTATCTTAGCATAGCATTCCTTATTTTTCCTCAATTTTTCAATAATTTCCCTTTGCACTTTGAACCATCCATTTACATTGTAAACAAGTGATTTAGAAATGAATCTAAATCTGCAATTTCCATTGCCAACAGGATCCCAAGCCTCACCCAAGGAATTATGTAAGTTCTCAGGTATTTGATTTAGATATTTCACTTTGTGTTACTTTGATCAAAACTTACTTAGCCAAAATTATAATCACATTAATGAAATCAATACCCACCAAAGATGAGCCTCTGGTTGACCTCTCCACTTTTTCTTCTTCCTCACAGAGGGATTCTGATGGAAAATGATGGGAGCCTAATTAAATTTCATTCTCCTCCTCTGAACTCTGAAATTCAAATTCTGAGTGTGACTTGTACTATAAATTTAATTTTCCCATAAGTTCATTAAACTCTAAAAAATAAAACTTCTCAAAATAAATGAATTACAATTTTTGGTCTTTTTGGTCTCCTGCTAACTTTTCTTTTCTTTTTAACTTCCTTTCCACATGCTCAAATCTTGAAATTGCATGAAAGGTGTCCTTCAATTTTGGTCAAAATCAGCTGAACCGTAATACTTATAGCTTGAGGCTTGGCTTAGAAACCAAATTTTTTGCATGCTTGACCAAGGAATTTAAAATCTTCACTTTAAATTCTTCAGGTTGTCCCATAAAAATTGAACTGAGCTTGTCAAACAATTTAGATGAGTGAAGCACTGGCTCAGTTTCAAGCTTTGAAAAATTAAAACAATCACTCATTATCCAATCAATTCAGGAACAATTCAATCTCTTCAAAAAATCCAACAATCCAACTTACTGAACTGGAAGATTTATATTCTAACTTCCACTGAGGATGAAAATCATCAGGCACAACAGATCCTCTTGATTCTAGTCTTTCACCTAAGATTTGGGAACAGGGACAGCCAATTGTCTTGGAATATGCCTTTGTGCACACCTTGCCATCATGGTCATGCTTTAACTTCTCTCAAATTTTTCCCCAATGAGTTTGATTGCCTCAATTGAAAATTTGTAACCCACAATTAAAAGTTATTTTGGAAGAACAGTTCCCATATTTATGCAAGATTTTTTAAACAATGCATGCACTGATTTTATTTGGCTATCAATTCCTCCTTCCAGGTGTTTCCACACATCCAAAATGTTCCCCAAAGATCCTAAAAGTAATTTTTTGAAAGTAGCATGGGCCCCTTCTACCCAAGAAATTTTTTTATTTCCAAATTCAGGGTTGAAAAAATTCCTTGCCATTAAAAAATCTCTTTGATAGTGAAATTTTCAGTTTCCATATACTCAAGCACATCCTCATGGTATTTCAAGAAAAGCTGTATAAAAGTTTGAAAATAAGCAATCCCAGAAGAGATGAACAGAAGAAGCAATAATTTGGCCTAATCTGAGTTCTGCATCATTGACTTCTGCCTGCCTCTTGGTTTTAGAGGCCCCATATGTTTCCCACAGATACATAAAAATTTTCTATCCTTCATCATCATTACTGAAGAAAAATTTGCAATTTTCTTGAATATTTTTAGACAAGTTCCAGGAGCACAACTATCTGGATGACTCAGGGAAACTTTTTTTAATAGCACAAATCAGAGCTCTTCCACTGTCCTTCATAATGACTGTGGGAAGCCTCTCTGGATCATAATCCAACTCCTTTAGGTAATTAAATTCCCAAATTTAGAAATCAAAGGTTTCTTTTGTCATAAAAACAAAATCCTTTTTAAAAGTTTTCCTGTTGGCTGTCATTTCTACAACATGCAATAGTTTTTTTTATAAGTACCATCCAACAAACCAATAGATGGAATTTTTTACAAAGTTTTTTAGAATCAGGATGAGCCAAGAACAGGGCTTCTAATTTCCCTCTCCACTGAATTCTGACCTAGAGATCCATTGTGTTTCTTGGAGAATTTCAAATAGAATTTCCATAACACTTTTACCATTCATTTCAGCTTCTTTTACCTTGCGCTTAGTGTTGTAGATTTTTCTATTTTTAAAGTCTTCTCCCCCATCAATCTTTATCAATTTCCTTTTGAGTAGAACTTAATTGATCCCATCTTTAATTCTTTCCTTAAGTTGATCTCAGGCTACACTAGAGATTATCCTCAGTTGAAGTTGCACTGAGGCGCTTTCAGATGATTTATGATTTTCATGGCCATTTCTAATGGAGAGTTGCCATGTGGGAACAGCTACTGTTTGACTTGAATGGATAATGAATTGACACCCAACCTTCCTTGGGTGATTTTTACTTTGCAGTTTGGGGAGCAATGGCCCTTTTCATACTCCATATCTGTTGTATGCTATGTCTACATATTTATCCCTTTTTGGCTTGAATTTTGTCAATGCATAGCCATTCATGGATGCCTATTTTTGAAAATAATTCTTGGCTTACTTCCTACTAGGAAAGGCTCTCACAGGAGGAGGTTCAAGGGTTTCTGTAACATCATATTTACATAGTTCCCACCACCACAGTTAAACTATTTCCTATCAAACCAAATTAATAAAATGGCACTTTAAATCTCATGCACCACCAACAGTCAATTCCAGTTGTGAAACCTGTTTTTCCTCAATTGTAACCTTAGATAAGGATGAAATTGGGCATGCAAATGTTTTATTTCCAAAATCCCTAGCTTCTTCCAAATCTTTTTAAGAAAAACTTTCAATTAAGTCCTTGAATTCATCTTTTTTTTTTTTTGAAAGCCGGGGGGCTTAGGCCTGCCACTGTTCCCACAAGCCAAAAAAATTCAATGGAACTTGAGTATTAAATGAAATTTTCAATTTAAGAAAACCCAAAGTATGCTCAATTTGGGGTTGAGAAAAATAAATTATCCAAGTATTGAGTGTTGTGTACTGTTTGTGACAAGACTTTGTTTTTCCAATAAGAAGAATTTGATCCCAAGTTCTTATTTTGGTCCAACAATAGTCCCACAATTTATGCCACATCCCCAAATTTGGCTTTATGGCACTCAAATGTGGTCCAGGGGTGCCTAGGTACCCCTAATTCACCCCTGAAATGGCTTCTTTGAGACTATTTTGCCACAAATGGGCCAAAGGTCTCAGGGAAGAAATGTGAAACCCCATTTACAACTTATGCATATTGGAATTCTAATGAATCTTTGTCTTTGTATCTCATCCCCTGTTTTATTTTATCTTTTGTTTTCTTTTTTTTTCCTATTTTCTGTGAAACTCACCTGTGTGACCGCGCTTCTATTCCCTGCAACAGTGTACATACTCTAAACCTGAACGCAAGAGTTCCTACTTGTAGTGCTCAACAGAGGTCCTGTGTTTGCCGCTAGGGCTCTCAGGTCCTCCTTGTTGAGTAAGTAGATTTTCCAATTATTTCTCATCCTCTTCTTTCTTTTCCTGTTTGTTTCTTGTCCTTCACCACTAACCAACCAACCTGCACCAGCTGATCAACCAGAAGCACTATTGTGACGTCCTTCAACCATCTCACCCATTGACTCAAGGCTTTTACCTATTGACTTATTGCTTCCAGAGTTCATCAAGATCCATACCGCTGTTTCAGCTCCTTTTGACTCTTCATGTCTAGCTGGTTATCTCTTTTGGTTCTTTTTAGGTTATTATTCATTTCTGCTCATACTGTTGTCCTTTCTTCTGTTATTTTTCTTCTCTCTAATAATGATTCTTTTTAGCCTGTTGATTTTCAGATTTACAGTCCCAGGCCGCTCTCTCTACCCAACTCAATAAAGAACCAAAAGAATGTACCATTTCTGACAATGAGGATAACTCAAAAAGAGAAATGTCCCTATCCTGAATGAATCCAACTACTCATCATGGGCTTTACAAATCCATAGCTACCTATGTAGAAAAGGACTGCTTGAGTATATAGAAGGAAAAGAAGACAAGGATCCTATCATTGCCACAACTGCTCCCCAAAAACAGAAGTTTTATGAAGCAGCCAATATTCTGATTCAAAACCTGGGAGATACAGCCTTTGATACTGTCATCAACCCAACCAATCAATCTGATCCCTTAGCCATCTGGGAGGCTATCTCTGAAAGATGCACTTCTCTCTCAACCACAAATAGAGGGCAAATTTGGCTTTCCTTCATCCAATATCAGTTCACAGGAGATCTCAAATCATACATCCAGGAATGCTGTAAGCTCATGAACAAACTAGCCACCGTTTGACTTGAAGTATCCAACAATATCCGCAGCTACACCATTCTAGCCGAACTTCCAGCTCAGTTCTACCACGTGATCAATTCAATCTTGTTGAATGACAACATTCTCAAATTTCCCACTAAGGTCCTAAAAAAACTTTGAGAAGTTACTAATCTAGAGTCCACCCAATCATCTAAAGGTCCTACTAACAAAGAGTCTTTGTCTTCCACTGCTCTTTTCAAAACCTTGGACAACAAATCAAAAAGGCGTCCCAAACATCTTTGCTCCAAAGGAAAACACAACCCTCTTGCCAACCATCCTAAAAATTGTTGTTGGAAACTTCATCCTCATCTCAGACAAACCCAAAATCCACAGGGACAAGCTCAGCTTACCAAAAATTCTCCCTCACTGCAGTCTGACAAACATAATCAGGAGGCCTCAGCCTACTTCAGCGCGCAAATCTATTTAAAAAAAAATATCAGTCCTTCAAATCCCTACTTCCTGTTCTTGACTCTTGTGCCTTGCATCACATTGTCAATGATCCTTGATGGATCCTCAACCCTAGAGAAAAATCAATCAAGATTGGTACTGGGAATGACTGTAATGCTCTTGATGCTGTAGCAATTGGTGAAGCTTTTCTCCTGAATCATGAAGGTGATCAAGTTAAACTGGACAATGTTCTGCTAGTCCCAAAGATCAATTGATTCCTGATTTCTCTAACCCAGCTCAAGTCAAAGAAAATTGTCATCAAGAAGATGGGATTCTCAGGATCCTCCCTTTCCTTGGATGATTTCAAACTAGTTGGATCCACCTCCAACAATCTTCTCAAACTCTGTGGGGTTTGGTTCAAACAGGAGAAATCTGAAACCCACTACTCATTCCTTTCTCTCTCCAATCTCCACAACAAGCTAGGACATGCCAGTGACGCCAAGATCAAACTTCTTTTTCCAAATGCCAACTTACCGGATTTGTCCAAGTGCAAAACTTTCCAAGTGGGGAAAATGATTTCTACCCCATTCAACAGCCACTTCAAACCGGTCACTTGAGTCCTGAAAAATTTCCACATTGACTTAGTTGGACCATTCTAAATTCCATTGTTTGGAGGCAGCAAGTAATTCCTCACCATTGTTGATCAGCTTTCTTGGTTCAAATCTATTGCTCTCCTCAAAACCAAAGCCAAAACCCTTGATGCTTTACCGCCTATACCAAAATGGCTGAACAACAGCTTAATTCCAAAATAATTAATATTCTTACTGATAATGGAGGTGAGTTCATTGGTCAAGAGTTCAAAATTTACTGCAAGTATTCTGGGATTAATCATCTCCTGTCACCGCCATACTCCCCGCAGCAAAATGGCCTTGCAGAACAAGCTAATCAATCAATACTGGAAAAGTCCAGATGTCACATGCTACAAGCCAAACTGACTAGTAGGCTTTGGGTAGAAGCTGTAAACACTTCAACTAATCTGCTTAATCTCCTTCCAGTCTCATCTAATAAAAATCTCATCCCCTATGAAATTTGGTACAAGCGTTTGGTCAACTACCAGTTTCTGAAACCATTCAAATGCACTTCAATCATTCTTATCCCTAAACACCTAAAAAGATCTAAACTTTCCCAATCTGGTTTTCAGGGTTTTCTAGTTGGCTTTGCCAATGATTTTTCCAACTATTGAGTTTTCAATTCTTCAACAAATAAAGTTGTCATCTCAAAAAAAATTTTATTTCTGGAAAACAACTTTGCTGGCACTGAACTTGCTCAGTCAGACTTGGATCTGCTTCCTGAATTTGAACCTTTTCAATCTCTGGATGCCTTCAAGGTAACCAATCATGATGAAAAATCAATTGAGTCTGAACACTCAAAAATCTCAGACCCTGATCCTATTGATTGCTTTTTAGACACTTCTAACCTTTTGGCTTTCAATCATTTTGCCTGTAACAGATCACAATAGCACTGAATTTGAGATCTCACCCAGAAACATTCTGGATCACCCTAGAAGACTCAACTCACAGCTCTATCTAGTCAATGCGGATTATGAAGATCCAAAAACACTAAATCAAGCTCTCAACAGTAATTACAAGTTCAAATGGATAAATGAAATGGAGAAGGAAGTGGGCAATATCAACAGCTACGAGGTATGGGAGGAAGTGGATGAGGTACGAAATATCACTAAGATCAAGTACATATGGGTGTTCAGAACTAAACAGAACAAACAAAAAAAGATTATTGAGTTCAAGGTAAGGCTCTGTGCCCAAGGTTTCAGCCAAGTTGAGGGAATCAACTTTGTCAACACCTTTGCTCCCATAGGGGATAAGAGCTCTATGAGAATACTCATCTCCTTTTCCCTAAGCAATAATCTCAAGTTGCATCAACTTGACGTCAAATAGGCATTTCTTAACGCTCCTCTGGCCAAACAAATTCATATTTTGGCCCCTCCAAATGTAACAGTACAGAAAGGAAAGACTTTGCGCCTCAAGAAAGCCCTTTATGGTCTGAAACAAGCTCCTCAAGCTTGGTATGTCACGCTCAGTGACTGGCTTCTGAAATCTGGGTTCAAAAGATGCAGCAGTGATCACTGTGTGTTCTTCTGCAATGACACCTGGCTCTACATCCATGTTGACAAAATTGCAATGTTCAGCAAGCATCCTGAGAAATTTGTCACCCTAATTAGTATTAGATTCAAGGTGAAGTATCTTCAAGAATCAAAGCTCCTTCTTGGAATCAATGTTCTTCAAGCTCTGGGATTGGTCAAACTCTCTCAAGAGTCTTATATAAATTCCACTGCGGCTGAATACCCTCTTCCAAAATTTAAAGAACATTTATTTCCATTTTCACCTTATGCCAAACTACTTCCCCCCACTGATGAAGAAACTGTCAAATTTGCTAAATCAGGTCTTAACTACAGAAAACTTATTGGTGAGCTCAACTACATTAGCGTCAACACCAGACCCAATATCACTTTCTTGGCCAACTATTTGGCTCAGTTTCTGAATTATCTGGGTCTGGTTGACTACAATGCGGCGCTAAAGGTCCTAAATTATCTATCACATACTGCCAATAAGGGCATTGAGCTCACTGTGAAAAACTTACACGCTCCTTTAACAGCCTTTGTGGACTCTGACTGGGCCACTTGTCCCTCAACCCAACGCTCAATCTCTGGAATAGTTATCACGTGGAATGGGAACTTGATATTCTGGAAATTCAGAAAGCGAGCTACAGTATCCCTCTCAAAGACCAAGGCCAAATACAAATCAGTGGGTGATGGGGTGAAGGAAGTCTTGTAGATGCAGACTTTCCTGCACAAAGTTGTGGGTACCAAATTGGACACTGAAACAGTAATTCATGAAGATAATGAAGGTTGCATAAAACTGGCCATGCAGCATACAAATTGAACAAGCTTCAGATCAAAGCATCTTGATTTAAGGCATCACTTCATTTGGGAAGAGATAGAAAAAGACACCATTCAATCAAAAAAGACCTCATCCCAAGATAACTGTGCTTAATTCCTCACCACAGCCCTTTCACAAATACCCATGTTGAACTGCCTAAACTTTCTGTGGGTACAATGAATTCAAAGCCAGGTAGGGTGTTGGAATTCTAATGAATCTTTGTCTTTGAATCTAATCACCTGTTTCCTTTTATCTTTGGTTTTCTTTTTTTTTCCTATTTTCTTTGACACTCACCTGTGTGACCATGCTTCTATTCCCCGCAACTTTGTACATAATCTAAACCTGAAGGCAAGAGTTCCTACTTGTAGTGCTCAACAGAGGTCCTGTGTTTGCCCCTAGGGCTCTCAGGTCCTCCTTGTTGAGTAAGTAGATTTTCCAATTATTTCTCAACATCTTCTTTCTTTTCCTGTTTTTGTCTTCTCCTTCACCACTAACCAACCAACCTGCACCAGCTGATCAACCAGATGCACTATTGTGACGTCCTTCAACCATCTCACCCATTGACTCAACACTTTTAACTATTGAGTTATTGCTTTGGGAGTTCATCAAGATCCATACCGCTGTTCCAGCTCCTTTTGACTCTTCACGTCTAGCTGGTTATCTCTTTTGGTTCTTTTTAGGTAATTTTTCATTTCTGCTCATAATTTTTTCCTGTCTTCTGTGATTTTTCTTCTCTCTAATAATGATTCTTTTTAGCCTGTTGATTTTCATTGCATTCCCTGGGGGGTGGTGAACTACTTTTTTGTAGCCCAGATTGGTTGAAAACTTCCTGTTTGCAACCCATGGGTCACAAATGAGTAGTTCAAAACCCCCTGGGGGACTTTGTGGAAAGAAGAGAGAGGTACTCCCCTTAGTTGTTTTTAAGTTTTGGAAGCAATGGTCCTAGCGTCTGAAAGGATGAGGATGCACCCATTTAAAGAGAGAGAGAGAAAGATATGAATTTCCTTCCTTTCCTTTCCTTTCCGTACTGTACACCATGATCCATGATCTTCCTATATATAATGATACCCTCCATAACTATCAGACCTCCAAGCTGGGGTTGAGAGAGCAGACTTTATTCCCACACTCTCAACCCTAACCTAAGTACAAGCGCAATGACAGCCCAAAAAAAAATAGAAAAGAAACCCCAAAAACCAGAACCCTAGACTAACCCTAACCTTACCCCATGGTGCAACCACCCTCAAGCCCTCCTACCATTACACACACGCAGTTTGTCCTTCTCATGATGCGGCCCTCTGCCATGCCCTACTTGGAGTCCCCCATGTTGTCCATATCCTCCCTGTGCACCGCTTGATTTCCTGCCGTGCGGGCCGGCCCACCCTTGCGTGCGCCCGCCCCTGCTATACCTTCCCAAACTAGCTACTTGCAAACCTGGTTGGGCCGGCTCCATTCTTGGGTCTCCAATGTCCAAGGGGGCTACAACTTGCCACACCCAGTTAAGCCCAACCAGCTCCCGGTATGCTGAGCCCTGCGGCGCCTACTGCTTAGACCGCAGTGGCCACTTCTGAGAACGTGCACATCCGAAATGCTGAGCCTTACCTACAAAATGCTGAGTGTGCCAACTGCGGAACAGTTCCCAACCAAGTCTATATAACAATACCACAATGTGCAAGTTTTAAATGAATTTTCTTGCAACTTGTCAAGTTTTGAACCAGCGTTCACAACTTTTATGGGTTGAAAACAGTTTTTCATGCCTGCTTTCAACCCAGGGTTGTGAATTCAACACCACCCTTTGCCAAAATTGAAAGATGCCTTGTGAGTGATTTACCCACAAATTCATACTTCCTAAAAATTAATCAACTCATGGAATTTATAAAGGTATCAAAAAAAAACTTCAGAAACTTCAATGAATGCCCATTATTGGTTCAAATTCCAAAGTTAAATACATAGGAGATTCATAAATTTTTGAATCAGAGTATATAATCATTTCTTTTCAAGTAAAAAATTATAAATTATCCTTCTTTTTATTCCCAATTCACCTTCAAGACCTTAAATTGAAGTCACATGACCAATTATGTCCTCATTAATTATTATTACAGGTGAACAAGGTTGATGTTGGATTCAGGACTCATTTGAGTTTTTTACACAACTCAACTGAGCTGTGTGGCATGCTACACAACTAAAATCAAGTTGTGTACCCTCCACACGACAGGAATGTAGTGGTGTAAACCCCACACAACAGTTTGGTGCAGTGCAGAACCACACACAACTACATTCAAGTCATTTGGGGTTGCATGTACACAGCTAAAATGTAGTCGTTTGATGTGCCACACAACTTCAATTGTTGTGGACCAGAAAAAAAAAACAAATAAAATAAACTAAAAAACTAAAATAAATTGAATAAAAATTTAAAAAAAAAAAAAAACAGAAACCAACCAAAACATCAAAAAATGTTGATTTTTTTGATTAAAATAAAATAAAATAAAATAAAATAAAATAAAATAAAATAAAATAAAATAAAATAAAATAAAATAAAATAAAATAAAATAAAATAAAATAAAATAAAATAAAATAAAATAAAATAAAATAAAATAAAATAAAATAAAATAAAATAAAATAAAATAAAATAAAATAAAATAAAATAA